>CM060371.1:104466276-104791308 GCA_030545235.1 Helianthus tuberosus | reverse complement strand
GATGTAATCACCGCTTCCCATAATTGGCTCGGCTCTTGTTTATGTCTCCACCCTCAGTTGGTGACCATAGCCAAATTAAAATCACGGATTCCCCCTATACCAAGGCCGCCGAGGGATTTTGGCTTTATCAATTTATCCCACCGAACCCATTTTATCTTTTTCCCCAAAGTAGTGTTTCCCCAGACAAAGGCCCTTCTGATGCTTTCAAGTTTGTTTATAATGGCTTTAGGAGCCAAGAACAAAGAAAGGTAATAAGATGGGAGGCTGCCAAGGACAGCTTTGGCGAGGGTGACCCGGCCCGCAAAAGACAAATTTCTAGCTTTCCAAGATGAGAGGCGTTTATTGAATTTCTCCACAACGGGTTGCCAATGAGCCTTCCGTTCATATTTGGTCCTACGGGAACACCCAAGTAATTGAAAGGGAACGCCCCTATACCACACTTTAACACTTAGGCCATTTGTGTAACTTCCCCGTCCTCGACACCCACCCCAAAGAGACGACATTTGTGGTGGTTAACTTTTAATCCCGTGACAAGATGGAGACATCTCAAAAGCCGGTTTACGCTTACCACGTTATGTTGGGACCATTCCCCAATGAAGAGGACATCGTCGGCGTAGCAAAGGTGAGAGATAACAGGGCCTCCATTAGGGAGCTCTATGCCGCGGAACAGCCCCATTTCCAAAGCCCGTTTCATGAACATGTCAAGAACCTGCATGGCCAGAATGAAGAGAAAAGGGGAAAATAAAGGCACAACTATTACGACAGATCTAACTATTTATTTATATTAAACTCATTCTAATCATAACTCAATTAAAACTTTATTTTAAATAATAAAATAACTAAGAGGATGTTTGGTTAGAAGAAAAAATATAAGGAATTGGAATTTGAATTTGAATGGAATCCATTAACAATTGATTAGGGGTTTGGTTGGTAATTAATTAATGGCATTAGAATGGAATCAATATTTTGTTTTATGTTTGCTTAAAGAAATTCATAAGTCCATTGGTTTCGATTTCATTTTGTGGATTTGATGCGATTAAATGGAACACAAGAACTCATTTTGATAAAAGAATTTAATGGAACAAAGAAATAAAAGAGAACTCATTTTATTAAGAAAAGTCATTCGATTTTAATTGGAAAAGAGTAGAAAAATAAAGAAATAAATTGATAGTAATCTAGAAATATTGGTGTATAAAAAAAAATACAACATAATCATGAATAGTGAATAGTGTGCAAAAAGTTAGGAAGAAAGTAATTAGTTAACACTCCATTATGTGAAGGATTATTAAAATCCAATAAATAAAGAAATTAATTACAACTGCAATTTAATTCATGCTAACAAAACATATTTTGTAATGGTTTTAATTCAAATTCCTCTAAATTTTATGAACCAAACGAGCTCTAATTAGATAAATCTATCTAATAAACTATCAATTATCTCTAATTAAATATCAAAGACTCAATAAATAATTCAATAAGAATTATCTATAACCCATCATGATCTTATATCCTCAATTTAAGATTAATCTCTTTAGTGATTTGGTTCATTTGTGAAAGTCTCACATCATAGAACACAAACCCATAAATAATTATCTACATAACTGAAGAAACGTCACCTGAGATACGTTCCTTGGTTTGGTGATCCGACTGGAAGTGGCTTGAACTCTGATCTACAAAACACAACACTGTTAGGACTCATCACAGGAATGAGTTATTCCTGTAACCATCCCCCGATGTGAGAATAAATATTTGTTTGTGGGAGAGAAAGTATTTGAGAGAGGGAGGGTTGTGATGATCTTACCTCAAGATGTATCATCTATTTATACTTTTTGGTGGATTAGGGTTTCCCTTAAAGTCGGGGTGTTAGTTATATGATAATTCCCACTTTCTAGGAGATATTGCGAATCTTCTATTTGCATGGTAATATAACGATAATATTCTCCTTAATATGTCGCATTTAATGACGTTTTATCTGATCCGAGATGACCGAGTCGGGTCATTCCTCCACATGTCCCCCCAGTCGATGCTATGGGAACTTTGCATGGGGTCGGACTTAATAATAAAAAGAATAAAAGTCGGACAAAAAATAATAATGATAGTGATGAAAAATTACAATAGAGAAATCAGCCGGTGGCGTTGGCTGTCAAATGACAGGACCCACAATGAGTACCGTTGTGTACACATGTCTTATTGGGCTCCAAATTTGAATTTCGAATAAAAGAACCTGAATGGTATAAATAGGAAAAATCCCTACTGGAGGATAACTTCCCCCCCCCCCCAAAACCGATCGTCATTACCACTTTCCTCAAGATTTCTATACTTCCAAAGACTTCCGATGAGACTCAAGCCGACGACGCCCTATACTGCAAATAGAATAGGGCCTCATTTGACTCTCTGATAAAGGCCTATGGCATTAGATTGGAATGGCATCATGCTCCGCTGTCAGAGAAAGACGTCGCCTTTCCCCTTTGTGACGACAAGATTACATTGTTTGCCGTTTTTTTCAAATTCAGCAATTTTCGGCTTCCAATAACCAGATTTTGTAAAGAATGTTGGATGAATATATCGTGCATATATCCCAAGTGCACCGGCTTGGTCTCGTGAAACTTCGCCATTTCGAGTATGCTTCACTTAGCTTAGGGTATTTGCCTGAAAAGCTGGTATTTTGTGCTTTTTACACATTGGCTTGGAAAGCCCCCTTTTTTACTTTTTATTGCCGAAGCACAGATGTGTCATGCCTGCGACTAGTTCCCTCTAGTTCCCGGGATAAGGACTGGAAGAAGAAGTTCTTCTTCATTTATGTGGACGTCATACCGGAAGCAATGCATTGGAAAGTGATGGCATCAAAAGAAAAAGTAAAGGACTCCGCTCCCGCCAAGGAGGAATATCAGGATAATGCTTTGTACAAATCCCTAACCGCTCATCTATTAGAATGCACAATTGTACCTGAAGGGGCATTAATGTTGGTTGGGCCAAATCCTCGAACCTATCCAGCTTTTAAGACCGTCGATGGGAGTAAGTCCCCTAACTCTGTGTTATGTAAATAACTTAAATCATTTTTTATGACCATGCATTTCACAGGTTCATATTCCCTAGCGGACTTCCTGTACCCGGAAAAGGCTTCATCCATATCAGCCACGGACCACCCATTACAATTTGGGGAGGAGAGCTTACTGTAGATGCACGCAGGGAATTTCCTCGTATCCGGTCCCCAGCTTGATGCCTCGTCCCAGGGTCTTTCCGCTACAGTGGCTATAAGTGAAGTTAGTGCTGTGGTGGTTGCTCCTAAGCGGACCATTCGTCTTCTGAAAGCTAGAACAGAAAGCTCCACCAAGGGCCAATCCTCCAAAGGCACCTTGGACCCCCTAGCCGCTATTACTACAACTCCTCCCACTACTGGGTTGGTAGAGCTGCCTATCATTATGGGCCTGGTGGGCACGACGGCTGCATCAAAGGTGACGATTGAGGTGCTGCCGCCGAAGAGGGTGAAGACCACCCCTTTGTTGGCTCAATTTGCCGCCAAACGGCATGCCATCCTCGCAAGTCTTTATAAGTATTCTACCTTTCGAAGTTCCACTTTATTATTACACTTGCAACTCATCCCATTAATGTTTTATATGTCCCATTTCTGGAGGACAACCTGGCGCCCCTGCTGCTTCCGCTCCTGTAGGATCCCTGAGCTCCGGTGAAACAATTGCAATTGTCAGCACTGAGTCATCTATGCCAGAGGTCAGTGTGGGCGTTGTAGTATTATTGAGTGTTGGCCTTGGGTTCTACACCCTCCACCGGTAGTTCCACATGTGACCCGTACTCTGGGAACATCTGTTACGGTAACTCATTCTTCTGATGCCCTATCTGTGGGATTGTCATCATCCCCCTTGGAATTGTCTAGTGATCGTGATGCTAGTTTTAGTGAGGCGGCGGCATAGAGCGGCGGGATATTTGACGAAGGCAACACGGTAGAAGGGTTGTATTTTCCTACCATAGCCTGGGATTCCTAGATGCCAGAGAGACCATACAAACCTCGGTGGAAAATAGCCGAGTCTACCCGACTGATCCATCCTATCGTGGTGAATCATTGGGTGGACCATGCCTTCCCCCCTGCCGAAGTGTCACACGTGGAAGGTTAAGACCGTGGCCAATTGTGGAAGTCACCTTAACCGACGCAGTGTCGGAGGTTAAGAGGATCACTGAGATAAAGCGCCGATGGACCCAGGATAACTGGGATCTCCAACAAGCATGCCAAGCCACTCAACAAATGATGGATGAACTTCATCGGTATGATAGCTTACTTGATGCTGCCCGCATTAGGGAATCCCGCCTGATAGCTGAGAAGAAAAAGGCTGAAGAAGACCTTAAATGGGTAAATACCAACCTTGCTAAGGAACGGGTGATATGGGCGCGTGATTGCAATGAAAAAGATCGAATAATAGCTCATTCGCTAAAGGTGCAAGTGGAGCTGGAGAAGAAAGCGGTGGCGGAGGCGCAAAAGGGTTCGTATTCTGACCTCTCAAGTACAAGGTCTTTATATTGACACCGAGTCTGTGTCATAGGTGCAGGAATGGCACACTGTCCTAATGAAAGAGATGGAGGACACCCAAGCCCGGTTTTTGTAAGCCCGCCAAGAATGTGATAACCTCCTGGTTTAGAATACCTGCTCACAACACGACCTAGACATAGAGAGGTCTAACCACACTGAGGTAGAGAATGCTACCAATTAAGCCTTGGCCGAGGTGGGCGATCTAACCAACCAACTCGACGCATTGAAGGACGAAAAGAAGTAGTGGAGTTCTCATGGCGTGATTGCCATTTTTGAGTTCTTTAGGAGATTTCCACATTTTAGTGGCCTGCTAGATGATATGTTGATGGCTGCATATGACACTGGGCAGCATGACAGTATGCATGCCGCGTATCTGGAGTGCAACCGTCAGGGCTTACTGAGTGACGAGTTTCGAGCAGCAAATCTTGCAGCGTCAACCGTATGACTGAAGCTTTGTCCGCCATGGCCAACGATCCGCTACCCAAGTTCCAGCAAGTCCTGGCTACAGTGAAAAGTGAAGACCCTAAAGCACTTCGCCACCTCCTTGACGCTCCATCCACTAGCACTCCGAGTGTGTAACTTTGTTTCGGGCACGTGTCGCCTTGTTTAAAAATTGCAAACATCATGTATTAGTATATTTCCATATTAATCATTGTACCCTGACGTAAGCATCCGTTTTCACTTTCATGATTTTTCATGCTGCCTTCGCCCCCTGACATGGGGGTGATGTGACTGTTAACGTGAGTCCCATTAATTACTCTTACTGTTATTTAATTACGATCAGTGCACGTAGCCCATTAAAATTTTATTTAAGAATCATGGGGAAGACTGACCGTCGTTGTCGTATGCTCGACATCCTGGAAGCATGTGAGGTTGCCGAGGCCTTACTCTGTTTATGGAAAACACCCATATGTGGAGGTGTGCCATTGACATCCAATAGACGTCCATCACTGGTTGGGAGTGGCCGGAGTACATCATCCTTAGAACCGGGTGAGCTGTTACCCAGCATGCCTGGGTTGTACCCACTTCCCTCTAATGTTAGTCGGGAGAAACACTTTGTTGCACAAGGGAACAAGGTTTCTCCTACTCCTCCTGTGCGGGGCGATCACCGTTTTGGCCGCTCTTATGTTCATCATCGTCAAGGTTGTCTTGTGGTGACTGAATTGTCACTCCATTCCGAGCATGATAAGGGACTAAATGTGGTTCATCCAGTTCTACTGGAAGACGATCTAGCTTTGTATCCAGACTTAGTTGTAAAGAACACCGACATACTCCATACCCCTGCAAAAGTAAAAGAGATGTTGTTGAGTGTTGAATAGTCAAAGCATGCTTTGTAATTTTTTGTTGTTCCTGGCTGTATAGGAACAAGGACAAGCACTTGGTTTTGTGGACTACTATGCAAGCATATGAGCTTCATGTAAGTCAAGTGGTAGATAGTTAATGTGCCTATTACCAAGGCACCCATCTATTAGCAATGTATGTGATTAACGTTTTTGATCAAAATGATGCGTTTTGCAAGCCATTATTTTGACATTAATAATGTTGTATACACCTTGTGACTGACATCGAAATTAAAGGTTTGATTGTATTGTGCATGAAGTTGTTTCATTAATAACACGTGCAAGTAATCAAAGGATAGAAGTTTTATTAATGAATGAATAAAGACATATGAATATAAAAATAAATAATCCATTCCGCCGTTAGGGGCGGGCATTACATATAACAATTCTTGAGTGGGGTGATGTTCCGAGAGCGCGGGATGGGAGATTCGTCCAAGTGTTGCAAGGTATATGCTCCCTTGCCTAAAACCTCACTGACCATGTAAGGTCCTTCCCAGGTGGGGCCTAACTTTCCTGTGCTTTCCGCCCTACTAGCTTCGTTATCCCTCAAGACGTAGTCACCAACCCGAAAACTCAAGTGGCAGGCCCTTTTATTGTAATAGTTAGCCATAGCCTGCTTGTACCTTGCTTCACTGATGGAGACCGTCTCGCGCTGCTCTTCTAGGAGATCCAATTTTTCTCTAAGGCATTGATCGTTATCGTCCTGCGTGGCCAGCCATCTTAAGGTCGGGAGTCCCACATCCGCCAGGATCATTGCCTCAGTTCCATACGTTAGACTAAATGGTGTTTCCTTGTTACCTGACTTGTGTATAGTGCAATGCGCCCACAAAACTGTTGGCAATTCATCCACCCAACATCCGCCTTCCCGGTCCAAACGCCTTTTTATACCATCTAACAAACTTCTGTTAGCCCTTTCCACTTGCCCATTATCTTGAGGGAGTAAAGATTTGTTGTATGTCGAGTTCCTTGCACCAATCCTGAATTGTTTTATCGGCGAACTACTTTCCATTGTCGCTGACCAGGTACAGTGGTAGACTGAAATGGCAGACGACATGCTCCCACAAGAATTTCTTCACGTTATCCGCCGCAATTTTTGCCAAAGGTTTAGCCTCTACCCATTTAGTGAAATAGTCAATTGCCACAATAAGAAATTTGACCTTACCCGGAGCCATTGGGAAAGGCTCAACAATTTTGGACCGCCCACTTTTAAAAATGCCATGTGGCGGTCACTAGTATCAGACTATTTTTGGGGCGCAGGGTCTGTGGTGCATAGCGTTGGCAACTCATGCGTCTGCGTAATTCTTTAATAGCGTCCTTGTGCATTCCAGGCCAATAGTACCCCATGTTGGTTACTTTAGCTACCACCGATCTTGGCATGGCGTGAATTCCACTGATCCCTTCATGTATTTCCTTGATCAAATAGGCGGATTCCGTTGGGGAGGTGCAACATAGTTGCGGACCCAAATATGTTTTTCTATACAGTATCCCGCCATGCAACTCATACTACATCGCCTTTGTTCTAATCTTCCTGGCTTCCCCCTTAGATGTTGGTAGTTTCCCACTTGTTAAGTACTGAACAAGTGGTGTCATCCAACATTCTTCTACAACACTCATAGCAGATACTTCTCCTAGCGCTCTTGATGACGTGTGTAGCATCTCCACTCGTACCTCATGTTCCATCCCTGATGTAGCCAGTTTGCTGAGTGTGTCAGCTATCTAATTTTTCCCTCTGTGAACGTGTGTCAGGCTCATGCCATCAAATAGGGCGATCAAACGTATTGCTTTGGCTATATATTTTGCCATGGATTCATCTCGAGCCTCATACGTTTCATTTATTTAGTTATTAACCAGTAATGAGTCCACGTATGCGTCCACACTCGTGGCACCCAAAGCGTGTGCCATACGCAAGCCTGCGAATAGCTCCTCATACTTCGATTCATTGTTCGAGCATTTGAACTCGAACTTTAGGGCATACATTAACTTGACACCATCTGGACTAAATAACATGAGGCCTGCTCCTGCCCCTTACCACTGGACGACCTATCTGTGTAGAGTCTCCAGGTTTTTCTAGCTGTACTGTATCCCTAGATATGTTCTCCTTATGGAATTTCAGCTAGGAAGTCGGCCAATACTTGACCCTTAATGGTTGTTCTCTTTCGATGTTCAACGTCTAATGCTCCAACTCAATGGCCCACTTTGTTAGTCATCCCGAAATCTTTGGCTTATTCAAAATTTAATGTAGCGGGTAATTGGTCAAGACCTGAACTTTGTGGCCCTGAAAATACCTCCTGAGACGCCGAGAGGCATGGACTAATGCCAATACCAATTTCTCCAATGTTGTGTATCGGGTTTCTGGATCCGCTAGTACCCTGCTGACATAGTAAATTGGCGTTTGCACCCCTCCCCGCTCTACCATGAAAACTGCGCTGACAACATAATGAGCAGCCGACAAGTACATCTTCAATGTTTCTTCTAGTTTTGGGGCAATCAAAGTTGGTAGACGAGCCAGAAAGCGCTTCATCTCTTACAGTGCCTCCTCCGCTTCCGGCGTCCATCTAAAATTGTTTTTGTTCAAACAATCCTTCAGTGTTTTTATGAAAGGAAACGATCGTTTGCGTGTTTTTCCAGAAATATGTTGATTGCCACCAACCTGCCATTAAGCATCTGATCTTCCTTAAGCGTTCGTAGAGAGGGCATGCTAGTGATTGCCATTACCTTCTCTGGGTTGTTTGAAACCGTCGCATGTGACAACCAATCCTAGAAACGTACATTCTTCAACTCCAAATGAAAACTTGTTTGGATTGAGCTTGATATTATATTCTCTCAACATTTGGAACGTTTCTTCAATGTCTCTCAACATGATATTTTCCTCTTTGGTTTAAATTACGAAGTCGTCCACATACACTTCCAGATTTCGTCCGATGTGTTTGGCGAAAGCTTTGTCCATTAGCCTTTGATACGTTGCTCCCGCATTTTGTAATCCAAAAGGCATTTTTGTATAACAGAAAACCCTGATATCAGTATGGAAAACCGTTTTTTCTTCGTCCTCATCTGCCATCTAGATCTGATGATACCCTTTGTAGGCATCCAACACACACTTGAAACGAAACAGGACTAAAGAATCGACTTTGAAATCTATTTCTGGGAGTGGGTATGCATCTTTAGGGTATGCCCTGTTCAGATCTTTGTAGTCGACGCACATCCTCCATGTAACGTCGGTTTTCTTTACCATAACTAGATTCGCCACCCAAGTGTGGTAACTTGTTTCACGCAATATTCCCGCTTCAGTCAGTTTTCGAACCTCTTTTACTATTACTTTTTTTCTGTCAGGTGTCATGATCCGCTTCTTCTGAGTGACGGGCTTGATTCCTGGGACTGTGGATAAGAAATATTCCACCCGATCCCAAGGTATGCTGGTCATGTCACCATGTTAAAAGGCGAAAACATCCATATTGTTACGGAGTAATGCCTTGAGGCTGTCCTTTATTTCGGGGGAGAGGGTATCGCCTATGGTGACCATCTGATCCGGGTGTTCAGCACTTAGTACCCACCTATCAGGTCCAATTACTCCAGTTGGGCCTTGCCTACATCTTTTTGTATCCGTGACCTCGCCCACGTGGTCCCGATGCACTGTCGCCACTCCCCTTGGGGTTGGGAATTTGATGAACCCTCACGCTGTGGAGATCATAGCATCTACCTTGCCCAAAGTATATCGCCCGATGATGATGTTATAATGGGAGTCTGCCCTGACTACTAGGAATGGAATAACAATAGTTCTTTCATACGGCGCCATACCGAAAGTAACCGGGAACATTATCTGCCCAATTAGGTCCACCTTTTCTCCAATGAAACCCTTGATAGGGGCATGGCCTGGTTTTAGAAGGGCTTTGTCTTCTCTCTGCATGCGATTGTAACAATGTTCGTAGAAGATATCTTCCGAACTTCCCGTGTCTATCAGGATTCCTCTCATGTTATAACCACCTACCGCGGTAGTGATAATAAGAGGGTCCACACTGAGATGGGTATCCCGCTGCCTGGGCCCCACCTGCATATCTACCAACATCCAAGGTTTTAGTATTTTGATGCCTCTCTTTGTTCCCCGTCTATCTTCAATGTACACCATGTTCATGTCTCGCTGCCTTTTTCTTGCCTTAGCATCTTCGTCTTTAACAGGCAGGTGACCTTGTTTGAATGTCTTTGACCAAATGGGCTAACTTTCCTGATTTTACGTTATATTCAATTTGCTTTTTTAACTGGTAACAGTAGTTGGTGTCTTGCCCCTGACTTTTGTGGTATACACAGTATTTCGAGGAATCCTTTCCCAGTGAGTCCTTCAAAGGTTTAGGCAGGTTGAGCTTAAGGTTTTTTGAAGCCATGATCTCTGCGGGTGTCTTGCTTAGCGCAGGAAAATCTAGTTTGGCCTTAATTGGGGAGTATTCGGTTCTCCCAGATTTACTCCTTGGCCTGTCATATCTCCCCCGTGACTCAGTGTTGATCCCCCTTAAAAACCTACCACTCTGGCTTTGGATCTTTCCCCCGCGGCGATCCGTCTCATCAGGCCCTTTATAGGAATCTTTTTTCTTGTTAGCTGCATGACTGGAAATTATTGATTTTTCTTGGCGCACATATACCTTAGCGATCTTCATGATTTCTTTTATTGTGTCTGGAATCCCGTTCTTATCATAGAGTTTCATGAGCAACTCGTCATCATTAACGCCTTGTAGGAAAACCCTACATGCCAAATCCTACGTTAGCCCAGGGATCGCTATGCTCTCCTTGTTGAACCTTGCAAGAAAGTTCTCCAAAGTTTTGTTTTCCCGCCGGCGTATATGTAACACCTCGTTCCTGCCATTGGTGTGTCTTCGCTGCTGTTATTAACTCGTCAAAACTATCGATTCCTCCGATTGGCAAGCTATCCCACCAAACGTGAGCGGCGCCCACAAGGGTTTGGACAAACATTTTGCACCATAGGGGCATTAGCCATAGGGTCATTTCCCCTGCGCTTCAAAAGAGATTGATGTGATCATCTGGGTCACTTGTCCCGTCGTACTTGCCCACTGTTGGCGGCATTTTAGGCTTATCTTTTATAGGCGCTTCTGCTATTCGTCTAGAAAACTTTGACTTGAAAGTGACATCCGCCGGCTTATAAGGCCTAGTCTATTCCTCTTCATCCAGGTCGATGGGCTCTACTATTAGTGGGCCCTAAGTTACAGGAGGGGCGGCCACTTGTGTGACTGGTGAGGGACCAGTTTAAGTGTAATTAAGTCGTTGTCTTGCCTGGGAGACATTACCCCCGGGTGTCCCTGTTGTGGTTGTGTTGAAAAACATGGAGTGTGGGCCAGAATGGCCGTACAAGGGTGAAGGTTGTACATATTGGTAGCCCTAGGGTGCTGAGTGACTTCCTTCGTATAGCGTCCCAAAGCCATAAGGCGGCATGGGCGGCATGTAACCATAAGGCGGCATGTAGTAGGGTGGAATATACGCTTGGTTTCCCGTGGTGATGGGAGCGTTCTGCACAGCCCGTGGCATCACCACTGACTGGGGAGGTGTGACAACCCTCAAAATTTCAGGTACTGTACAAATTAATTAATCTTAATTTCGTACTTAATTACTGTGCTTAATTACAACTGATATTTTAGACTGCTCTATGATTCCATATCATATATACATGCATCATATTTATACAGTCACTCCATTCATTACATACCTACATTAGTGACATACTCCATGCACTCAGCACAGTTGACACGCTGAACGGTTGATTCAGGAATAATGCTGACAATGCCAGCACTTAGACAGACAATATTACTATGGCCAGTATGAGCCAGGGATAGAGTACTACACTGGTTTGTAGTGTAGGGAAGTGAGGACCATAAGACTGCGTCATTAGGTGATAGATATAATGCCGGGAAGTGCCTAAAACACACTTTAAATACAGAATTCAGCTTTCTTTTATTAAGTTCAGCATTTTAATATACCAGTAGAGTACACAAATATAACAGAGTGGTCCTGTATACTTTCCTAAGTGCCAGGAATGTTTTCATTACAAGAAGATGCGCAAAAGACACTATACGGTGAAATTAAACACTTTAACGGAACGATACGTAACCGAACAACCAGACATTTTCCGGGACACTAAAATATCTCCAGAAATATTATTTTATCTTTCTTAATTATTTATGGTCACGATAAATCCCTACGCACTATAGAAACATGTCACACACCCACTATACTTGGAAATACCCTTAACCTTCTAACTTAATACCTATTAGTTCCCAAAATTTTTCATTTTACCCCCCCCCCCCCCAACCGATTTCCAGCCAAGGACCCACCTTAATCATGTTCTTTTTGCCTCATTACCCCATTGGTGGGAAACTTGTGCATGCTTTAGGGACTTGTCAAATACTTGTAAGGAATCCTACAAGTTCCTAGAAATCTCATCATTTTCTCTAACACCACACTCCACCCTTCACCTCCCCCCTATTATTTTCGGCCCCCCCTTCCCCATAACCGAATTCACCACCTCCATCTCTCTCTCATCCTTCATCTTCTTCACAACAAGTTCATTCAAGCTTCAAGAGGATCCAAGGAGGTTGCAAGGTTGAAGGCACATCAAGAGAGCTTGTTCTAGTCACTTCACCATACTTTTTCTCACCATCATCCTTACACTAAGAGTTCCATCCTAGCCTTGTGCTAGTGGTATGTCCCTTCATCCCATTGTTCCACCTTGTTCTTGCTATGTTTTGTTTGAATGTTCTTGACGCATACAAGCTAAAACACTAATTTGTGAACTTAAAATTCTGCATGAAAACTAAAGATGAAAGGGTTGTATGAAGTCGAAATCTGGGTGGTTTAGGGTTGGTTAATGCATGATTGAGGTTTGAACATTTATCCTTCGATACACCATGGCTAGAGTCTTTGTTTATGCGTTTTTAGTAACTTCTATGATATAAACAGCTTGCTGATTGAGATTTTCCAGCCCCTTCAACAGGCTGTAACGGGTTCATTTTTAATCAAAAAATTTAAGTTCTGGAGTCTAAATTGTGTAATTTTTAATAACCGAGCCAATGAAACTGGAATCGTAATTTTTCGAGACCGTTTACTATTTTTAAAGTATTATTTTTGGACAGCAGCTCAAAGCTGAAATATTTCTGTTGAAAAAGTGTGTTGAAATCAGAGTCAAAACTTAAAACCTGAGCAGAATCCGTTCATGGAATTTTTACTGTAGATGGTCACGGATGTTTCCGTGACCCTCCAACTGGAATTTCAACAATCCGACTCACGATTGATTTTTAGTGAATTTTTCCGTAAAAACTGCAATCAGAATGTATCAAATCTGATTGCAGTTGAGTAAAAGAATTTTTATATAAAATTGGTAATGAACTGATGTCCGAAATTTTTACACAATAAATCGTGGATTACATATGACCTTCTATAAAAATTTGAGAATTTTTGGAAAAGGATGACTATTTTATTTAAATACTCGAAAACAGTCCTGTTTTGTGTAATAAATCTGAAAAGGCGTAGTTAGGGTTTTGCATGTAGATTTGTCGGGTTGGCTATGTGGGAACACTTTGTGAGATATTTGTAAAAGAAAATGATATGTTTTATGCATGGACACCTCTATTTACAGAGGAGGCTATGGCGAAATTTTCGGAAATTATAACACTTAGTAAATACTTACTTTCTAAGACTATAATTTACTAGAACATTAAACGAACAAATTTTTATCACACGAATCTCTATAAGTAACACAACTCTAAATATTAAACTCTAAGCCAAGGCACGGCCCGTTCGTCTAATAGACATTAGTACGTGTAGGTTGTCGTGTAGCAGTCAGACTTTGAGTTTCGGTTCAAGACGCATTACTGTGAGTTCATGTCCCCCTTTTCTCTTAACTATTTTCAGTTTTACTTTACGGCGGTGAAATATATGTTACAGATATTTACAGACATTTACAGACTTTTATTATGGTATGATTAGCTTAAGGAGGGTTTTTATTACGCGATCATGTGAGTGGTGGGCACAACACTTAAGGCCATTAATCCTCATAGAAGGACCAAGGGACATGAGTGATAGATCTATTTGGGTGTAGCGAGCCCACACCCATGAGACCGGGGCGGCCCATAGCGGTGACTATGTCTTCATACCGGAGACAAATTTGCTAGGTTTGAGTCTTCCTGCATCATTTCACACATACTATTGGTTTTGCAACCCAATGGTGATCAGGGTTTTCCTTAATTGCTACATAGCAGGGATTTTTTACTTTAACAGACATTTTAAAGGCTTTTATATACTCACTTACACATGAACTCGCTCAACTTTTTGTTGACTTTTTAAACTACATGTATTTCAGGGAATTAGTTTGGATCTGGCAAGTGATGCATGATTAGCTGCGTACCAAATAAGGATGTCATCCGGAGTCGTAGGTTTGGGAAGTGTAACTCTTTCCTGGACGAGTTGCATGTCTCAATTCATGTGTCGTTGGTAGCTTCTCGTCGAGTCTTTTGGAATTCTCTTTAAACTAGTCATGTTTTGTAACGTCTATTGTGGTTAACGTTTTTAGACAATATGTTATGCATTTTCAACTATTTTAATGGATGAACATCCGTATTTTTATCATATAGCATTGTTGTGATTGTTGCTATGGTATTAAGAAGTCACACCAAATAAACCCACGCTTCCGCAAAAGCCAGGGTGTGACAGCTTGGTATCAGAGCCTCGATCATAGCGAACTAGGATTCATTCTCGAGTCTAGACAATGATCACTAGGGCTCTCACGAAAATGTTTTCAAACATTTTACATTTGCATACACTAAAAGTCCAGATCCAGGGAACAAACATTTTTACAAACAAAAAGGCACAAATACACTTTTCAAAAATTTTATTTCGGTCTTAGAGACTGAGGGAGTTCAATCTTAGAGATTGGGAAAGATTTAGTCTTAGAGACTGGGAGATTGGTCTTAGAGACCAGTGTAGTCTGAGAGGCTAGGGAGTTCGGTTTAGAGATTTGGAGGAATATTATGGAAAGACTAGGATGCATACATGATTTCATTGTTATTATTTACATGCTTACCTTATTTGTGTGCATATGTTGTGGTTGTGTTACAGACACCATGGCATCTTCCGGCAGCGGAGTATCTAATACGAGCGACCCGATGGCCTTTACTTCCGATGACGAGATGGCCACAGACTCGGGAGTTTTCACTTCGGACTACACGAGCACTGACGAAGACGACTTTCAGCCCTTCGCCCTACCGGACTTCAAAGGCGACATGCCCTTAGCTGATGGCCCACCAGGAGAGGATCTACCCCTCGTCCCGATCCCTGCTCCTCTTCCTTTTGCTGCAGTTCCCTTTGAGGAACAGCCCCTCGACGTGTTACCCGATGATGATGTTGTTCTACCCATCGAGGGTCCCCCGGAGGGAGACCAGGATGGTGGGGCCCCAGTGGAGGACGGCGTTCCAGTTGTCGATGTTCCAGTTGTTGATCCTATTGTTCCCATGGTCGAGCTTTCAGATAGGGAGGTTCAGTCTGATTCGTCTGCTTCAGATTCCTCCGAGTCGACAGCTTCTCATACCCTACTGTTGGGACTCGGTTACATTCCTCGCATGGACGCTGATGAGGAGATGGAGTTGAAGCAGCCTGCTGAGGCTCCTGTTCATCCAGATGATCCGATTCCTGCCATACTTGCTGATTATCAGCCCACTCTAGTCATTTCCGAGCCCGCTCTTGCCATTGACCCTGTTACTGTCACTGATACCCCCGTTGTTGCACCATCAGCCGTCGAGATACCAGCTATAGCACCCATACCCGATCCCATGGATATTTTTTACGACCTTGCACCGTTCGCTACCCACATGGACCCGAGGTACGCCCACTCCAGCAATGGGTGGATTGAGGAGGATGACTACCCTCCGTATGTAGTCCCAGTCACTCCCCCTCCCGCACCCATCGCTGTATCACTTCATGCCCCCTTGTTTCCTCCATCCGCATCCGATACCCATCGTACCGACCTTCCTATCACATTCCTTCAGGACATCCCTCCGCCCCAACCTGGGGAGGGATCGTCGAGTCAGCTTTTCGGCCACACCCCATTCATGCCAGAGGATAGCCAGTTCTTACCGCAGTTTCCTTATCCCGGTTTTGACCCATCCATGTCATCTACTGCACCCTTCATGTCTTATTTTTCCCATACTACCTTACCGTTTACATCTACCACACACACTACACTTCCGGTTTCAGCCCCGATAGGCGAACCATCCCCATGGTCAGAACCCCATGTCATGTCTGTATCCGACCCTTACTTCCATGACGGATTCTCTGTAGAGGACACGCTCACGTCACTACAGTTACAGCAAGACGCCTTGAGACGATGTGTCCAGCGATTGGAGAGAGCTCCACATCCTCACTGTCCCTGTCAGACTCAGTTTCCAGCATCGCACACTTCCTTTCCATCGTTCCAGGATTCCGACGTTCAGTTCCTCCCTCTCGATCGACAGGTTGCTTTCGTATTGCGTTTTGCCTATGCACTTGAGGAGGACTTGGTGCAGTTGCGCCGATTGATTTTCTCTCGTTTTCCACCTCCTCCTCCACCATCAGCTTAGGGAAATTCGGGGCAACAGGGATTCCAGATCTTCTACAGACAGGCTACTACTAGTGAGAAGACAGTGCTCGAGCCATGATTATGAAGAACTTTTGAGACCACGTTTTGATTTTTGATTTATTGGTTATTGTACTCGGACAAGGGTGATGTAGCCCTTAATATATTTTGACACATGATGTAATTGTGAGACTATAATGGTGATTTTGTTTATGAAACTTAAGTTATAAGTCTTCAAATTTCATGCATTGTTGATTATTTGTTATGGTTATGACATGAGATGTTATGTAAATAATGAATGTTACTACATATACATATGATTGTATGCTACTAAGACCTGACCAACGTGAAACATCCGCTAGAAAATGCCTCCACGACGTGAAGCACGCATGCCGACTAACCAGGCAGAACTACAAGGGATCATCGCGGCTGCTATTGCGCAATATCAAGCATCCCAACCAGGATCAAGCGGAAACATCTCGAACAACAACAACAACCCCCCGAATGGTAATGATCAGTCATAGGAGACACATTACACTATAATTGGATGATTCATGTGCGACTACTAATAATAACATTGCTTGTACAGGGTGTACTTTCAAGCAATTCTTAGATTGCAAGCCACTAAACTTCGATGGCACTGGAGGTGCCGTGGCTTTTACCCGCTGGACCGAGAAGACTGAAACAACAATAAGAATGAGCAACTGTGCGCCGGGACAACAAGTTACATACATCTCTGGGCTCTTCACTGACGGTGCCCTCTCATGGTGGAATCTCCAAGTTCAAACCCTAGGAGAGGCCGCAGCATACGCCATGACTTGGGCTGAACTGAAAGAGCTGATGCGCAGGAAATATTGCTCCAGAGCTGAGATCCAGAAACTGGAAACCGAGTTTTGGCATTTGAAGATGGACGGTCCCAAAATCGCAGAATATGTTCAGAGATTCCATGACTTGTCACATGTGGTACCTTATATGGTTACACCGGAATTTAAAAGGATCGAGCGCTTTATCTGGGGATTGGCACCCCAAATTCTGAGTATGGTTACCACGTCTAAGCCGGCAACAATTACGGAAGCTATCGACGTTAGTGTGGCACTTACGGAGGAGGTCGTAAGGTTGAACAAGTTCTCTATCTCTGAACCCAAGAAGAAAGAGACTTATGCGGAGTCAGCTGGTGATAACAAACGAAAGTTTTCTAACTTCAAGCAGAGTACAAGCAATGTGAGCAAGAGGGGCGATTCGAGCACACCGGCCAGAGCCAAAACCGGTGATGAAAACAGAGGAAAGGGTTACATGGGCACTCTGCCCAAGTGTGGTATTTGCCAGTTCCATCATCCCGGTCCATGCCGATTTAGAAAATGCGAATCCTGCAGGAGGACGGGCCATTTAAAGGAGACATGCTGGGTTGGATCGGGCCAGGGTGGCCAAAGGGGTTTCAATAACAACAACCGTGGCAATGGAAACCGGCCACAAGGAAATAATGGGGGAAATGGTAATCGTGGGAATATCGCCAATCAAGCCGGAAATCGAGGAACCAACGGAAATCGAGGTGGAAATGGTAATGGAAATGGCCGAGGGCCAGGATGCTTCAACTGTGGTGACATTGGGCACTTCAAAAGAGAATGCCCAAAGCTGAATCAGGCACAAGGCCGAATCTTTAACATTGGTGCGAGGGAGGCGCGCCAAGATCCGAACGTTGTCACCGGTACGTTCCCTATAAACCAACGCTTTGCATCTGTTCTTTTTGATACTGGTGCCGAATATAGCTTCATATCGTTAGAGTTTAAGAATATACTTGGGTTGGCCACTAGTAAATTAGACGTTCCATACTCGATCGAATTAGCGAATGGGAAATTAATTGAAACGGGAGAAGTCATCAGGGGATGCATGATAGAACTGGGAGGACACGAATTTAAGCTAGATCTACTACCAGTCGAATTGGGAAGCTTCGACGTGGTAGTGGGGATGGATTGGTTATCGAGCAACAAGGCCGAGATCGTTTGTCACGAGAAGACCATCCGCATCCCAATGACGAATGAAGAGGCGATCGTAGTGCACGGAGAGAAGCGTGATGCGCCGTTGAGAATCATTAGCTGTCTGAAAGCTAGAAAGTGTTTACGGAAGGGGTGTGTTGCCTTTTTGGCACACATCGTGGATAAAGAAGCTGCTGAGCCAAGGATTGAAGACATTCCAGTCGTAAGAGAATATCCTGAGGTCTTACCAGAAGACTTGCCAGGATTGCCGCCACAACGGCAAGTCGAATTCCACATTGACTTGGTTCCAGGCGCCGCACCTGTAGCCAAGGCACCCTATAGACTTGCACCATCAGAAATGCAGGAATTGTCGACACAACTCCAGGAGCTATTAGATAAAGGATTCATCAGACCAAGCTTCTCGCCTTGGGGAGCTCCGGTCCTGTTCGTTAAAAAGAAGGATGGTAGCTTTCGTATGTGTATAGACTACCGCGAGCTTAACAAGTTGACTATCAAGAATCGTTATCCTTTGCCGAGAATTGATGACCTGTTTGATCAACTACAAGGTTCAAGCTTCTATTCAAAGATCGATCTTCGCTCAGGATACCACCAACTAAGGATACAAGAGGAAAGTATCCCGAAGACGGCCTTTAGGACTCGTTATGGACATTACGAGTTCTTGGTTATGCCGTTTGGATTGACAAACGCACCGGCAGTTTTTATGGACCTGATGAACCGAGTTTGCAAGCCGTACCTGGATAAGTTTGTGATCGTGTTTATCGATGACATTCTAATCTACTCGAAGACGAAGGGCGAGCATGAACAGCACTTAAGAGCTATTCTAGAGCTACCCAAGAAGGAGAAGTTATACGCTAAGTTCTCAAAGTGTGAGTTTTGGCTACGCGAAGTCCAGTTTCTTGGTCACGTGGTAAATGGAAATGGAATTCATGTTGATCCCACAAAGATCGAGGCAATCAAGGATTGGGAGACTCCGAAGACGCCAACTGAGATTCGACAGTTCTTAGGGTTGGCTGGCTATTATCGAAGGTTTATTGAGGATTTCTCAAAAATAGCTCAACCCCTGACCGCACTCACGCAGAAAGACAAGAAGTTTGATTGGGGCAACAAGCAAGAAGAAGCATTTCAGTTATTGAAGAACAAGCTTTGTGACGCACTGATTCTATCTCTACCCGAAGGCACGGAAGACTTCGTGGTATATTGTGACGCCTCGCGTCAAGGTTTGGGGTGCGTGTTGATGCAACGCCAGAAAGTTATAGCCTATGCCTCACGCCAACTAAAGATACACGAGAAAAATTACACCACCCATGATTTGGAACTGGGAGCGGTGGTGTTTGCATTAAAGATCTGGCGACATTATTTATACGGCACACGATGTACGATCTTCACTGATCATAAGAGCCTGCAGCATATATTCAATCAAAAGGAGCTTAACATGAGGCAAAGACGCTGGGTTGAACTGTTGAACGACTACGATTGTGAGATCAAGTATCATAAGGCGAATGTGGTCGCCGATGCCCTAAGTCGGAAGGAAAGGATCAAGCCCATAAGGGTTAGGGCTTTGGAGATGATCGTCCAGACAGACCTCCCTTTGCGCATTCGTGCCGCTCAGAGAGAAGCTCTCAAAGAAAGGAACATCGAGGATGAATACCTCCGCGGGATGGAAAAGCAGTGGGTACCAAACGAGGAAGGAACCTTGTGCTTCATGAAACGAATTTGGGTTCCTCTGTTTGGTGGATTGAGGAAGGTCATTTTCAACGAAGCTCACAAGTCGCGATACTCGATTCATCTAGGAGCGGATAAAATGTACCAAGATCTTAAGGATTTCTATTGGTGGCCAAGGATGAAAGGCGATGTTGCGGTATATGTTAGTAAATGCTTAACATGCGCCAAGGTAAAAGCCGAATACCAAAAGCCTTCAGGTCTCCTGCAGCAACCTGAAATACCCAAATGGAAATGGGAACAAATTTCTATGGACTTCATAACGAAACTGCCGAAGACACCCAAGGGCCATGACACGATCTGGGTAATAGTAGATCGTCTAACAAAGTCTGCACACTTCTTGCCAATCAAGGAGAAAGACAACACAAGTAAACTTGCGGAAATTTACATGCGTGAGATTGTGGCACGTCATGGAGTGCCCCTCTCGATTATCTCATATAGAGATGGGAGATTTGTATCAAGGATTTGGCAATCCTTCCAAGAAGCTTTTGGATCGCAGTTGAATCTGAGCACTGCATTTCATCCGCAGACTGATGGCCAAAGTGAAAGAACTATTCAGACATTGGAAGACATGCTGAGAGCATGTGTAATGGATCTAGGTGGTAGCTGGGATAATCATTTACCATTGGTGGAATTCTCATACAATAACAGCTACCACACAAGTATTGGAGCCGCGCCATTTGAAGCTCTTTACGGACGTAAGTGTCGATCACCACTATGCTGGGCTGATGCAGGTGATAGACAGCTCGCTGGTCCCGAAATCGTTCAAGAGACGACAGACAAGATCGCGCAAATTCGAAAACGCATCGAGGCGGCTCGCGACAGACAGAAAGCCTACGCAGATCCAGACAGGAAGTCCGTGGAGTATCAAATTGGGGATATGGTGTTGTTAAAGGTTTCACCCTGGAAGGGTGTGACACGCTTTGGGAAGCGTGGGAAATTGAATCCGCGTTACATTGGCCCTTTCAGAATCCTGCAAAGGATTGGGCTTGTAGCATACAAGTTGGACCTGCCTGCTGAACTCAATGGCGTCCATGATACATTCCATGTATCGAACCTGAAACGGAGTCCAACTCAACACACCGTTGTCATTCCTGCTGACGAAGTTCACATCGACGACACACTCCACTTTGTTGAAGAACCTGTTGAGGTCACTGATTGGAAGACTAACAAGACACGCCGGAGTAGTGTCAAGCTCGTCAAAGTGCGATGGAACGCTAGACACGGGCCAGAATTCACGTGGGAACGTGAGGATCGCATGAAGGCCAAGTACCCACATTTATTCCCTAAGACCCCTGCAACTAGGCGTAGGACCTAAAATTTCGGGACGAAATTTTCTTAACGGGGGGAGAATGTGACAACCCTCAAAATTTCAGGTACTGTACAAATTAATTAATCTTAATTTCGTACTTAATTACTGTGCTTAATTACAACTGATATTTTAGACTGCTCTATGATTCCATATCATATATACATGCATCATATTTATACAGTCACTCCATTCATTACATACCTACATTAGTGACATACTTGATGCACTCAGCACAGTTGACACGCTGAACGGTTGATTCAGGAATAATGCTGACAATGCCAGCACTTAGACAGACAATATTACTATGGCCAGTATGAGCCAGGGATAGAGTACTACACTGGTTTGTAGTGTAGGGAAGTGAGGACCATAAGACTGCGTCATTAGGTGATAGATATAATGCCGGGAAGTGCCTAAAACACACTTTAAATACAGAATTCAGCTTTCTTTTATTAAGTTCAGCATTTTAATATACCAGTAGAGTACACAAATATAACAGAGTGGTCCTGTATACTTTCCTAAGTGCCAGGAATGTTTTCATTACAAGAAGATGCGCAAAAGACACTATACGGTGAAATTAAACACTTTAACAGAACGATACGTAACCGAACAACCAGACATTTTCCGGGACACTAAAATATCTCCAGAAATATTATTTTATCTTTCTTAATTATTTATGGTCACGATAAATCCCTACGCACTATAGAAACATGTCACACACCCACTATACTTGGAAATACCCTTAACCTTCTAACTTAATACCTATTAGTTCCCAAAATTTTTCATTTTACCCCCCCCCCCCCAACCGATTTCCAGCCAAGGACCCACCTTAATCATGTTCTTTTTGCCTCATTGCCCCATTGGTGGGAAACTTGTGCATGCTTTAGGGGACTTGTCAAATGCTTGTAAGGAATCCAACAAGTTCCTAGAAATCTCATCATTTTCTCTAACACCACACTCCACCCTTCACCTCCCCCCTATTATTTTCGGCCCCCCCTTCCCCATAACCGAATTCACCACCTCCATCTCTCTCTCATCCTTCATCTTCTTCACAACAAGTTCATTCAAGCTTCAAGAGGATCCAAGGAGGTTGCAAGGTTGAAGGCACATCAAGAGAGCTTGTTCTAGTCACTTCACCATACTTTTTCTCACCATCATCCTTACACTAAGAGTTCCATCCTAGCCTTGTGCTAGTGGTATGTCCCTTCATCCCATTGTTCCACCTTGTTCTTGCTATGTTTTGTTTGAATGTTCTTGACACATACAAGCTAAAACACTAATTTGTGAACTTAAAATTCTGCATGAAAACCAAAGATGAAAGGGTTGTATGAAGTCGAAATCTGGGTGGTTTAGGGTTGGTTAATGCATGATTGAGGTTTGAACATTTATCCTTCGATACACCATGGCTAGAGTCTTTGTTTATGCGTTTTTAGTAACTTCTATGATATAAACAGCTTGCTGATTGAGATTTTCCAGCCCCTTCAACAGGCTGTAACGGGTTCATTTTTAATCGAAAAATTTAAGTTTTGGAGTCTAAATTGTGTAATTTTTAATAACCGAGCCAATGAAACTGGAATCGTAATTTTTCGAGACCGTTTACTATTTTTAAAGTATTATTTTTGGACAGCAGCTCAAAGCTGAAATATTTCTGTTGAAAAAGTGTGTTGAAATCAGAGTCAAAACTTAAAACCTGAGCAGAATCCGTTCATGGAATTTTTACTGTAGATGGTCACGGATGTTTCCGTGACCCTCCAACTGGAATTTCAACAATCCGACTCACGATTGATTTTTAGTGAATTTTTCCGTAAAAACTGCAATCAGAATGTATCAAATCTGATTGCAGTTGAGTAAAAGAATTTTTATATAAAATTGGTAATGAACTGATGTCCGAAATTTTTACACAATAAATCGTGGATTACATATGACCTTCTATAAAAATTTGAGAATTTTTGGAAAAGGATGACTATTTTATTTAAATACTCGAAAACAGTCCTGTTTTGTGTAATAAATCTGAAAAGGCGTAGTTAGGGTTTTGCATGTAGATTTGTCGGGTTGGCTATGTGGGAACACTTTGTGAGATATTTGTAAAAGAAAATGATATGTTTTATGCATGGACACCTCTATTTACAGAGGAGGCTATGGCGAAATTTTCGGAAATTATAACACTTAGTAAATACTTACTTTCTAAGACTATAATTTACTAGAACATTAAACGAACAAATTTTTATCACACGAATCTCTATAAGTAACACAACTCTAAATATTAAACTCTAAGCCAAGGCACGGCCCGTTCGTCTAATAGACATTAGTACGTGTAGGTTGTCGTGTAGCAGTCAGACTTTGAGTTTCGGTTCAAGACGCATACTATTGGTTTTGCAACCCAATGGTGATCAGGGTTTTCCTTAATTGCTACATACCAGGGATTTTTTACTTTTACAGACATTTTAAAGGCTTTTATATACTCACTTACACATGAACTCGCTCAACTTTTTGTTGACTTTTTAAACTACATGTATTTCAGGGAATTAGTTTGGATCTGGCAAGTGATGCATGATTAGCTGCGTACCAAATAAGGATGTCATCCGGAGTCGTAGGTTTGGGAAGTGTAACTCTTTCCTGGACGAGTTGCATGTCTCAATTCATGTGTCGTTGGTAGCTTCTCGTCGAGTCTTTTGGAATTCTCTTTAAACTAGTCATGTTTTGTAACGTCTATTGTGGTTAACGTTTTTAGACAATATGTTATGCATTTTCAACTATTTTAATGGATGAACATCCGTATTTTTATCATATAGCATTGTTGTGATTGTTGTTATGGTATTAAGAAGTCACACCAAATAAACCCACGCTTCCGCAAAAGCCATGGTGTGACAGGAGGCAGGGTTGACATGGCTGTTGTCAGGGCCACCGAGTATAACGGAGGAAAATGGAAACTGTCCGTGGATTGGTAATATTGGGATGTAGTCCCCACGACGGACGTGTAGATGGGTAAAGCTGGTTGAGAGTAATAATCTCTAGGACCTCCTACTGGCATGAACATTGATGAAGTTGCATTAAAAAAAGTCTGATGCAAAGCCGATGGGGCAGCAGTGGCAATCACCGATGTGTTGGGGTATTGACTTAGCCCCGTGGTTTGGGATGAGGGACCTACCGACCCTGTTCCAACAATTGTTTCCTGCACGGGCCTTCCTTCGTATCCTGGGGGCATCTCTACATCAAATTCCAGATTCAAAGATCTGGTGACCATCGGGGAAGATATTACTACTGCGGCGTCCATTGTTACCCTATTTTCTTGACCTTCGAAAACTGGAACAGTGCCGATTGTTGCATTATTCGTGTTCGAACCACTTATCATGGTAACGGATTCCTAGTATTTCAGGTCCCACGGATGGCGCCAATGTAGAAACGTCACTTGAGATACGTAATTTGGATTGGTGATCCGGGTGGAAGTGGCTTGAACTCCAATCTACAAAACTGAACACCGTTAGGACTCGTCACATGAATGGGTTATTCTTGTAACCACTCCCGGACGTGAGAATAAGTATTCGTTTGTGGGAGAAAAGTATTTGAGAGAGAGAGAGAGAGAGAGAGAGAGAGTTGTGATGATCTTACCTCAATATGTATCCTCCATTTATACTTTTTGGTGGATTAGGTTTTCCCTTCGGGAAGTTAGTTGTATGATAATTCTCACTTTCTAGGAGATATTGTGAATCTCAGTGGCGGATCTAGAAAATCCGCCAAGCCGTAACGTTTTATAAATAAGCCGTAACGAAATCGAAAAAACCTCAAATTTTTCCAAAATTTACACTAATTTTTCCAAATTTTTCCGCGCCAAGCCGTAGCGGGCGTTGCCCCCCGCTACATGGTAGATCCGCCCCTGGTGAATCTTCTATTCGCATGGTAATATAACGATAATATTCTTCTTAATATGTTGCATTTAATAATGGTTTATCCAACCCTAGATGACCGAGTCGGATCATTTCTCCACAGTAACTCATATAAATATAATTATTTATTGTCCCAAAATTAGTGAAAAACTAATTTTTCACTACGATTTTTCAACATTATTTATCCAAACAAACATGCCTATCATATACAGTTATTCATCAGTAGTAATATCTTTGTAACCACCAATCGCTTGACTTTAGCAATACCAACTCATCTTTGTAACAATCACTTGACTTAAACAATGCCAACTCATCTTTATGAACATCTTCCAACGTAGGAATGCATTATTAACATCATCATGTTCTTCAATACCAGGGGCGGATCTACCTTAAAATAAGGGGTAGCTCCCGCTACCACTTGACGCTCCGGCGGTAATGTAAATTTTGGAAAAATTTGATTTTTTTTACGTTTTTTCAATTTCGTTACCCCTTTTTTTATACGTTGCCCCTAGGTGGATTTTCTATATTCGTCACTATTCAATACTAAACACTCAGCATTGACCTTCAAAAGTGTTAGTGGTATTCAATATCAATTATGGATTTGTAACATCAAGTCTCAAGATCAGGTTCCTAACACATACATATATATGCCACTAGGCTATATGATCCAGTCGACATGTTCTTATCGTAATTAAAGCTCTGATATGTACCTAGTATAGTAATATTAGTGAGGGTCTCAACCCACTGACATGATCAACCCTTATTATGATGTACAGCGAAAGCGTCCATTTATTGTAATGTAGTGTAAAATTTGAGTTTTGTATATGATATAACATGTTATGGCGTTATGCAATACAAGGATGTAATAGTTTAAAATGTCACTTTGCTTTGTTTTCTTTGTTAAACTAAAAGTTACTTGGACTTTTATGTTTGAAGGAATTTTATCACTAATATATAAAGTGTTTTGAGATGAAATTTCTTATAGAAGGATGATGGTTGACGGACAACCGACCATCACATGCGACTAGAACTCGTGATTCTGAACACATTTGTTCATGGTGAATCCATGGTTGACAATAGACATCATTCGGGATGTTTTTTATATCTAGTTTATAACGGTTTTTAAAACTTTTAAAATAATGAATCTTGAAATTTTAGAATATGTAAATTCAGAAAAGCTTCACGGTTGATCCATGGTAGACAATGGACATCATTGGTGGTGTTTTTTTTAGAACTGTTGCCAAATGTATTCAATGGTTTAAATGAATTTTAATGAATCTTGGAATGTTAGAATATATCTCACTTTTTAAGTGCGTGTGATATATGTCTATATGGGGGACATCTTATAACATATTTTATTTTCAAATAACTATATATAACAATACAAATGGGGTTCTCGATGCTAATTTACTAAGACGAATAAAAGCATGCGGAGGCAGCGTGCTCTTTTATGTCTTGAAAATGCGCAGCACTTCTCCGTTATTTTTTTTTCTTTTTGAAAATAATCTTTCATTAAAAACCGCCTCCGACCCAAACGGACAAAAGGACAATACAAAACAGAAGCCCCGACCCAAACGGACAAAGGCTAAAATTACAAAATGTACATAGGATATTTACACCACTTCTTCCAACTAATATATTTACATCATGATCTATTTTTAAGCCACCCTAACCCTCTCTATTTAATATCTATCAAAATCTCTTGAGAACTTCTCCTGTATTGATTAAACACCAAATCATTTCTTGCCTTTCATATACACCAACATGCGATAATTACCAAACCCCGTAAGCCTCGCAAAATGAAGAATACGAGATATAAACTTGTATAGGTGGACCCTGAATTTTTTTCTGGGAGTTGTGAATATTTTTAAAGATTTTAGACCCCTAACAATATAAAAAAAAATCGTTTCATAGCATGTCGGGTCGAGTCATGTAAAACTATAGAATATCAAAGTAAAATTTAAATATTCATCAAAAGCATGTCAAAGTGTCAAACGTCATTACAAACATATTTATAATTGGACCCTACGAGTTTTCATTTTTTGAAATCTAATCCAAAACATTATCTAGAGCAACCTTACTAAGAAAGTCTTTCTCTATATAACATAGTACATATACAACCATCACTTAAATTTTCAACCATTTTCATCTTGAGAAATTGCTCCATAACATCCCTACTCATGGTTCATATCACATATAAATCGCTCCATAAGCATAGAAAACAACACAAAACACATAAATAAATAAACAATCATCAACCATAGTCCATAATTTTCAATTTTAAGTTTCAAACATTCAAGCCATAGTTTTAAGGCAAATTGGATTTAAATAATCCCAACTTTCTCAATTTGGTTGATAATAATGGTAACTCAGTTATTTGCCGATAATAAGCCGAACTGGACCACTTTTGTCCGATAATAGTCTGTGTTAAAAATAGCTTAACAGAGTTAAGTTTTTTTTTCGAATTACAAACCGATGTTTTAGGGATTTTTATTAGAACGAGCGTACGAGTTGATTGATGTAAAATTTAACTCGAAATACTGCCCCATACGACAAAAACGGTGCTTCAATTCGGTTGTTTAAACTTCCAATTAACAAAAATCAAGTCGTTTGGAGCACCGTTTCGAGGTAAATTTACATAAATCGACTCGTATCCTCGTTCTAGTGAAAATCCCCAAAACATCGGTTTGTAATTCGGAATAACTCCTTTAAGCTTTTTTTAACGACGGACTATTATTAGCCAAAAGTGGACATGTTCGGATTATTATCGGCAAATAACTGACTTTGGATTATTATCGGCCAAATTGAGAAAGTTGGCATTATTTAAATTACACCTTTGGTCCTTGTTGTGACACCCGGCTATTTTAAGTCCGTACCGTACTAGTGTGACACGTGTTATGAAAAAATAAAGGCAATATTTTATTAAATGTGGTGTGATTATGTGATATTTGATGTGTAGGTAAATCCAAACTCTATTAAAATTATGTTGGCAATAATAAGATAAAAGCTTATCGCGTAATAAACAAAATGCGAAACGAACGTCGGTGACCGCCCGGATAATGTTAGAATCCTATAAATATTTTGTTATGATTAAAATTCTATTTTAATCATATTCATGAAGAAAAATTAATTAAAACGCTTAAAAAACGCTATTTTTTCGAGTTTAAGCGCATACTGCGCAATACCGCGCTTATTGTGACAACCCGAGATTTCAAAACCTTTCCTTTACGCGTCACCAGTTTTACGAATCCTGTTTTACATTTCGTTGAGCGTTATATCGTTAATATCAGTGTAGAATGATTTAATGTTAGTTGTGTGGTGGGTTTAATGTTTGAGCATGAAGGACTTTCGTCACTAAGGGGTCTCGACGAAACACTAGCAGTTTCGCCAGGAGAGTTTTGCCAATAAGGGCTTCGGCCCAATCCATTTCGTGGCCCAACTATGTAATGTTATAAGATGTAAACGAAAACCCAAGACCCTCATGTTCTTGACAGCAGTTTCTCCTCCTCCATCTTATCGTGCATCATCTTAGTAGCCTCTCTTCATCCATTGAAGCCATATCTCTTTTATCTTAGCATACTTGTCGGCCCTGCATTTCAGGTTAGTGTGTTTATGATAATTGATTGATTGTTTCGGTTGTGTTTATTACATATTTGATCCTTCTTTGATTGTGTTATTATTTGATGATTGATGCACAGTGCATGAGGGTTACTATGATTTAGGGTTTTGGTAGAATCATGTAATAATGTTGGACTGACTGAGTTGTGTAAATATTGAATTAATGAATTGGAATGATGATGTTCTTATGTTAACAGATGAATAGATCTGTTCAGTATTAAGTAGCATAAACCTATGAACTGTGACTGCATGATTGTGATTATGTTGGCAATTTTATTCGATCTGATGTTCACTGATTATTTAGTTCAAGGGTCACAAGACTCGTGTATGATTAAATCATGAGAATCAGTGATTTGTGGTGGTTATAATAATGTTGAAAAGTGGCATGATGATTAGGGCTTCTGTGTGTGCAAGATGAGCTAGCATTAAGACGAAACTGCATGATGACTAAACCTAGAGTTTCGCCACCCCATTGCCGACCAAAACCTAGAGTTTCGCCACCACCTTGCCGGCGAAACATAGTGTTTCGCCACCTTCACCTCCACGACGAAGACCTGATGATTTGTTTCTGTAATGCTTGAAATGTAAACTTGTTACATAGAAATGTATGTATGCATGATTCTGAGTAGGATGATGAGCATCACTCGAAAGAATAGTGTGTCAGGATTTAGAAATTAGAAACTGTTGTGATGTTCAAATAATGATTGATACCAATGATGGTGAATGTGCTGATTATACAATTGAAACATGTTAACAACTACAGTTAGGAATGAAGAACTTGAATGGACCTTTAAGGATAACTAATTTACTTGATAAATGCCACAAAGTGACATGCTTATGAATGTGAACCTGTATGAATTGAGTAATTTGTTATGTGATACACGAGGGTCTCTTCTATGTCTGTGAACTGTGAAAACACGTGTACTGTTAAGTGATTGATTGCATGTGAAACCCATGCACTGGTTATATGATCAACGGATTGTATGATTAACAGTTATGATGCAAATAAGGACGTGTGTCTTACTGTCTAATGCTTGTGCAACGTGTACGTTAAATACGTGATATGTGTGGACATTATACTGATTGTCTTTGGTCACCACGGTAGGGTTTGGTTGACCAACTTGGAACGGGTAAAGTAACTTGTTAAATACCGAGCAAATCTAAGGTGAGTTCACTGCTCTTTTTCCAAGCATGAATCTCGGGGAGGGATATCGGGTAACGTTTCGGGGAGGAATGTCAGGTTATTGGGATGTTGGTTATTACACTCATTTCTATCGATAAGACCCCTTACATCTACCGAATAGTTACCGGGGAGGCAACGAGGTTATTAGTTGATAGCGCTATTAGGTTTGGCACCCTCACACCATACTGGGGAGGACGGGCGTGAACTAATTACCTTAACCATTTGACCAATGTTTTGATAGAGACATTGGGGTTGGGCAAATAAATCTTGTAGCCATTTGCGGTAATCGAGTTAATAACAACATCAAATCAAATCGTTGAACTGTTTTATACTCATATCTGGTAACTAAATGCGTTAATAAAACTTTGAACTCACCAGCGTCGTCTGACACACTTGTCTGCATGCTTGCAGGTTTGTAGGTTTATATCATTGGGACTTGTTGTCGGGGATGCTGGAGTGGTCGTGGGTCGAGATACATGGAATCTCAATACAAGCTTAATGGTTTATGTACACATGGTTTACGAAACACTTAACAAATGAGTTATGCTTCCGCTGTATATAATGAAAGATATGTTACGTTTGTCACACTTTATGTTAATGAATGAAAGTTTTATTTATTTATATTTATGAGTTCAATGTGATTAGTTTCTTGGATCCTGGTACGTCACACGCCATGCGGGGGTTTCCGCATGTGATATTTTGGGGGTGTGACAGTTTGGTATCAGAGCCACTGGTTATAGTGAACTTGGTTTTAAAACGTTTTTTTATAAAACCAGACTATAACCGAACAGTTTTGACAACAAGAATACGACCATGACACTTAGCTCCAGATAGCAAGGTTCGTCTCTCGTTTACTCGTTGCACAGCATAACTAGTGAACACTTATATATGATATTGCATGTGATTGCACGTTTAGCACAACAGTATGAATTCATGTATTACTTGCATATGTTATGTGACTGATAGGGTGGTATTTCCCTAAACATTCATGACTCATGTTTCGTAATGCTCTTTATTGTTACTTGAGTTTGAGGAACCATTTGACATGAGTTAGGAGGAGCTGAGATTAGCATGCAAATCACAATATTATTGTGGGTGCACATATAATAATAGTGTGTGGTGCATGCGAGTCCCAGTGAGGCTTAACAAGTGAAAAAGGGGTTCCGTTCTGTTATTAAATTGATGTGAAACACAACAGTCTATAAGAGTCATAGCAGTGATTGTCTCTTACTTGAACGTGATCTTTTCACTCCACTCTGAATCCTTTCGAATCTCGATGCTATCGAGTATTATCTGAATACCCATCTGAATGCCTAGCGAACTGTGTAGACTGTTAGGTGCTTGTACGAACCTCCCTGAGTTGGATTTTGCAACGTCGAATGATTGGTCTATACCTCCCTCACTTCTCTCTGTTTGCTGGAACTTAATGTATTGACGTCTTAGATCCCGAAGTGCGATCACTTCTACAACACTCTCGTAACAAGACCGTGTATTACTCAAGCAACTTGTAGCATTGATGGACAAAAGGATGAGAATAGTACTTTATCGACTTCAGTATTTGGACGACCCTGCTTACCAACAACGAACATCATCAATTTGACGCCAATCGGATCTTTAACATTAACCCTAGTCAGCGGCTCATGGGAGCCAACTCTTACGAATCAATCGGGACATAATCGATGACAATTGACCATGGTGCAGAAATGCGTAACGGCCAGCACAATGAGTAGCGCCTTAGGACGTGGCACGGAAATGTGACAATATGGACTTTGTCGGTGAAAGATCGTAGGGCTCCGTCTCAAGCAACGACATTGGAGGCAACAGTCATGGCAACATCAAGGTACTCGTAATCGTAGTCTACAGCATGGAAACGTAGGTGGCATTGGCAAGGAATGACCGTTGTTAAGTCAAGACGTCAACAACCAAGGGAATAATGACAGTATTGGGAATCCTCGCAACTGTAACAACAACACTGGAAGTGGTACCCGTGGTAGGGCATTTATGATTGGCGTAGGCGACGCCAGGTGTAATAACAACATGGTAGCTTGCATGGGTAGCTAACCGCTTCGTCTCGATTCCGTTTAACCCTGATGCTTCTTGAAACCAAACTTGTCATGGAACCAGCTGATGGCAAGTCAATTGAAGCCTTGTATGTTCGTTGGGATGCAAAATCGACCTTGTGGGACAAGTGTTCGACATCGACCTTCCTTTTTGCTATCCTTGATGGTCTCGATGCAGTAGTAGTGTAGATTGGTTATCTGGATATCGCGTAGATATACCCTGTGAGAAGGAAATTTTGTGTCACTTTATACCTTGCAGTGTCAGAATGGTGTAAAGGTTAGCACCATGTCAGCAAATAAGGCCCAGAAGTGTCTACGGGAGGATTACCCCGCTACGTAAACAACCGTTACTGAATGAGAAAGAGAGGATAGAGGATCCAGTAATAGATCATGATTTATTTCGGTGAGTTACTCGGGAAACTTTCAGGTTTACTTCCACAACTGTTAGATGGACTCTCGGTTAGATCCCACGCCAGAGGCAGCCATGATTCTTCGTACTTCTTACCGTCTTGCGCCGGGACGGTTGCAAGAATTGTCTAATCAACTTCAGGAACTGTTGGACAGGAGTTTGTCGGAACTAGTTTTTCACGTTGGGGAGCCCCACTTCTATCAGTGAGGAGAAGCCTTATCGTTGGACATGTGTACTGATTACTGAGAACTCAGCAAGGTGACAGTCTAGAACCGTTTGCCTCGACCATGTATTGACAACCTTCCGAACAGTTGCGAGGGACAAGCTTCCATTCGAGGATTGACTAATGAACGAACTATCATCAGAAAGAAGTCCAAAGGGAGAATGCTCTTAGAGCGGCATATCGAACGCGATACGGCCATTTCAACTTTGTATACCATGATCATTGAGTTAACCAACACACTGGCAGCTATATGGATCACATGAATCGACCACATTTATTGATTCCAGGAGAAAGGAACATCATGGGTGGCATTTGCATCTATTTTAGAGCTCCTGGGGGAGGAGTCACTCCGCGCGAAGTCTTGTTAAATGTAACCTCTGGATTCTAGGGGTACATTTTTGGTCGTATAATCAACGAAGTGGGAATACACGTGGATCTCGCTAAGATCCATCCTGTTAGAAACTGATCGACACCAAAGATTCCTTCGGGGATACAGCAATTTCTTGGTTTCGCTGGATGCTATCGTAGATTCATCACATGATTTTGGAAGATCGCACCGCTTAAATCTCTTCAGCACAGCAGGGTGCTGTGTATACGTGAGAAACAAAACAGGAGGACGTCTTTCCAGCTTTTGAAACCCAACTCCCCAATGCACTGAGCATCGTCTTTACCTAAGGGTACGGGTGGTTTAGTGGTATACCATGATGGTTCGAATCAGAGTCCCAGTCACACACCGATGCAAAACGAGAAAGTGATGACGTACGTAATGGAGTTACAACGAAGGACTACACAACACACAACCTGCGGTGGAAACTGTGGTCTTTGGAGTTAAGTTGGAGGCATTACTTGGACGGTACCGAATGCACTACTTAGACCGATCACAAGGGCCTTCCGTGTACCCTGGTTACGAAAGAGCTAAATCAGTTAATGGCATCATTGGATGGAACTTTTGGATGATTACGACTGTGAAACTTGAATGTGCACGAGCTTTGCAGCTCACTATCGACTCTAACCTACTTGATCAGACTCACTATGTTCAAACTAGAGAACTGAAGATAGAGGATTTTCAAGTTGAATCTATGCGGGGCATGGAGAAGCAACCTTTGGCAAGTTGGATGATATTCTCTACCCCATAGAACGAATACGGACCTCATTACGCTCTAACTTTAGGGATCTTGTGTTGAGCAAAGCACACCGGCCTCGATATTCCAGTCGTCTGAGTTTTGATGAGAGATATTAGGGTCTATGAATCTTGTACTGGTGATCGGGCATGAAGGCACACCTGGCAAGGTATGTGAATAATGTTTGGCTTGTGGGAAAGTCAAGGTGGAGTATCAGCAACAAGAAGCATCAAAACAGAAACAATAACACGTGGGTGATCGTTGATTGTCTCACGCTACCAGCACACCTTCTTGCAATCAAGGAAACTGGCGAGTCTTCATAGCTGTGAACATTCCTCTGAGAAAGGTGGCTTTTAGGCACAAGGTGCCAACTCCCGTTGCTTCTGATTATGAGATATACCTGATTTATGACAGGCAATACACGATACCCTGGGCTCACGTCTAGACATGGGCATTGCTTATCACCGCAGGATAAACGGTCTGAGTAAGCGAACCATCCTGACACTCGAAGACATGATGTGTGCACGTGTGTGATTGACTATAGTGAAATTTGAGGGATATTTACCTATGGCTGAGTTCTACTATGACAGTTACCATTCTGGTGTTCAGACAGCTCTGTTTGGGGCATTGCCTGGATGATAATACCAATTTTCTTGTTGGGCTAAGGAGGGTGACAACCTAATCACAGACCCAGGACTTGTACTCGAAACTCTTGAAGATTGCTTAGATCGGAAATTGTTTGACGGCAACGCGTGACTGTCAGGAAAGTTGATACGCTTAGGAAACACTGGGAGTTCGCCGTAGGCGAACGTGTCATAATCGAAAGTCCTACCCTGGGAGGGTGCGGTACGCTATAGACAACGTGGCAAGCTTAGTTTACAATGCGTTGGGGATATCCGGATCTCTGGAACGAATCGGTGATATGGCTCACAAACTCGAGTTAACTGGCGAAATGGGATAACGTTTGCGATGATATTAATGCCTCGAATTTAAGGCAGTGTTGTTCGATGAAACACTTATGATACCTTTACCAGAGTCTAAGGTTATCTGACCAGTTGTAATTATCAGGGAATCTATCGAAAACAGGGACCAAGAAGTCAAGGTTCGTTAGCATAAGTTGTATGACAATCGTGAGAGTTTGTTGAAACTCAAGACGTGGACCGGAGTTCACGCGGGAACGTAAGGACCTGATAAAACTCTAATATCCTCAATTGTTCAGGTGGTCGAATCAACTGTTGCTATCATTGACGAATTTCAGGACGAAATTCCCTTTCAAGTTGGGGATGATGTGGTACCCGAGGAAAATCCACAGTCATCCTAGTCTAGCACTTTGCCGCTTTGTGTTACCTCTGAGTTACCGTGTCACTTTTGGTTTGCTTATCAAATTTTGGGATGAAATTTCTTTCAAGTTGGGGATGATGTGACAACACAATATTTCAAGACCTTTCCTTTACGCGTCACCTGTTTTACGAATCCTGTTTTACATTTCGTTGAGCGTTGTATCGTTAATATCAGTGTAGAATGATTTAATGTTAGTTGTGTGGTGGGTTTAATGTTTGAGCATGAAGGACTTTCGTTACTCATGGGTCTCGACGAAACACTAGGAGTTTCGCCAGGAGAGTTTCGCCAATAAGGGCTTCGGCCCAATCCATTTCGTGCCTAACTGTGTAATGTTATAAGATGTAAACGAAAACCCTAGACCCTCATGTTCTTGACGGCAGTTTCTGCTCCTCCATCTTATCGTGCATCATCTTAGTAGCCTCTCTTCATCCATTGAAGCCATATCTCTTTTATCTTAGCATACTTGTCGGCCCTGCATTTCAGGTTAGTGTGTTTATGATGATTGATTTATTGTTTCGGTTGTGTTTATTACATATTTGATCCTTCTTTGATTGTGTTATTATTTGATGATTGATGCACAGTGCATGAGGGTTACTATGATTTAGGGTTTTGGTAGAATCATGTAATAATGTTGGACTGACTGAGTTGTGTAAATATTGAATTAATGAATTGGAATGATGATGTTCTTGTGTTAACAGATGAATAGATTTGGTCAGTATTAAGGTAGCAAAAACCTATGAATTGTGACTACATGATTGTGATTATGTTGGCAATTTTATTCGACCTGATGTTCACTGATTATTAAGTTCAAGGGTCACAAGACTCGTGTATGATTAAATCATGAGAATCAGTGATTTGTGGTGGTTATAATAATGTTGAAAAGTGGCGTGATGATTACGGCTTCTGTGTGTGCAAGATGAGCTAGCATTAAGACGAAACTGCATGATGACAAAAGCTAGAGTTTCGCCACCCCATTGCCGACGAAACCTAGAGTTTCGCCACCACCTTGCCGGCGAAACATAGTGTTTCGCCACCTTCACCTCCATGACGAAGACCTGATGATTTGTTTCTGTAATGCTTGAAATGAAACTTGTTACATAGAAATGTATGTATGCATGATTCCGAGTAGGATGATGAGCATCACTTAAAAGAATAATGTGTCAGGATTTAGAAATTAGAAACTGTTGTGATGTTCAAATAATCCTTGATACCAATGATGGTGAATGTGCTGATTATACAATTGAAACATGTTAGCAACTACAGTTAGGAATGAAGAACTTGAATGAACCTTTGAGGATAACTAATTTACTTGATAAATGCCACAAAGTGACATGCTTATGAATGTGAACCTGTATGAATTGAGTAATTTGTTATGTGATACACGAGGGTCTCTTCTATGTCTGTGAACTGTGAAAACACGTGTACTCTTAAGTGATTGATTGCATGTGAAACCCATGCACTGGTTATATGATCAACGGATTGTATGATTAATAGTTATGATGCAAATAAGGACATGTGTCTTACTGTCTAATACTTCTGCAACGTGTACGTTAAATATGTGATATGTGTGGACATTATACTGATTGTCTTTGGTCAGCACGGTAGGGTTTGGTTGACCAACTTGGAATGGGTCAAGTAACTTGTTAAATACAGAGCAAATCTAAGGTGAGTTCACTGCTCTTTTTCCAAGCATGCATCCCGTGGAGGGATATCGGGTAACGTTCCGGGGAGGAATGTCAGGTTATTGGGATGTTGGTTATTACACTCATTTCTATCGATAAGACCCCTTACATCTACCGAATAGTTGCCGGGGAGGCAACGAGGTTATTAGTTGATAGCGCTATTAGGTTTGGCACCCTCACACCGTACCGGGGAGGACGGGCGTGAACTAATTACCTTAACCACTTGACCAATGTTTTGATAGAGACATTGGGGTTGGGCAAATAAATCTTGTAGCCATGTGTGGTAATCGAGTTAATAACAACATCAAATCAAATCGTTGAACTGTTTTATACTCATATCTGGTAACTAAACGCGTTAACAAAACTTTGAACTCACCTGCGTCGTCTGACACACTTGTTTGCATGCTTGCAGGTTTGTAGGTTTATATCATTGGGACTTGCTGTCTGGGATGCTGGAGTGGTTATGGGTCGAGATACATGGAATCTCAATACAAGCTTAATGGTTTATGTACACATGGTTTACGAAACACTTAACAAATGAGTTATGCTTCCGCTATATACAATGAATGATATGTAACGTTTGTCACACTTTATGTTAATTAATGAAAGTTCTATTTAATTATATTTATGAGTTCAATGTGATTGGTGGCTCGGATCCTGGTACATCACACGCCATGCGGGGGTTTCCGCATGTGGTATTTTCGGGGTGTGACACTTATACTGCAAAATACAGAGAACGCAGCCAGTCTAGGCAAATAAAATATTATTCAATAATATTATGGTGAGTTTATTTTTAACAAACAATAAAAATAATTTTAAACGCCTTAAAACGCGATTTAAATGCGAGATAAAATGCTCGGTAGTCAGTTAAATACATGTATTTAACTCTATATGTTATATATGTGTGTATGTATGCATGTAAGTTGGTAAGCGTCTAGCACATGGGTCGACCAAAGGAATCTTTCCTTACCACCTTCTTCCAAATTTTGGACAAGTGTTGATGATAAGAAAATGGTCCAATCATGTCATTTATTTACATGCACATATTACATTTTTCAAGACTTAACATTCACAAATCTTCTTCCACTTTCACCTCTTGAAACCGTATACACACACACAAACACATACTTTGAAGTTCAAACTTCATCTTTGAAGATTAAAGCCGCTTCCAAATTTTCTTTAAATATTTGAAGATCAAACCATGGAGTTTTCAAGAAGATGCAAGCTTTTTATCCCAAAAACCATCATCAAAAACTCTTTTATATCCTTGAAAAGTATAAAATATATTTTTTTATGTTCTTGTATTTGATGATGATGATGATGGAAAGTTTCTCAAATACTTGAATTTCTTCACAAACTTGAATATACTAAACAAGAAAATGGTTTTAATCATATAAAAAGTGGTGATATGTGTGGATACATATACATGGCTGAACATATGTATATATATATATATATACTATTAATGGGTGGCTCCGCGATTTCTTATGGGCACAGGCATCCCAGGTAATTCAGTCTTATGGTTCTTCATTATCCGCATATGGCCTTTTTTTCCTAGGTGCTCATTTTGTATGGGCTTTTAGTTTAATGTTTTTATTCAGTGGACGTGGTTATTGGCAAGAACTTATTGAATCCATCGTTTGGGCTCATAATAAATTAAAAGTTGCTCCGTGTGTATATATGTGTGTATGTTAGAGATTATGTTTTGATTAAAAGATGATACTTGATTGTGATGATTGCTTGAATGATTTAAGTGACATGCATGTGAAACTTGTATGATTTATGTGATTAAGGTAGCTTAAATTTCTTGAAATAATATTTGATATATGTATGAGCATACGGCCGAAATGTGTAAGCTAGGGTAATGATGATTGTGTTTTGATTAAGTAGTTTAACTTTGAATTGTAAGAACTATGGAAAGCATGCATGATCAATCGAAAGGTTTTCATGAAAGATACATATAAATCAGAATGTAAACTTACAAAAACAATATTATATGATGTGTTTTGATGTAATAAAACTATGTCATAAATTTGGTAGCTTCATATGTTGTACATATAGCTTAAAATGTAGTAAAATGAGTGAAATTGCATGATTTTTGTGTCATACAGGAGACCAGCCTTATCATCAGTAAAATTATTATTTTGATCAATAGGTAATGTGTGTTATGTTAAAATATCAAGTCGTGATGATTTGGGATGGTTATGGTCACACCCCGACCGCGTTAAAACAACGAAACCGCGGCAGAAACATCGGGGAGTGGAGTGGCAGAATTATTGTTTCACAACCATAGATTCAAAAGTTACATTTTATTGAGTTATTAACATTAGATATTGTCTCGAAACATAACAAACAAGTTAAACATAGTCTATCATCGTTATTTAAGTCACTAAGGCCTTGTCCAGTCCTAAGTGAGCATGCATCATATTCGTAATCAACATCATCAATCACCACCTGAAACATATGTAAAAATACAGTCGGCAAAGATATGCCGACGAGCACATAGGTTTTGTAAGAGTATCGGATTCATGGCTCATTTACATGTTGCAATACCTCGTTAGACTTATAAAAGTTGATAGTTGAAAACCTTGTTTGAAAAGTGTTTGGTACTGCAATATGATTAACCAACTCAAAACAAGTTGATTATAGTTTATAAAATCTCGTTGCCATGAATCTTAACTCAAAACATTTGTTTATGTAAACCAAATTGTATATCGTTCTCGTGATAAAACTCGTATGGTTTATATTGTTTAATACACATCGTTGTGTGACATCGTTTAAAATCGTTCGTCCAAGTGAACTAAATAACGCAAAGGAATGTAATACGATAAAAGCACTAATATATAAGAAGTACCAGCGGCGTATCTACCATGCTTTTATCACATTTCACCCTTCCCGTTATCTAAACACTAACCAAAAACCAATCGTTCGTTCAATTCGTTTAACTTGTTTAAGTTGTTCCAATCATTCAAATTGTTTATTCGTTTCAATCGTTCAATCATTCAAATCTTTTATTTGTTTCAATCGTTCAATCGTTCAAATCGTTCTCGTTCAAATCATTCTCATTTTAATTGTGAAAACTACTTTTGGTCGTCTCGTGGAATACATTCAAACCTTCGTGACTCGTCCATCGTTCAACTTGTATTAACAAACCACCAAAGGGTAAGTTAACAATTAACAGGTTCAGTCGTTACCCACATAACCCCCATACATAACCATGGGTGCAGTCCAATAACGGGATTTGTTAGATCCTATGGTACCATAACCTAATACTAGTCGGTTCGGCCAAAATTAATGAATGTCATTCGTTATGTAAATACGTCCAGCAAGTTCGTTCACATTATCGAAAATCGATCTTGTTTAATATAAACCATTGTATTCATTTTTGAAATCATTGTTGAAAGCATCAAAATCGTTTAACACATATGAATCACCCCAAAACATTGAAAACAGTAAAATAGGGGAACTATGTACTCACATCGAAGTGCAAAGTGTCCTCGATCTAATGAACTAGCAAAGCTCGAGTAAACCAAGGAATTCAAGTAGCACCTAGAAATCGGATCGCTAAGTTAATAAATCGACACCTAAATCGGAAGATCGGGTAGAATGAGGTCTTGTAAACCAAATGAGTATTGGAACTCATGTGATATGGTTTAACAAAGCCTACATTCTAAATCGGAACCTATCCTAAGTGCTTACGACCCGTTACGACCCATTAAGGTAGCTTATGCTACTTTAACGCGTCGTTCACGCAAAAGCGCGTTCGAGGCGCCTAACTAGTCCTATGACAAGTATTATATGCCCTAACATGTTTAAATATGTTGCATAATCAGTTTAGGTGACAAAATTTAGGTTACATATGCTTAAATACAAATTATGCATGAAAAGGGTATTTTGGTCATTTACCTAAGGCATATAAACTACCTATCATATAACTAATTAAACTAAGTGACCATAAGGTATAACCTCAGAAGGTTATTCCCTATACAACTATGGTCACAAAACATGCTTGGTCGGATCCTAACGATCGACCAAAGGTCGAGTTCGAAAGTCTAAGCGGTGGTTTAGACCGCTTGACTTACGACTCTAAACAAGCACTACACTAAAAGTGACGAGTTAAACATGTTTAAACATGTTAAAACATGTTTAACTAAGTTAGAAAACATGTCTGATATCAAAACAAAGTGTTTTGATACCCGAAAATAGCTTTGATGCAAAATACGCATAAACACGTATTTTGACCGAAGCTTTGACTCGTCACTTCGACTAATCGGCGTGGTAATCTGTAAGTATAGTCACAAGGGACTATAACCATCGTGATTAAGACCATGTTGCACAGTTCAAACGAACTTTGTGTTGACCAAAACGTGGTCAAAGCAGAAAGTCAAACACTATTTGACTTTCATGCTTAAAAAGCAATAACAAGCATGAAAGAAGCTTACAAAAGTTCCAAGCAATGAAAAATTTGATCTAAAGCACTCAGGTATGAAGTATTAACTTCAACTTAGAGCAAATTCATATCAAATGTGTGAAGAAAAGTGAATGAGCAAGTGGGTATTTATAGGAGAGCTTGAGTTAACAAGATCTTGATATGTGTTTTTGCAAGATTCAAAGCTCAAATCTCACCATACACTTGTGCCCATAGATTTCAAAACAAGGGGAGTACCAAAACCAGTCCATAGCATTCAAAATCAAGGATCAAAACCATCAAATTCAACTGAAATGACCAAATTCAATGTTTCTGTCTGACATGTTGTCACGGGCCGCGAAGACATATGCCTCAGTCTACGCGCCCCTCCTAGAGAAGTTTCACAGAATGTCAAGTTTAGTCCCTGCATGCATGAAACTTGGTTTTTGATGCATTTTTGACGTATTTAAGCCCCGTTAACCCCATTTCAAAGCTCTACAATGAAGTTAAAGTATAGGGAACATGAAATATGCTTGAAAACATCTCGGATGTCGGTTCGTTTGGTCGTACGGTTGCGTTGTTCGGTTAATTACGATGAAAACTCGAACGGACGTGAAAACGATCCAAATTACACGAAGAATGGTATTTTTGCATTCCAATCACTAAAATAAAATATTTTAATGATTACAAAAAAAATTTTGGTGTCCGGATATATTCAGAACGTAAGATATGCGGGAAAATGCAAACTTATGCACTTTTTGACGCTTTTAGTCTCTGTTGATCAAATAAGTTTATTTTCGCATACCGAACCCCTCAAAGCCTATTTATAAGCTATGTAAAGGATATTTAGGGTATGTTTAACTTATGATCATGTTTCGGAATGTTCGTTACTGTACGAATCGGCATACTTTCGCAGTTTGACACAAATAGTCCCTTCAAATCGAATAAACTTGTTTTCGACACACCAAACCATCCAAAACTTATTTCTAAGTTATATAAAGGTTATTTAAGGTATGTTAAGCCTATTTCACTATTCCGGAGTGTTTGTCATGTTAAAATGATTACATTTACGCATCAGTTTGCGTATAACTTTCTAGAAAGCGATTTAAAGCTTGAAATCGAACTCGTATCAAATCGTAAAATCGTCAAACACAATTACACAAATATTAACACCAAAACACATCGTTTCATTGATAATTGATATTGTTTTACATCATACATCGTTTACAGGGCACATTTGTCACAGTCTCCCCTACTTTAGGAAATTTCGTCCCGAAATTTTAACTAGAGGAAACTTGTGAAAACAAGTGTTGATATTTCGCTTTCATTTGGTCCTCACGCTCCCAAGTAAACTCTGGGCCACGTTTGGACTCCCAGTGAACTTTGACTAATCGTATTCATTTATTCTTCAACTGTTTGACTGCACGGTCCATTATCTCCACAGGTTTCTCGACAAAGTGCATCGTTTCATCAACTTGAATTTCGTCGAGTGGAATATGAAGATCAGTATCGGCTAAACACTTTCGTAAATTGGACACGTGGAATGTTGGGTGAATATTCCCAAGTTCAGGAGGTAGCTCAAGTCGATAGGCAACCTTTCCAATTCTTTCAACAATCTTAAATGGTCCAACATGTCGTGGTGCAAGTTTTCCTTTCTTTCCAAATCTCACCACTCCCTTCCAAGGGGATACTCTCGTGACGATATGTTGGACCATTTAAGATTGTTGGAAGGGAGTGGTGAGATTTGGAAAGAAAGGAAAACTTGCAGCACGATATGTTGGACCATTTAAGATTGTTGAAAGAATCAGAAAGGTTGCCTATCGACTTGAGCTACCTCCTGAACTTGGGAATATTCACCCAACATTCCACGTGTCCAATTTACGAAAGTGTTTTCCGGATCCCTGTTACTGGGGAGCTCGACACGGCCCCGTGTTGCACCGACACGGTGTAACAACTCTCATCAAAAGTCCTAATTATTATTTTTTTTTATTTTGTCCAATAGGAAACCCTAATTGAGACCCTCAAGTGATCCTGCATAAACCCTAAAATTTCCAGAACAATCGGAATCCGGATCAGGGCCCCTAAAACTCAGGGGGGTAAACCCTAGTTGATAATATCAACACAGTTTTACGTGTAAATTGAAATTGAACGAACAACCAACTCAGCAAGCCTACTGGGACACGGGGCTACCCTATAGTAGGGGAGCACCCCTCGCGCCACGCGACAGCCCCTCGCGCCACGCGAGGGGGCTGTTTTCAGGTATAAATATAGGGGCGTGGGACTTGATTTCTGGCTTCAGTTCGACGTAAAAATTCAATACGTACGTTGATATATTACCTGATTACTACAAAAGCACACACAAATCATGAATCGCTGCCGCAAAACAGGGTAATAACTCAATCGCTCTACGATTCAATGTCCGATCGATTGAAACTATCCAATGGATGTTTAAGTGCTGCCCACATTAGGGTTATGCTTTGTCATTCGTCGTGAATTTGATGGATGTTTAAGTATCGCACTTTGTCATTCGTTGTGAGGGTTTAATCTCATGAGTTATCATAAATGCTGTATTAGTTACTAACCTAGTTTGTATGCATTGTTATTTAAACTAGGTTAACAAGGCTGATCATTAGGCTAGACTCTGCCCGTGTTAAATCTGCAATGTGAGTCATTCTCTTTTTATCAAATTACTTTCAAAATCATGTTTATTTTCAAGGTTATAATTACAGGGATTAAGTCTTTGTAATCTCCATATTACAGCCGGTATGTGCGGTTTTGTATACATTACTTGATAACCGTCACCATTGGACAACGGGTTAGCCAAGGGGTGATATGACCATAATCACAGACACCATTGGACAACGAGATAGCCAATAGGTGGTCGAGTGATAAATACCGTGGGTAGATGGTTGATATGTATAAACATTGTAATCGCTCTTAATATTGTAAATTATAACAAGGTGTCATTTTAAATAAAAAGAATGATTCACCAGTATTTCCCTGCTGACAAAACCTTTTTCAAACAAGTTTCAGGTGATCTGTTGTGATCCAGGAAAAGTGCCGCGAAGCACTACAAGCTTAAGGAAGTGGCTCAATATAAATAAAGAAACATGTTTTGTAAAATAAAGATTTCCCAGTGAAATCACCTTATTGTAAATTACCGGGGTTTTATCCCGAATTATGAAATAAAATAATAAGGCATTTTCAGTTTTGAAAAGATCCTTCTAAAATCTTCCGCTGTCAAACTTAATTAAATAAATACCACGGGGTTTTCTGTCCCGTGGCCTCTGAACCGGGTCAAACCGGGCCGGGGGTCGTGACAGAAAAAGGTGGTATCAGAGCCACTAAGTTAAGCTAATTAAGTATTTGAGAAATACTTAATTTTCTTGATTATCATTTTGTGATTATGTGTTTTATTAACTGACTAATTGTTAATTACAGTATGGGTAAGCAAAAGCTTTCGAACATCTATCTTAAATTAGATAGTTCAACAAAAGAAAAGGGAAGTTCATCCCAATCAAATTCTTCAAGATACTCAGTAGATACTAAGGAGGGAATATTTGTTCGTAAAGCCCATTATGAGGAACCACTTTCTCCTAATAAAAGAAGTTTGATTATTAGCAAAAGTCAGGAGAAAATAAAGAAATCTCAATCAAAAGAAATGAGAGTTAATCAGGAAATTCAGAAATTAGGCAGTAACCCACCATGGGAAGACAAGTTAGATGAAAAATGGGCAGATCTCTATATGCTAGCCACTGTAGCAGTAAATGCAAATCTTTAAAATACCTTGGCCCAGTATTAGCACCCTTATTATCTACAAGCCAGAAACTTTACCCAGTAAATAAATAAGTTTACAATAAAACCTAGTATGTTTTAATTGTCATTTGTTCTTTGTATTAAATTAGTCACACGGTATGCAATAATACTTGAAGTTATCTGTGAAATTTTGTTATAAAATTTTAACTTGGTATTTTTGCATATATGCTAAACAGCATGAATGAGTTATCTGAATCCCTTCAGAATCTCAATCTCTATCCGGTGAAAATAGAAGTTTCTAGAGACTTTACTGGTTACATACCCGATATAGAAGAACCTATGGAATTCAACGCTCCACCTCTAGAGAAACCAAAGCCCAAGAAAAGGAGAAGATTTGTAGGATGGAGGCGTGTACGCAGGAGAAAACCAGCAATTAGGAGAATTCCCAAAATAGAGAATCCCATAGATAAAGGAAAAGGAATTGCAATCGGGGAAAATTCCAGGAAAGTAGAAATGGAAATTGGGGAAAGTTCTAAGCAAATCGAGGAGTTGCCATTACAGGAGGAATTGGATCGTATACTGGCAGGCTGTGATATCATTAGCCCTATCAATACCAATCTTTACCCTTATCCTGCTGAAACTCAAATTCCAATAAATTTGGAACCAGCCATCCCAGAACCTTTAATCCATACTCAACCTGTAGGAATGGACGAGTGGTGGACCAATGATTGGCAGTTTCAAAATCTCCTTAATAATCCTTATACCTTTTTCCCTCAGTTCGATCCAGAACCTATACCAAATCCACCAATGAGTAATGAAAATTTAGCTGAACTCCGCCATTTTGGAGAGTAGCTGATAGGTGCAGGAAATAGGATTCGGGAGGTAGGAGAACAGATCTCCTGGAAGTATGATGAGAGGGAACGTCACTTCTAAAAAATATTTAGGGAGAGGGTGGTGATAAAGTTGTGATTGTATCATAGTAATAATAAAAATAAGTCTGTAAAATAAACTACAAATAAAACATTGTAAGATAACAGTGTGTAATGACGCATAATAATATATATAAAATGGGAATCGAGAAATCGATAATTTTGATTATATGGGTGTTGTGAAATTTGCATGATTGTTTTGTATAATTGTTATTTACTCTATACTAATAAATTATATATATTAATTATCAGATGGAAAACGCTAATAATGAACCAGTTAACGAGGTTAACCAATCTGAGCAACATCATGAAGATCAATTTCTGAATAGGCAAGATATCGAGAATATCGTTGCTCAGGGAATAGCTAATGTTATTCCAGCAATCCTTGCTGCTGCCCAGAAACCTGTTGAACCTCAACAAATTATTCCTAGCAAACGTACTTCTGAAGATAACTTCAGTAATAGCGTAAACGGAGGCGGTATTCATATTAACAACAATAATGATCTACGGCAGGCCCCGCTCCCTAAGAAAATGAAAGCTGCAACGCCTGGTTGCACTTACAAAGAATTTCTTGCTTGTAAATCAGCTGAATTTGCAGGCAATGAAGGAGCGACTGCGGCACTGCGTTGGTTAGAGAAAACCGAAGCAGTGATCATAATAAGTAAATGTGCCGAAAACGACAAAGTCATGTACGCGTCGAATCTTTTCAAAGAAGGGGCGCTAGAATGGTGGAATACAGTACTTCAAGCCAAAGGAAGAAATGTGGCCTATGCCATGAATTGGGAAGAATTTAAAAGTCTAATAGAAAGAAAATTCTGTCCCGAATACGAAAAGGAACAAATGGCAAATAAATTCTTGAACCACCGGATGGTAAATGTAGACTGTCGAGGGTATACTTCGACATTCTTCGAGTATGCTAGAGTAGTACCAACCCTGGCTTCGCCAGAGCCGGTGCTCAGTTCTCGCTATATTTGGGGATTAATTAGCGAAATCCGTAATATCGTTAAAGCTGCGTATGACAACCCAAACTTTCAAAGTCAGTAACATTCTATTTTGCGATCCTTACTTCCTTACTTCTCGTTATTTTCCTCTATGTGTTAAATCGTTCTGTGTGTATAACTCCGTTAAACTTATTCGTACGATAACTTATTAGTTAATGTTTTGGCTTTTGGGCCGCACATCTTCTGGGCCGCATTTTCACTTTTTAAAACCCGACAATGTATCGGCTCATAGCATGGATCACCCAAGCCCATTACACACTTTGCATATCCTCACTCTTGTATAATTAGTTCTCGGCCCACCTAGTTATTGTAGCCCAAAGACACCTCATGGCCGGCCCACCCAGTTATAATTTGTTATTGTTGTTGGCAATATAATTGGATGTTACGTAACCCTCTCCACATTTATCACATTATTTCAATACCAATTTACAATAAACCCTACCTACCTATCTTCCATATACGGCAGTGGAACACACCCCCTCCTTGAGGCCTTCTGCTATTGGATCCAGCAATTCGGTTAGTGAAACCACCTTTATATGGATCCCTATTTGATGATTTTATTATGTGCAATTGGATTTAATAAATCATATATGTATGTTGACACATGCTGATGTTACATTCTTGTTAACGTAAAATCTTTTGTCACCATTTAAGATTGTGTTGATGGGTTTGTTTTGTTATCACATATTAATTATTCGGTAAAGAGTAGAGGGATTGGCAAACCACAAATATGTTGAAATCATGACTGAATTAGATGATGTATATGTCCGATCAGAATGTTAGTGATTAGTATTACTCTTGAAAGCCTTACAAACTCTAATCTCTTGCATGAATAATATGCAATAAGGTTCTTGTAACTAATGGTTTGTTCTTGTTAAATACTCGCTGATGTATAGGTAGATATGGGTGGGTTTTGAATTATTAGAATTGTGAGCATGTGCTGGAGCATTGTGACTTTGTGTTAGTAGGTTTTCAAAAAAAAAAAAATAATAATAATTCGATGGCACTTATGGAATTAGGTGAAATCACACACATATATTGGGCTGGGTAATAACATCAGATAGCACATGGGTAGTGGATTACACACACCATCACTTGGGCCCTATCAACAGGAATGGGTTGCATAGCTTATGGTGGTTGGGCTCGATTGGTTTGGGGTATTAGGATAAAGGGGCCGTAGTATATGGATGGGCTTAATTAACATTGATGAAATTTATTGTTTTGATTTTTGTATAAATTTCATTAGCAGGACATAGTGATATAGGGAATCAAATGTAGTAAATAACATAAGTCATCATATATTAAATGGACTGCTTCATTTATTTGAACTAAATTAATTGTGATTGGGCCGATGGTATATGTTATTTGGGGTTGTTATAAACATGGAACTAATATACTCATGTATTAAACTGGTTGATAAAGACTAGAGACATTAGCGGACCATGATTATAGAAGTCATGAATGTTACTGAATAGATAAGATCTTATGTGCATATATTCATATTTGTTGCATGATATTATGTGGATTTATGTGAGCTTGATTACTGATTAGGGCTATGTGGAAATTGTTGCTTGAATACACGTTGTGATCATGACTTATATGCGAACTATCTGGATGTACACTGATTATGTATACATGAATCACCCTAGGCTTTGACTGATTAATTGGGAACAAATAACTTAACAAACCGAGCAAACCAAGGTGAGTTCACACTTTCCACAAGGCATGGGATTCTCAAGAGTTGGGAATGGGTAAAGGATTTAAACTTAAACTGCGTGTTATCCTGGTTTGGAACACGTACACACCCTCTGTATTGAAGGGTGACAACATGAGATAAGTATTTAATCGGAACCTGCGTAATCTCCTGGTTTGGAGATTACGTACACACCCTCTTCACTGAAGGGTGACAACGCGGATACTAGACCAAAAACTCTATCATTAAGTCCCTCATTTTGTATCGACTTAATCGCCGAGGCCAATGGCGAGCGGGTCATTAGTTAAATAGCGCTATTAGGTTTGACAAGCCTCACACCGTGCCGCAGAGGACGGGCGTGGACTAATGGACTATGGCACGTCAATGATGATAGACATTGACTAGGGCACCAACTTACTTTCGTCAGTAGTCGATATGGTAAACGGGTCTAGTGGTTCACATGGGGAAGCCCCCACTGATTATGGATATGGTTTGGGAAATAAAGATACTGGTTATGGTTTGGGAAAGAAGGAATCGGTTAATCATATTTTCAACTATGGGGTAACCCCCACGGTAAGTAAGCCAGCTAAAGAAAAACTATGTTTTTGAAACAACTTAAAACGAGCACCCAACTGTGAACTCGCTCAACTTTGTTGTTGACTCGTTGTTACATGCCTTGCAGGACTATATGCTTATATTCTTTGGAACTTGCTGTCTGGGAGGCTGGAGTGGTCATGGGTCGAGATACATGGAATCTCAATATAAGCTCAATGGTTTATGTACTCTTGGTTTACTAAACACTTAACAAATGATTTATGCTTCCGCTGTATACAATGAATGATATGTAACGATTGTAACGCTTTGTGTTAATCAGTGAAAGTTTTATTTAATTATAATTATGAGTTCAATGTGATTGATGGTTTGGATCCTGGTATGTCACACGCCTCGTGGGGGTTTCCGCACGTGGTATTTTGGGGGTGTAACACTGCGAGACCTCGCACTATTGACAATGCGGTAGAATTAGCTAACACCCTAATTGATGAGTTGGTACGCACGAGAGATGAAAACAGGAAAAAGGATCTGGCTCAGAAAATTACTCAAGGATTTCGTGTGGGTAATAATAGCAACTTCAAGAAAAGAGGAACGGGTCAATCCTCAACTCCGCCGTTCTGCAGGAATTGCAGAAAGAAACATTATGGAAGATGTAATGTAACCTGCAACTTTTGCAAAGTTGTAGGACATCGCGAAGAAGACTGCAGAAAGAAAACAAAGATCTGCTATAATTGTGGAGAAGTAGGACATTTTAAACCAGAATGCCCTAAATTGGTTAAACCAACAGACAATAAAGCCAAGCCAGCCGACGGAGCTACTAAGAAGAATGTTCGAGCATTCCAGTTAACTACTCAGGAAGCCGAGCTAATCCCTGACTCTGGTGCAAACCAAAGTTTTATAAATACTACATTCTACCAAGCTCTTAACTTAACCTTAACCAACTGTAGGCAGATTTTTACAGTCGAAACCGCAGATGGGAATTCAGTTAAAATAGATAAGGTTTTGCAAAATGTAGAAATAGAACTTTCAAGTCATAAATTTTCTGCAAACCTATTACCTATGAAATTAGCTGAATTCGATGTTGTGTTAGGAATGGATTGGTTGATAGCCAACCATGCTCGAATCCTTTGTGATAAGAACTCCATAGAAATTCATGCACCCACCAGAGAAGTAATCATAATTACAGGGGATAAGCCACATAAACCCATGAAGTTCATTTCAGTAATGAAAGTTGCTAGTTATGAACGAAAACAAGGAATAGTGTATATGATTTCGGTAATCATTAACACTAAGGGTAAAGAACTTAAGGAGATTCCTGTAGTCTCAGAATACCCAGATATATTTCCGGAAGAACTCCCGGGATTACCACCCGACAGGGAAGTAGAATTTAGAATTCATCTAATTCCTGGTACTATACCAATAGCCAAGGCACCTTATCGGTTAGCACCTACAGAAATGTTAGAACTGAAAAAGCAATTAGATGAATTACTAAGTAAAGGTTTTATACAACCTAGTTCATCCCCTTGGGGAGCACCAGTGTTGTTTGTAAAGAAGAAAGATGGGTCTATGAGAATATGTATTGATTATAGGGAATTAAATAAGGTTACAATTAAGAATCGATACCCATTACCCAGGATTGATGATCTTTTTGATCAACTTCAAGGAGCTAGATACTTTTCTAAGATAGATTTACGCTCCGGATATCATCAATTGAAGGTACAGGGAGAAGACATACCTAAAACTGCTTTCAGAACTAGGTATGGTCATTACGAGTTTACAGTCATGCCCTTCGGGTTAACAAATGCTCTCGCATCATTCATGGACATGATGAATAGAATCTATAAACCATACTTGGATAAATTCGTAATTGTCTTCGTAGACGATATACTTATTTATTCCAAGAATCAGGAAGAGCACTGTCAGCACTTGCAAACACTCTTAACTTTTTTAAGAAAAGAAAAGCTTTATGCCAAATTCTCAAAGTGTGAATTTTTGCTACATGAAGTGCAATTTTTAGGACACATGGTGAATCACGAAGGTATTCACGTAGATCCTGCTAAGATAGAGGCAATCACCAAATGGAAAGTCCCACAATCAGCCATGGAAATTAGAAACTTTTTAGGATTAACTGGATACTATAGGCACTTTATTAAGGATTTTTCTAAAATAGCAGTGCCATTAACTAAGTTAACCTGTAAAGCGGTTAAGTTTGAATGGGGACCTAGGCAGGAAGAAGCCTTTAGGATTTTGAAACATAAGTTAACAAATGCCCCAATTCTAGCTTTACCAGAAGGAACATAAGATTTTGAAGTATATTGTGATGCTTCAAAATTAGGATTTGGATGTGTGCTAATGCAACACAAGAAGGTAATTGCGTATGCATCAAGGCAATTGAAAAAGCACGAGGAAAATTATACGACTCATGACTTAGAGTTAGGAGCCATAATTTTTGCCCTTAAGATTTGGAGACATTATCTGTATGGAAGTAAGTTTACTGTCTATACGGATCATAAAAGTTTAAGGTACATATTTGGGCAAAAAGAGTTGAACATGAGACAAAGGAGATGGATGGAGATCCTAAGTGACTACGACTGTGATATTCAATATCACGAAGGAAAGGAAAATGTAGTTGCTGATGCTTTAAGTCGTAAGTATCACGAAAAGCAAAAGCGAGTACATGCTCTCAGATTAAATCTACAATTAGATTTAATGGAGCAACTAAAGAACATTCAAGAAACAGCAATCAAGGAACTGCTGAAGGAATGAAAGGAAGAATAAAAGACTTAGAACAAGGAAGTGATGGAATTTGGAGATTCCACAAGAAAAGGATTTGGGTACCTAAGTAAGGAGAATTATGACATAAGATTCTAGAAGAAGCTCACAAATCTAGGTATACCATGCATCCTGGCAACAACAAGATGTATCAAGATTTAAGAAATAATTTCTGGTGGATAGGAATGAAAAAGGACATAGCTAGATATGTTTCTAAATGTCTTACTTGTTCACAAGTTAAGGCAGAACACCAGAAACCTTCAGGTCTACTACAGCAATTAGAGATGCCTGTTTGGAAATGGGAACTTATAACAATGGATTTTATTACTAAGTTACCCAAAACCAGAAAAGGTAATGATGCAATTTGGGTAATTGTAGATCGATTAACCAAATCAGCTCATTTTCTACCTATGAAAGAAACCTTTAGCATGGAAAGGTTAGCCAAGTTGTATGTAGACGAAGTAGTATCCTTACATGGAGTTCCACTCTCCATCGTATCAAATAGGGATAGTCGTTTCACCTCCCACTTCTCGACAAGTTTCCAAGAAGCTATGGGAACTCGACTAAATCTAAGTACTGCATATCATCCTCAAACAGACAGACAAAGTGAAAGGACGATCCAAACCTTGGAAGACATGCTTAGGGCATGTGTAATAGATTTTGGTGGAAATTGGGACGACCACCTACTTTTAATTGAATTCTCCTATAACAATAGTTATCATGCAAGCATCGAAGCTTCCCCATTTGAAGAACTGTATAGACGAAAGTGCAGAACTCCCGTATGCTGGGCAGAAATAGGAGAAAGTCAATTATCAGGTCCTGAAATAGTACAAGAAACCACTGACAAGATTACTCAAATCAGTGAAAGATTAAAGACTGCTCGGGATCGCCAAAAGAGTTATGCAGATAATCGGCGCAAGCAGTTAGAATTCCAAGTTGGAGACAAGGTACTTTTGAAAGTTTCTCCTTGGAAAGGAGTAGTTCGATTCGGTAAGAAAGGAAAACTAAGTCCACGATACGTAGGGCCATTTTCAGTAATCCAATGTATAGGACCAGTTGCTTATCGCTTACAACTACCAGAAGAACTAGCTGGAGTACATGACGTATTTCATGTATCCAATCTCAAGAAATGTCTATCTGACGAGTCCTTGGTAGTACCTCATCAAGATATAGAGGTAAATGAAAAGTTAAAGTTTGTTGAGAAGCCATTACAAATAGAAGATAGAAAGATCAAGTTTCTCAAGCACAAGCGGTTAGTGCTGGTCAAAGTCAAGTGAGATTCGAAGAGAGGATCTGAATACACTTGGGAGCTGGAATCAGAAATGAAACGAAAGTATTCTCACTTGTTCCAAAAAATCTCGAGGACGAGATTTTTATTAAGGTGGGGAGGATGTAACAACTCTCATCAAAAGTCCTAATTATTATTTTTTTATTTTGTCCAATAGGAAACCCTAATTGAGACCCTCAAGTGATCCTGCATAAACCCTAAAATTTCCAGAACAATCGGAATCAGGATCAGGGCCCCTAAAACTCAGGGGGGGGGGGGGGGTAAACCCTAGTTGATAATATCAACACAGTTTTACGTGTAAATTGAAATTGAACGAACAACCAACTCAGCAAGCCTACTGGGACACGGGGCTACCCTATGGTAGGGGATCACCCCTCGCGCCACGCGACAGCCCCTCACGCCACGCGAGGGGGTGGTTTTTCAGGTATAAATATAGGGGTGTGGGACTTGATTTTTTGGCTTCAGTTCGACGTAAAAATTCAATACGTACGTTGAGATATTACCTGATTACTACAAAAACACACACAAATCACAAGTCGCTGCCGCAAAACAGGGTAGTAACTCAATCGCTCTACGATTCAATGTCCGATCGATTGAAACTATCCAATGGATGTTTAAGTGCTGCCCACATTAGGGTTATGCTTTGTCATTCGTCGTGGATTCGATGGATGTTTAAGTATCGTACTTTGTCATTCGTTGTGAGGGTTTAATCTCATGAGTTATCGTAAATGCTGTATTAGTTACTAACCTAGTTTGTGTGCATTGTTATTTAAACTAGGTTAACAAGGCTAATCATTAGGCTAGACTCTGCCCGTGTTAAATCTGCAATGTGAGTCATTCTCTTTTTATCAAATTACTTTCAAAATCATGTTTATTTTCAAGGTTATAATTACAGGGATTAAGTCTTTGTAATCTCCATATTACATCCGGTATGTGGGGTTTTGTATACATTACTTGATAACCGTCACCATTGGACAACGGGTTAGCCAAGGGGTGATATGACCATAATCACAGACACCATTGGACAACGAGATAGCCAATAGGTGGTCGAGTGATAAATACCGTGGGTAGATGTTGATATGTATAAACATTGTAATCGCTCTTAATACTGTAAATTATAACAAGGTGTCATTTTAAATAAAAAGAATGATTCACCAGTATTTCCCTCCTGACAAAACCTTTTTCAAACATGTTTCAGGTGATCTGTTGTGATCCAGGAAAAGTGCCGCGAAGCACTACAAGCTTAAGGAAGTGGCTCAATATAAATAAAGAAACATGTTTTGTAAAATAAAGATTTCCCAGTGAAATCACCTTATTGTAAATTACCGGGGTTTTTTCCCGAATTATGAAATAAAATAATCAGGCATTTTCAGTTTTGAAAAGATCCTGCTAAAATCTTCCGCTGTCAAACTTAATTAAATAAATACCACGGGATTTTCTGTCACGCGGCCTCTGAACCGGGTCAAACCGGGCCGGGGGTCGTGACACACGGCCCCGTGCTCAGCTCTCCGCAACTCGCAAAATAAAAACTGCCAGGCACGGACCGTGCTGAGCTCTGCAGAAGCTGAAAAATTAAGAAAAAATCCTAAGAAAAATATAAAAATTATAAAAAAAAAACGATTAGGCCGTTGATTCCTAACTTTCTTAAAATCCTTGTGTCCCCGGCAGCGGCGCCAAAAACTTGATGCGCGTGTGGTGTTATAGGTTTTTATGTATATTTTTAGCCCTTTTTACACGTTAGTCAAGTTTTAAATTTATAAAACATTATATTTTACTAACACCAAACACACATATGGTCAAGTGCACTCATCGTGAGCGTAGTATAGTGTTGGTAAGATACCGAGGTCATCCAAGGACACAAGAGCTTTTAATACTGGTTTATCCTCAACGTCTAATCAAATCAAAAGTTTAGAAAAATGTTTTAAACTAGAAAATAAAAACTAAAAATGTTGAAAATAAAAATAAAACAGATAGACAAGATGAATCACTTGGATCCGACTTGTGTTCAGTGTAACCTTTGATTACTTTCGCACTTTTGCACTTTTTAAGAGATTATCTTAGTTATTGTAGTAGGCCCCTCTTTTGAAGGTGACGTTACCCTCAACCTAGTAGTTTGAGTCAGCAATGATACAATCCTAAAGGGTTGGATTATTGAAAGATAATTAATTAAGTTATTAACGCGTAATGTGGTAGGCCCCTCTTTTGAACGTGACGTTACCCTCGGCTAAGTAGTTTGAGTCAGCAGGGATACAATCCTAAATAGCCGGGTTAAAGTTTTAATAGTAGCTTACATATGAGGGGATCAAGGAGTTCGGACCCCCGCCATCCAATACCAGTGGGTATTGAAGGAGGTCCTACTAAAGTTGACCCAGGTCTTTGAAGGATCTATACACTGAACAAGGCAAGACTCTTACCAAAACCATTCCCTTTACCCCCCGACCAGGTAGCCAACATATCTCCATATAGACCATGGAGATATGAATGGTGAAAATCTTTTATTTTATATAGACAGTAAAATAATGCTAAGACACCACAGACAAATGATAAGGAAGATTCACCTTCAACATAAGAAACTAGTTATTAAAGTCATTAATACATAACCAAATAAAAAGTGCGAAAAGATTAAAAATAAAAAGTATTACACTAGACACTTGTCTTTACCAAGTGATGTAAGAGACTTAGGCAAACATGGCCTTTGATTGTCAAAAACTCTTACGATAAATCTTGGATCCCGAGACTACTCACACACTCTATGATGGATGATGGATGATGGTGGTGGATGTGGGTTGTGATGGTGGTGGTGGGTGGGTGAAGTGTAAGAGAGGGTTGGCCTAGGGATAGTTTGCAAATGAGCCAAGCACCCCTATTTATAGCCTGCACAGAAGCCCGGACACGGCCCCGTGTCCACCCATCTTCTCTTTCTTCATTAAATGCAATTTGTCTGCATTAGTTGACTACGCCCCCGTATCCGCTGGGCATGATCCCGTGTGCAGAAGCGTATCTGTACTATCAAGATTTTCCTAGATTCTGTGAATCTTAGAGTTGACCACGGCCCTGTGTCCGCTGGGCACGCCCCCGTGGTGGGTGATAGAAGCTTCTACAACTTTGTCTTTTCTGCAGACACTTGGGCACGCCCCCGTGCTCATTGAGAACGGGGCGTGTTCAGCCTTCTGTTCTCTTGTTTTTGCTTGGGAAGATGCTGTCGGGGGGTCGGGCATGCCACATTTATTCCTTTTCTTGTATTTATGTTAGATTTAGCTGCCTTTTTGCTTCTTTTGTTCATTTGAGCTCATTTAATCCTGAAAATACAAAAGGAAGACAAAAACACACTTTTCCCAATATTTGTACTAAAAAAGGGTTAGTTTTATGCCACATTTGATGTAATTTATATGTTGCATTTTGCACACATCAAATACCCCCACACTTGAATATTTGCTTCTCCTCAAGCAAAACTCTTTATAATGTGGCTTACACTCCCAAATGGAATGGGTAGAAGAGAAGGTTTTGGGCTTGTCATAGAGTGTCGGGATTTCCAAGATTCTTAAGTTTTAATTTTATTTATTTACAATCCTATTCGTCATGATTTATTTAAAACGTTACATAAGAGAAATTACTTATTTGGGCATAACATGCCTCTTTAAAATTTCATTTATATACAAGTTCACATACCTCACGGGAGATCACTCAACACTCGGCCGAAGATGTATTTTTGTGAAACACTCGAGAGCGGCATGGAACTTACTTCTACCATATGCTTGCCAAGCAATCAATCCTCCTCCTTTTTAACTATGTACCTTTGTAAATATCAAGAGGACTTTGGGGAAGGGTTAGGCTTGGGTTAAAGGTAGGTGGTTGGGTTAGTGGTTAGTAGAAAAGGGCGAAAGGCGTAAAAAAACGTCGGTTTTCGTAAGACTTTTTATTTTTGTAACTTTTTATTTTGATGAAACAATTCTTCAAACAAAGTTCTTTTTGATAAACTTGTTTGTTTATTTCTTTTGGCTTCATCATCATATTTTTTTTTTAGAATGTCATATGAAAAACCGAGCTTTTTACTAAAATAAAGGGTTTAAAATAAAAAAAGGGTTTTGGTGGGTAAAAAGGGTGTTTGTTTTGTGGGTTAAGAAATGAAAAGGTTTAGGCTCAAAGGGGTTAACTAGGGGGATTTTGGGTAGGTGGTAAAAAAAAAGAAAAATAATGGTGTTGAAATAAAAAAGGGTTAGTCCTAATGCCTCCATCATTTACTTACTCGGGTTTAAGTTGGTAAAGACCGGGAATGCATCGTCGTGGCAAGTTCTAGAGTTGTAAGAAACCAAGCGGCTATTCACACAAGAAACGAAAAATGAGCATTTAGTTTAAAGATGTGTATTTGTATGCTCAATAAAGGCTCAAAACTCACTTTTTGTGGGAATGGGTTTTTATGTGATCAAGTATATATAATCAAATTTTAACTAGATTTGTCATGTCGTTTCATAATTTTCTTATGTTGGTTCTATTTATCACAACGCTATCGGTTGTAAATTTGTAAAAATATAACCTTTTTTTAGAACTTCAAATTCCCAAATTAAACCTAGACAAGTAAAAAAAATGAAAAAAATTTGAAAAAATTTGGGGTGTTTAGCGGTTCTAATAGAGTTTTGTGTAAGGCTTGTAATTAGGACTTGCAAGATTCAAGGTTTTAGCATCCCCCCCCCCCCCACACACACACTTAAATTACACATTGTCCTAAATGTGTCCCAAAAACAAGTTTTTAGGTTGATTAAATGTGTAAAAAAATGTGAAAAAGCAAAAATTTATGTTACTGGGCGTCTGGACACGGCCCCGTGGTGTCCGGGCATGGCCCCGTGTTCAGATCACCAGTAACAGAAAATAAAACAAAGTAACAGAAGGCTGGACACGGGGGCGTGTTCAATGAGCACGCCCCATGTCCAGGTACCTGAACTTGCTGTAATGAAGAAAAGTTATCGGGTGGCCCTGTTGTTGTGCATGGGGTGCTGGTTCAAGTTTCCCTTGGTATCCTTCACCATCCCGAGTGTGTTTTATTCCTAAAAATTAAAACTAAACTAGAAAACATAAAAATTAATCTAAACTAAACTAAGGATAGTTCCGTGGAATGCCTCCGTGGTGCGCCATGTTTATAAGGGTCCTTGTCTAGACCCAAAGCCTAGTCATATGTTACCCAAGTAGGATGTTTTGCATCCCATGCTGCACCGTTGGAGAGCATCATCCAAACTCGAGTCTATGACCTTCATGTAGTTGACCGGGTCGTCGTCTTCTACTCTCTTTCCAACTCCAAACTTCATTTCCTTGTCCCCGATCCTCAATGTTAAGGTTCCACCATTCATGTCTACCACTGTGTGGGCCGTAGCTAGGAATGGCCTTCCTAGGATGAGTGGTACTTCGGTATCTTCCTCCATATCTAGTATGACAAAGTCGGCCGGGAAGACAAATTCGCCGACTTTGACCAATAGATTTTTGGCGACACCTTATGGATATTTGACGGACCAATCGGCTAGTTGTATGCTCATTTTTGTAGGGCTTGTTTTCCCTAAGCCGAGTCGGTTGAACATTGATGTGGGCATGAGGTTGATGCTAGCCCCGAGGTTGACTAGTGCATTGCGAATGAGGGATTCCCCAATCGAACAAGGAATTGTGAAGCTTCCAGGGTCAATCTTCTTTTGCGGGAGTTTGTTGAGCAGCAAGGCGGAGCATTCTTCGCTTAAATTAACTAATTGCAATGATTCAATTTTCCTTTTATGAGTGAGGAAGTCCCTCATAAATTTGGAATATCTAGGCATTTGAGTTAGGACCTCGATAAATGGAACATTAACATGTAATTGTTTTAGCAAATTTTCGAACTTTGCGAATTGCTAATCGGTCTTTTGGCGAATTAACCGACCGGGGTATGGAACCGGAGGATTCTTGGTGGGTTCTTGATTTGGTGGAGAAGCCTTCTCTTGTTAGGGCGTGGGTGGAGTTGTGGTTTGTCTAGATTGGCTTCTTTCAGTTGGAGGTAATGGAGCCTCCTCGGGACCCACGGTACGGTTTCTCAATGTGATGAGATGTACTTGCGCCTTTGGGTTGGTTTAGGTATTACTTGGTAACGCGCCTTGTGGTCTCTCGAAGAAATTTTGAGCTATTTGATTTAATTGTTTTTCAATGTTTTGAATACTAGCTTGTTGATTTCTAAAATTCGATTCCAATTGTTGAAATCGATCCGAGTTTTTCTTTTCGGTGTCGGAGATGAGGCGAGATACGGTATCTTCAAGCCTTTCTCGTCCCCCTTGTTGTTGAGAGAAATTTTGTGACTCGTTTCTTGGTTGTTGAAAGTTTGTTTATTGGTTTAGATTTTGTTGGTTACTACTATTGTCGGGTTCTCTCCAACCAAGGTTAGGATGGTTACGCCATCCTTGGTTGTAGGTACCCGTTGGAGGACCCGACGGCCTAGGTCTATTATCAATGTAGTTTACCGATTCTGTTTGATTATCTACTTCTTTCATACAACTCCAATTTTCATGTGGCCTACCACACCCCTCACAAGCCATAACCTCGACCGTTTTTGTCATTTCTAGCTTTTTGATTTTTGAAGAAAGGGCCTCGATTTGAGCTTGTAAAGAAGTGCTTTCATCAACCTTATGGGTGCCCGGGGTAATAGATTTATTGCCTCGGGGAGTGTGCCACTGAAAATTGGGTTGAGTAATTTCCTCAATTTGATTATATATTTCATTTGGGCGACGATTACCTAAAAGTCCCCCGGAGCTAGAGTCAAGTGTTAGTCTTGTGTGTGGCAACAACCCATTATAGAAAGTGGATACTTGTTACCAAACCGCAAGACCGTGATGAGGACACTTTCTTAGTAGCTCCTTGAACCTTTCCCAAGTTTCATATAAGGATTCCCCATCCTCTTGTGAATATGTATTAATTTCAGTCATTAATTTAGCCGTTTTAGCAGGAGGGAAATACTTATATAGAAACTTTTGGGCTAGTTCATCCCAGGTGTTTACCGAGCTAACTGGGAGGGTATTAAGCCAAGCCTTAGCTCGGTCTTTTAGTGAAAATGGAAACATTCGAAGGCGGATGGCGTCGTTTGATGCTCCATTGATCCGAAAGGTATCACATATTTCTAAGAAATTAGTAATATGTAGATGGGGATCCTCGTCCGCAAGCCCATGGAAGGTTGCGGAGTTTTGAAGCATTTGTATCAAATGCGGCCGAAGTTCGAAGTTGTTGGCTTCGACATTCGGTGCATTGATAGCGGCGCCGAGATTACCTACGGTGGGTCATAGGTAATCCATGAGGGTACGTTGGTTCGCCATTGGAAGTGGGTCCCCCGAAACTTTCTCTTGGTTTTTAGCTTTAAGTCTTCTTCTTAGAAAGCGTTCGGGTTCGTCTAGGGGTTCTTTTATGTCTCTACTAGAACTGGAGCTCATACACTGCATGAAAAGTTCAAATGTGGCACCTGGGTTCCATCCAAGTCCTGCAATAAAAACAAAAAGAACGTTGGTCAGAAGCTTCACCACGGCCCCGTGCTCAGATGAACACGGCCCGTGGTCGGAGATACAGTGATTGTTTTCCGGATCTCTGTTACTGGGGAGCTCGACACGGCCCCGTGTTGCACCGACACGGCCCGTGCTCAACTCTCCGTAACTCGCAAAATAAAAACTGCCAGGCACGGCCCGTGTCCGACCAGGCACGGCCCGTGTCCGACCAGGCACGGCCCATACTGAGCTCTGCAGAAGCTGAAAAATTAAGAAATAATCCTAAGAAAAATTGAAAAATTAGAAAAAAAAAACGATTAGGCCGTTGATTCCTAACTTTCTTAAAATCCTTGTGTCCCCGGCAGCGGCACCAAAAACTTGATGCGCGTGAGGTGTTATAGGTTTTTATGTATATTTTTAGCCATTTTTACACGTTAGGGCATGTTTGGCTAAGCTTTTTGAAACAACTTATTGACTTATTGGCTTTTTGAAAAGTCATAAGCTCCAAAATGATGTTTGGCAATGAGGGTGTATGTGAGAGGGAAAAGTGACTTTTCCAAAAAGTCACTCCATACTGACTTTTCCAAAAAGCCAATAAGTCAATAAGTTGTTTCAAAAAGCTTAGCCAAACATGCCCTTAGTCAAGTTTTAAATTTATAAAACACGATATTTTACTAACACCAAACACACATATAGGCAAGTGCACCCATCGTGAGCGTAGTATAGTGTTGGTAAGATACCGAGGTCGTCCAAGGACACAAGAGCTTTTAATACCGGTTTATCCTCAACGTCTAATCAAATCAAAAGTTTAGAAAAATGTTTTAAACTAGAAAATAAAAACTAAAAATGCTGAAAATAAAAATAAAACAGATAGACAAGATGAATCACTTGGATCCGACTCGTGTTTAGTGTAACCTTTGATTACTTTCGCACTTTGCACTTTTTAAGAGATTATCTTAGTTATTGTAGTAGGCCCCTCTTTTGAAGGTGACGTTACCCTCAACCCAGTAGTTTGAGTCAGCAAGGATACAATCCTAAAGGGTTGGATTATTGAAAGATAATTAATTAAGTTATTAATGCGTAATGTGGTAGGCCCCTCTTTTGAAGGTGACGTTACCCTCGGCTAAGTAGTTTGAGTGAGCAGGGATACAATCCTAAATAGCCGGGTTAAAGTTTTAATAGTAGCTTACATATGAAGGGATCAAGGAGTTCGGACCCCCGCCATCCAATACCAGTGGGTATTGAAGGAGGTCCTACTAAAGTTGACCCAGGTCCTTGCAGGATCTATACACTGAACAAGGCAAGACCCTTACCAAACCATTCCCTTAACCCCCGACCAGGTAGCCAACATATCTCCATACAGACCGTGGAGATATGAATGGTGAAAATCTTTTATTTTATATAGACAGTAAAATAATGGCAAGACACCACTAACAATTGATAAGGAAGATTCACCTTCAACATAATAAACTAGTTATTAAAGTCATTAATACATAACCAAATAAAAAGTACGAAAAGATTAAAAATAAAAAGTATTACACTAGACACTTGTCTTCACCAAGTGATGTAAGAGACTTAGGCAAACATGGCCTTTGATTGTCAAGAACTCTTACGATCAATCTTGGATCCCGAGACTACTCCCACACTCTATGATGGATGATGGATGTTGGTGGTGGATGTGGGTTGTGATGGTGGTGGTGGGTGGGTGAAGTGTGAGAGAGGTGGCTTGCCAAGGGATAGTTTGCAAATGAGCCAAGCACCCCTATTTATAGCCTGCACAGAAGCCCGAACACGGCCCCGTGTCCACCCATCTTCTCTTTCTTCATTAAATGTAGTTTGTCTGCATTAGTTGACCACGCCCCCATGTCTGCTGGGCACGACCCCGTATACAGAAGCGTATCTGTACTATCAAGATTTTCCTAGATTCTGTGAATCTTAGAGTTGACCATGGCCCCGTGTCCGCTGGGCACGCCCTCATGGTGGGTGATAGAAGCTTCTACAACTTTATCTTTTCTGCAGACACTTGGGCACGCCCCTGTGCTCATTGAGCACGGGGCGTGTTCAGCCTTCTGTTCTCTTGTTTTTGCTTGGGAAGATGTTGTCGGGGGGTCGGGCATGCCACGTTTATTCCTTTTCTTGTATTTATGTTAGATTTAGCTGCCTTTTTTGCTTCTTTTGTTCATTTGAGCTCATTTAATCCTGAAAATACAAAAGGAAGACAAAAACACACTTTTTCCAACATTAGTACTAAAAAAGGATTAGTTTTATGTCACATTTGATGTAATTTATATGTTGCGTTTTGCACACATCATCTCGCTTTGGAATCCACAAACGATTCTTGAAATAGAATAACCCATTGTCTTTCGTTTCGAGTTTAAGCTCAAGTTGAAGTGGTAGCTCATATTTCAATAAACCTTTGGTTACACAAGATCGTTGTTCTTGAAGAACACGAGTTTGAATATCGGATGGAGTGCAAACAGAATTAAGCCTAGCTCGTTCCTTTCGACTTAGCGCATCGGCTACAACATTCGCCTTACCAGGATGGTAGCGAATTTCGCAATCATAATCGTTTAAGAGTTCAACCCAACGTCGTTGCCTCATGTTCAGCTCCTTCTGATTTAGAATGTGTTGGAGACTTTTGTGGTCTGCGAAAACCACACATTTCATTCCATAAAGATAGTGTCTCCAGATTTTGAGTACAAAAACCACAGCTCCCAACTCAAGATCATGAGTGGTGTAGTTCTTCTCGTGTATTTTCAATTGTCTTGACGCATATGCTATAACTTTGCCTCGTAGCATGAGAACACAACCAAGGCCTAGATTCGATGCGTCACAATAGACAACAAAATCATCATTTCCTTCGGGCAAAGATAAAACAGGAGCATAACGTAGTTTTCATTTCAGCGTTTGGAACGCTTCTTCTTGTTTCGGTCCCCACTCAAAAGGCTTATTTTTCTGAGTCAAAGCAGTGAGAGGAACCGCGATCTTCGAGAAGTTCGAAATGAATCGACGATAATAACCAGCAAGACCAAGAAAAGATCGAACTTCTGTGGGTGTCGTAGGTGTATTCCAATCCTTAATAGCAGCTATTTTGGAAGGATCCACATGAATACCCTGCTTGTTAACAATATGACCCAAAAATGAACTTCCTTAAGCCAGAATTCACACTTGGAGAATTTGGCGAAAAGTTGTTCCTTCTTCAGGAATTCCAGTGTCAGACGAAGGTGTTGTTCGTGATCGGCTGGAGACTTCGAATAAATGAGAATGTCGTCAATAAACACAATGATGAATTTGTCCAAATAAGGTTTACAAACCCTATTCATTAAATCCATGAAGATAGCTGGGGCATTCGTCAAACCAAAAGGCATGACAGTGAACTCGTAGTGACCATATCTCGTGCGGAAGGCAGTTTTGGGAATATCTTCTTCGAGTACACGAATCTGATGATACCCAGAACACAAATCGATCTTAGAAAAACATGAAGCACCTTGCAACTAATCAAAAAGATCATCGATTCATGGTAGGGGATATCGATTATTGATGGTAAGCTTGTTAAGCTCACGATAATCGATACACATTCGGAAAGACCCATCTTTCTTTTTCACAAACAGGACTGGAGCACCCCAATGTGAATAACTCGGTTGGATGAATCCTTTGTCAGATAACTCTTGAAGCTGTTTTGATAATTCTTGCATCTCAGATAACACTTCTTCGCCAGGAAGGCTCTAGGCCCAAATCCCTTCGAAGCCCAAGAGGGGCCCGGCTCACCTGTTCTAACATATACATGAATAGGGTTCACGAAACTCACCCTATTGCAAACCCAAACTCTCCTAACTCTCGACGGTGACCCCAACTCCTCCTCCTCAGTTCAACGGCAGCCCTCTTTGGCCGGAGCTTTCCCCTCCACTGAGGCACGCTACCTCTCGCTCGCACACCCTCTACAATCTCTCGGTTAGTTTATGTAAACTCGTGTTGATTGTCGTCAATAGTTCTTCGATGCATGTGATGATATGAAAGTTGATTGTATCAATGATCTTAAGTTGTTGTGTGACAATGTAAGTTCTGATGAACTTATTGAGATAATAAAACCAATTCTATTTGATCTATCCATGTTCTTGATGCTAGCAAATGTTTATTGATAAACTAGGGTTTGAACAATAGTGATGATTTGGTCAGGATATAAACGGTTTCATGAATGAAAACGGAACTGGTTTTCGTGACTCGATCCAAATGTTAAACTAGAAATTGCATGATTTATGAATGGTTACGTTACTGGATCCGCATGAATAATTGGCCGCTAATAGTAAATCTCATTGATGTAATTAGGGTTCATGCCAAGCTTGAATATGTAATCAAATTGATCATGTAACTGTTATGTGTTGAATGAATTGTTGAATGGTTGATGATTATTCATAATTAGGGTGCATGTTCATCGTTAAAAAGTGTCGTTTATTCTGATTGGAAAACTGTTGAACTTGTTAGCAACTGTTACGGATTTAATGAGCTAAAAATAAGGAAATCATGAAACTGTTGAGGTGCAGCGACGACGGACTCCCCACGAAGAACGCAAGTCGACGAAGAACTGATTCTTCATTGACTGGCTTTCGACGAACCACTAGGGTTCTTCGTCACACTCATTTCTCGATGAAGATTGGTCCTTCGTCATGAGGGCATCCTAGGAAGAACTGGTTCTTCGTGAGGGTGCTGCAGGAGGGTAAACAAAAAGAACATTTCTAAGCAGAAAATGTGTACACTTAACATAAGGTTTCGAACAATTTATGATGTATATGATAATGGATGTTTATGTTATAAAATTCTATTGGTTGCATGTTAATAATGTTGATTGGGAATGAGGAATCTGATTTGACTCGTGTGAGTAGCAAACTCGCCTGTTAAGTGTTGTTATGAGACACGCACGTGAGACGAGGACTTGTATGAGATATGAGTACTTGCTATGTGTTATACGGTGATCTTTGCGGTGAATGCAATCTGTTAAAATACGTGATTTAATTGATTATGAAACTGATGTTATTGGTAACTACTGTTTGGAACATGGACTTATTTTATGAACGCGTATGAAAACTAAACATTTGCTATGTGTTACGTGACAATGGTGTTACATGTGATTTGCTGAATACGTGATCTGGATATGTGTATACGAAACTGATCATCTTTGGTAACCACGGTAGGGTTTGGTTGACCAACTTGGAATGGGTAATGTAACGTAACATACCGAGTAGTCTAAGGTGAGTTCATTCCTCTTGAGCATGCGTCCCGGTGGGTGGGATAATCAAATGGGTATTCCTGAGAGGAATAAGTCTTTTCTGGGTAAAAACTGGGATGTTAGATTATATACTCATTTCCTATCACTTTAAGTCCCATCTTATACCGGATTAGTTACCTGAGAGGTAACGGGGTATTAGTTGATCGCGCTATTAGGCTTGGCAACCTCACACCGTATATGAGAGGACGAGCGTGAACGAATGACCTTAATCATGACCAATGCTTAGATAGGGGGCATTGGGGACGGGCAAACAATCTGGCGCCATCTTGTACGGTACTCGAGTTATTATCAACATTATTTTCGGAATTGTTATTAAACTGGACTAATCATTTGGTAACTAAGCGTTTGGTAAAAACTATGAACTCACCAGCGTTGTCTGATACACTTGTTTGCATGCTCGCAGGTTATAGATATATGAGAAGGTGGAACTTGCTGTCTGGGAAGCTGGAGTGGTCATGGGTCGAGATACATGGAAACACGAAATAAGTCTAATAACTTTCATACGCTTTGTTTACGAAATACATAACTAATGACTTATGATTACGCTGAAAACATTGAGTTATACTTTATGTAATGTAACACTTTATCTTAATGAATGAAAGCTTTTATTTAAAATCTTGTATGAGTTCAATGTGATTGGTGGCTAGATCTGGTACGTCACACGTCCTGCGGGGGTTTCCGCTTGGGATATTTTTGGGGGTGTGACAGATTGGTATCAGAGCCACTGGTTATAGTGAACTTGGTTTTAAAATGTTTTTATAAAACCAGACTATAACCAAACAGTACTGAATACGACCATGACACTCAGCTCCAGATTGCAAGGTCCGTCTCTCGTTTACTCATTGCACTGCATAACTAGTGAACACTTATGTATGATATTGCATGTGATAGCACGTTTAGCACTACAATATGAATTCGTGAGTTACTTGCCTGTGTTAAGTGATTGATAGTGTGGTGGTTCCCCTAAACATCCGTGACCCCTAAACATAAGAATGTTAGGTATTAACACGAACGCCTTTGAGTTAATTAACGAAGCATTGAATGCTTGGTCCGTATCTTCCTCACTTTTCTCGTTTGCTTGAATCCCACGAATTGACGACTCAGATCCAGAAGCATGATCACCTCTGTAATTCCCTAACAACGTACTGTGTATTATTCGATCGACTCACAAGACCGATGGACAAGAGATTGAACGTGATACAATACCGACCATAGTATTAGGACGACCCTGCTTCCCGACAATGAACACCAAAAGATTGATTTCAATTGAGTCCCTAACCCCAGTCGGCGACCTCTGGGAGCCAACTCTTATGAACAATCGGGGCATAAACACTGACAATTGACCGAAGTATGGAACGTGTAGATATCAGTGACATAGGTAGTGCCCTAGGATGTGACAAGAACAGCGAGAAGGTGGACCATATTGGCAAAAGATTGCAGAGAACTGTTTTCAAAGCAGCAACATTAGAAGCAAAGGCCGCGGTGGCAACAATGTATTCGTAATCAAAATCTTCAGTATGGGAATGAAGGAGACTTCGACGATAACGGCGACGGTGAAAATGGTGCTTGTGGAGGAGTACTTACGGCGGGCGTGGGTGAAGCCAGGTATGATAATAGCATAGTAACTTGTACGTTTTGTGAATAACCTATCTCCTCCTATTTTGTTGGACACCGACACTTCTTGAGACCGAACCTGTTGTAGAATCGGCAGATGGAAAGTCAACTGAAGCCTCACATGTTTGTTAGGATACAAACCCGACCTTGTGGGTCAAGTGTTCGACATCGACCTTCCTTCTGTTACCCTTGATAGTTTCGATGCAGTAGTTAGTGTGGACCGGTTATCCCGTTATCACACTGATATACTCCGTGAGGAGAAAATTTTCCGTATCCCTCTTCCAAGTGGAGAATCGTCATCTGTCCTAAAATGTCAGAGTGGTGCAAAGGTTAGCATCATTTCAGCTATGAAAGCCCAGAAGTGACTACGGAGGGATTACCCCGCTATGTTAGCACTCGTTACTGATAATAAGGCTAAGGAAAAGAGAATCGAGGATTCACCAATTGTTCGTGATTTCTCCCGATGTGCTACCCGAAGAACTTTCAGGTTTACTTCCACAACTGTTAGGTAGGATCTCAGTTTAATCTCACGACAGGGGCAACCCTGATTGCTCGTACTCCTTACCGTCTTGCACAAGAGGGTTGCAAGAACTATCTAGTCAACTACAGGAACTATTGGACAGGAGTTTTGTCGGACCTAGTTTTTCGCTTTGGGGAGCCCCAGTTCTATTCGTGAAGAAGGAAGATAGGCCTTTTCGTATGTGTACTGATTAACGAGAACTTCACAAGGTGATTGTTCCTAACGAACAAACTATCATCAGATGGTCAAGCTCCTATTCGATGATTGACTAACGAACAAACTATCATCAGATGGAAGTCCAAGGGGAGAATGTTCCTAAAATGGCATATTGAACGCAGTACGGCCATTACGATTTTGTATTCCATGACCTTCGAGTTGTTCAACACACCAGTAGCCTTATGGATCACATGAATCAACCGTGTTTATTGAGATGTTTTGAATCATTTCCAGGAGAAAAGAACACCATGAGCGGCACTTGTAACTTATCTTAGAGCTCCTGGGGGAGGAGCAACTCCACGCGAAGTTTTTCTAAGTGTGACTTATGGATTCGAGAAGTACACTTTCTTGATCATGTAGTCAACAAATTGGGAATACATACGGATCCTGCTAAGACCAATTCTAGTAGAAATTGATCGGTACAGGAGAGTCCTTCGGAGGTGCGACAATTTCTTGGCCTTGTTAAGTACCATCGCAGATCCATCAAGGGACTTTTGAAGATTGTACAGCTTTTATCGCTTTAACACAACAGGGTGCTGCGTATTCATGGAGGACAGAACAGGATAACGTCTTTTCAGCTTCAAAACAAAACTCTGTAATACACTGAATATTGTCCTTACCCGATGGATGGTACAGGTGACCTGGTAGTGTACCATGTTGTCTCGATTCAGGGTCTCGGTTGCGTGCGAGTGCAACGCGAGAAAGTGATAGCTTACATTTCTCAACAGTTGTAGATTTACAAGAAGAGTTACACGACTCACGACCTGGGATGGAAGCCATGGCCTTTGGATTTAGAATCTAGAGGCGTTCCTTGTACGGTACCAAAGGCGCTATTTAGACCGATCACAAGGGCCTGCAGTATATCTTTGATCAGAAAGAATTAAACATGCGACGGCGTCATTGAATGGAACTCTTGAACGATTACGACTGTGAAACCTAAACGTGCACGAGCTTTGCAGCTCACCATCGACTCTAACCTACCTGATCAGCTTCGTTCTGCCCAAACCGAAGCATTCAAGGAAGAGAATCTTCAAGCTGAACCTATGCGGGGCATGGGGAAACAACTTCTGGCAAAAGTCGGACGGTATCCGCTACCTTATAGGGCGGATATGAGTACCGCCATACGGTAACCTGGGGAACTTTTGTTGGGCGAAGCACATAAGTCTTGATATTCCACTCTTCTGGATTTTTATTGGAATATGTTAGGATCTAAGGATCTTGTACTGGTGACTGGGCATGAAGGCCCACATGATAATGTATGTGAACGATGTTAACTTGTGCGAAAGTCAAGGTGTAATATCGAAAACCCTCTGGTTTGTGTCAGCAACCAGAAGCACCCATATGGAAATGGGAACAGACTGCCATGGATTTTGTCACAGGACTACCTAAGACTCGAAATGGAAATGATATCACCTGGGTGATCGTTGACTGTCTCACATAACTAGCACACTTTCTTGCAATCAAGGAAACTGACGAGTCTTCACAGCTTGTGAATATTTCTCTGAGAGAGGTGGTTCCTAGGCACGGGTTGCCAACTTCTATTACCTCTGATCGTGATCCGTGTTTATATCCAACTTGTGGTAGACGATGCACAAACCTTTTGGCTCATGTTTAGACAGGAGAACTGTTTATCCTCCTCTGACGGAATGGCTAAAGTGAGCAAACCATCTAAAAAACTAAAGACATGATGTGAGCATGTGTGATCGAATTTGGTAAAGGTTAGGAAAGACACATACCCTTGGTAGAGTGTTCCACCAACGACAGTTATCATTCCAATATTCAAGCAGCTTTGTTCGAGGCATGGTACGGGCGGCAATGCTGATCTCCTCTTTGTTGGACTGAGGAGGGTGACAACCTAATCATAGGTCCAGGACTTGTACTCGAAACTCTTGAGAAGATTGTTTAGATCGGAAATCGTATGGCGGCAGTGCATGACCGTTAGAAAAGCCGTTAAGTGTAGGAAACCCTTAGAATTCGCAGAAGGTAATCATGTTACGTTGGAAGTTTCACCCTGGGAGGGTGTGGTGCGCTTTGGGAAGCGCAACAAACTTAATTCACGATACATTGGGCCATTCAGAATTCTGGAGAGAATCGGCAAGGTGGCCTACAAACTCGAGTTATCTTACAAACTGGACAACGTTCATGTTGTTGTTCACGTCTCAAATCCAAAGAAGTGTGTGTCCGACGAAACACTTGCGGTCTCTTTGCAAGAACCATAGGTCGATGATAGGTCGCAGTGTGTTGAGAAACCTATTGAAATCATGGACTGGAAAGTTAAGGTTCATAAGCACAGTCGGATACCAATCGTGAGAGTTCGTTGGAACTCAAGACGTGGATCGGAGTTCACGTGGGAACGCGAAGATCAGACAAAGCTCAAGTATCCGCAACTGTTCAAAACGGTGGAACCAAATTCTGATGAGACTGGTGAATTTCTGGATGAAATTCCCTTTCAAGTTGGGGATGATGTGGCACCCGAGGAATATCCACAGGCATCCTTATCTAACACCTGGTTGCTTTGGGCTACTTATTAAATTTCGGGACGAATTTTCTTTCAAGTTGGGGATGATGTGACAACCCGAGATCCCAAGATCCTTCCTCTACGCATCACTTGTTTCACAACCCTGTTTTCACAATTTGTTTTACGTTGTAACATATGCACGATATATGGATTATTAAAGTATTGTTATGTTTGGTTGTTTAATGTTTGGGCATAGCACGTTCATGCTTCATAACTTTGGCGAATAACTAGGGTTCTTCGTCAACTACACTTCTTGACGAAGAAGGTCCTTCGTCACAAACACTTCTTGACGAAGAAGGTTCTTCGTCATCATCACTCTTGACGAAGTATAGTTCTTCGTCAAAGAGGGTTCTTCTTCAGGAAGGCTCTCGGCCCAAATCCCTTCAAAGCCCAAGAGAGGCCCGGCTTACCTGTTCGAACATATACATAAATAGGGTTCACGAAACTCACCCTATTGCAAACCCTAGCTCTCCTAACTCTCGACGGCGACCCCAACTCCTCCTCCTCGGTTCGACGGCAGCCCTCTTTGGCTGGAGCTTTCCCCTCCGCTGAGGCACGCTACCTCTCGCTTGCACACCCTCTACAATCTCTCGATTAGTTTACATAAACTCAGGTTGATTGTCGTTAATTGTTCTTCGCTGTATGTGATGATATGAAAGTTGATTGTATCAGTGATCTTAAGTTGTCGTGTGAAAATGTAAGTTCTGATGAACTTATTGAGATAATAAAACCAATTCGATTTGATGTATCCATGTTCTTAACGCTAGCAAATGTTTATTGATAAACTAGGGTTTGAACAATAGTGATGATTCGGTCAGGATATAAACGGTTTCATGAATGAAAACGAAACTGGTTTTTTGTGACTCGATCCAAATGTTAACCTAGAAGTTGCATGATTTATGAATGGTTACGTTACTGGATCCGCTTGAATAATTGGCCGCTAGTAGTAAATCTCATTGATGTAATTAGGGTTCATGCCAAGCTTGAATATGTAACCAAATTGATCATGTAACTGTTATGTGTTGAATGAATTGTTGAATGGTTGATGATTGTTCATAATTAGGGTGCATGTTCATCGTTAAAAAGTGTCGTTTGATCTGATTGGAAAAATGTTGAACTTGTTAGCAACTGTAAAGGATTTAATGAGCTAAAAATAAGGAAATCATGAAACTGTTGAGGTGCAGCGACGAAGGACTCCCCACGAAGAATGCAAGTTGACGAAGAACGCAAGTTGACGAAGAACTGATTCTTCATTGACTGGCTTTTGACGAACCACTAGGGTTCTTCTTCACACTCATTTCTCGATGAAGAATGGTCCTTCATCATGAGGGCATCCCACGAAGAATTGGTTCTTCATGAGGATGCTACAGGAGGGTAAACAAACAGAACATTTCTAAGCAGAAAATGTGTACACTTAACATAAGGTTTCGAACAGTTTATGATGTATATGATGATGGATGTTTATGGTATAAAATTCTATTGGTTGAATGTTAATAATGTTGATTGGGAATGAGGTATCTGATTTGACTCGTGTGAGTAGCAAACTCACTTGTTAAGTGTTGTTTTGAGACATGCACGTGAGACGAGGACTTGTATGAGATATGAGAACTTGCTATGTGGTATACGGTGATCTTTGCGGTGAATGCAATCTGTTAAAAATACGTGATTTAATTGATTATGAAACTGATGTTATTGGTAACTACTGTTTGGAACATGAACTTGTGTTATGAACGCGTATGAAAACTAAATGTTTGCTATGTGTTACGTGACAATGGTGTTACATGTGATTTGCTGAATACGTGATCTGGATATGTGTATACGAAACTGATCATCTTTGGTAACCACGGTAGGGTTTGGTTGACCAACTTGGAATGGGTAATGTAACGTAACATACCGAGCAATCTAAGGTGAGTTCATTTCTCTTAAGCATGCGTCCCGGTGGGTGGGACAATCAAATGGGTATTCCTGAGAGGAATAAGTCTTTTCCGGGAAAAAAACTGGGATATTAGATAATACACTCATTTCCTATCACTTTAAGTCCCATCTTATACCGAATTAGTTACCTGAGAGGTAATGGGGTATTAGTTGATAACGCTATTAGGCTTGGCAACCTCACACCGTACCTGAGAGGACGGGCGTGAACTAATGACCTTAATCACGACCAATGCTTAGATAGGGGGCATTGGGGACGGGCAAACAATCTGGCGCCATCTTTTACGGTACTCGAGTTATTATCAACATTATTTTCGGAATTGTTATTAAACTGGACTAATCATTTGGTAACTAAGCATTTGGTAAAAACTATGAACTCACCTGCGTTGTCTGATACACTTGTTTGCATGCTCGCAGGTTATAGATATATGAGAACGTGGAACTTGCTGTCTGGGTAGCTGGAGTGGTCATGGGTCGAGACACATGGAAACACGAGACAAGTCTAATAACTTTCATACTCTTGGTTTACAAAATACATAACTAATGACTTATGCTTCAACTGAAAACATTAAGTTATACTTTATGTAATGTAACACTTGATCTTAATGAATGAAAGTTTTTATTTAAAATCTTGTATGAGTTCAATGTGATTGGTGGCTAGATCCTGGTACGTCACACGTCCCGTGGGGGTTTCCGCTTGGGGTATTTTTGGGGGTGTGACATTCTTCTTCTTTTAGGAATTGGAGCTTGGATAATAGGTCCATTGTCATTATTCACAATGTGACTTGGTTCAGTGTGTTGACGTTTACTGCCATTTGCAGAATTATCTGCTTCTTTAAGAGTCTTGATATTATAAGGCATGGCATCTATAATTCCTTGTGCCACTATATGTTGAATGGCACTGTTATCTATTTGGTTTTCGTTATTCTCATTATTCTGGTTTTCCTGATTTACATCGTTCAATTTGGTCAAAAAATACAATTATTTATACACAATCACACGAACAAGTTGGTCAAAAACGTCGATCATTGCGACATTTACTCTTTTCATATGGTAAGGTTCATGCGAGAACCAATGTGAACACAACCAAAAATAGCTAAAAAACCTAAAAAAACCTAACCCCCACCCCCTCCCAAAAAAAAAAACCTAACCCCCCCCCCCCACCCCCCCTCCAAGCTAAATGCTAAAAACTAAACCCTCCCAAAAAACCTAAAAAAATGAAACCCCCCCCCCCTCCCAAGTTAAAATGCTAAAAACTAACCCCCCTCCCTAAAAAAAACCTAAGAAAATAAAAAAAACACAAAAAAAAAAATTAATGTTTTTTACATTAAAATCCCTACTTTTAGTAGCCAAAAAAAAGTTTCTTTTTAAAAACATTTTTTTTGCTAATAAAATTAGCGATTTTTTGATAAAAAAATATTTAAAATTTTTTTTTGTGTGTTTTTAGGTATTTTTTGTTGTGTTCACATTGGTTCTCGCAATAAAGGGTGGTTCCTAACGGATCCTTCTCCTATATATATATGCATCTATTACAAACTACAACTGAAAATTAAAGATACTATGCATCCGTACATATATATATATATATATATATATATATATAGGGAGAGGATCATGAGAAAACTATATATAAATGATAAAACTAGAAAACAAACTAAAAAACCTAAAAAAAAAGCTAAAAAACATACCAATTTTTTTTTACAATTTTTATAAAAATCGCTACTTTTTATATATAAAAAAAATTCAAAAAAAAAAAATTGTTGTACTGCACATGTGCATTAATACAACAAAAAACTTTTTTTTTTTTTTTTTTTTGAAATTTTTTTTCCATGCATAAAAACCTGCGATTTTTTATAAAAATTTAAAAAAAAAATTTGGTATGTTTTTTAGGCTTTTTTAGTTAGTTTTTTTGTTTTCTCACTTACGCTAGTTTTTTCATGATCCATCCCCTATATATATATATATATATATATATATCTCTTTTTATAGTACAAAATTACACATATATCTAGTTATGTGCTAAGTGCCGCTCATTCAGTATTGCATTTCCCGCTCATCATATTTCCAAACTATTCGTTCCCTTATCTGTCTGATTCTATTCCCCTCATTTACTAATTTTTCTCCATACTGATGGAGTTCCTGCACCTGTTTTCGACTCATTGGTGGATCTAATGGTTCGGGTGGAGGTACGGGTTCCTCGTAGGGGTTTCCGCTTTTCATTTTGAAAAATGTCCTATCAATTTCCTTACACGGATCAGGTTCTAGAGGTTTTAGTTCTTCAGGTGGGTATAAGGCTGAGTATGACCTATTGTCATCAAACCATGGATCATATCCTAGAGGACGTGGAGTTGGGATTCTAGGCAATTCGTCGGGGTTAAATGCAGGTATCGGGAATTGGTTCTCTGGGTTGGTTTCTATCATCTGTTGGTCTGGGAACAAAGGTAACAGTGGAGGTTCGGCTACTTGAGTTTGGTTAGTATCTACGGCTGTAGTGGCTAACATGTGGAAATTGGCCAACTGTCTATTTAATTCTTCTTCCCAAGGTGGTCTACTGGTTACTTCCTGAATTTGTGCGTCTGCCTCCCTATTGGCCCTGACTATTGCTCTCTGTTGTTGTAACTTCTTCATTCTTTTTCTCCTCTCATGAGCCCCTCTATTAAACCAACATCTTTTCTTAGTAGTAAAAGGTTCCTCCGATTGTGCCTTAAAAATAAATATTCCCTCTTCTGTATCGGCTTAATATCCTAAGGTATCAGGCTGAGATGATGTTCCCTCATTTTTCTGTGAACTATCTAAATGACGATAAGCGTCCGATGTTCCTTGATCACTCATACTGTAAACTAACAAATAGTTAAATAATACAAAACACATAATCACATAAATTATTTCCTAACACGGAATTTGAAATTTCAGTGTCAGCAGAACACTTCTTTGGCTTAAATCAGTGGTTGTAGCTCTGATACCACCTTCTGTCGCAACCCCCGACCCCTACCCGGGAGCGGGCGGCCGCGAGCCTCAGAGAGGGTGGTATCGGTGTTTATTAATTTGGCAGCGGAATACATCAGGACCGTAGTTAGGAAATATTTTTATCAGAGTAAAACACCAAACTTCTATAAGAATAATTTATGGGGATAAAACCCAAGTTGATTTGATAATACATTGATAGGGATAAACCCTAATTACTGAAAACAAAATGTCTTGTTTATTTAGGTAACTTTTATTGCCACTATTCCAAGCCTTGAGTGCTGTCCAGCTGGCTTCTATTGGGCTTTCACATTACGTTACCTAAAACGCGTTTTAAAAACATTTTGCCAGCAAGAAATACTGGTGAGTGCATCCCAGTTTAATCAAAACAGTTTTATCGCTTTTACAGAATTGAGGGCAACCCGCAATTACATTTGTTTATATCTAATCAATTACTCAATCAGTACTGTCAGACCCTGACTTGTGGGTCATATTATCCATTGGCTAACTCTTTGTCCAATGATAACGTTTTTCCACTTTTTGTATACAAAACCCCAACATACCGGCAGCAATTGTAGAATCACAAATACTCAATTACTGTTAAGTGTAAGTTAAAACATTTGAGGTTTTGGTAAAACATTATGACTCACAAAAAGATTTACAAAAAGAGAATGTACTCACATTGCAAGTTTAGATAATCGTAAGGCTTCCTGAGAATCTCCTGGTTATTATCTATTAAATCAAATGCACACGTATTAGTAAAATAACCCAATTCAAATTAACCGTACAACTCGAGACAGAATTCCAATGACTAAGTCAGGCAAAGCCGACATGCATTACGGAATCCTAAATCGATCGTGTAGGGTAACAGCAGGGTTATAGTACTTACAACAAGGCAAAGCTTCGCTTAGTAATGGGTATTATGCCTGAGCAGAGTTTCTACTATAAAGAAGTTGAGAGAGAATTCGGGAAATGAACAAAATCAAAATGAGCTCGAGCCCCCTTTTATAGGTTGATTCGGGGGTCCGTCGCACCCCGCGACAGCCAAGGCTCAGGCCTTCGCGGCCCGCGAGAGCCTGAAATGCGGCTGTAGCTTTGCTGAGTTAGCGCATAGCTTCCACACGTGGCCTGGCATGTGGCGCGCTTGTGTGCCGGCCAAGTAATGGCTGTCGCGCCCCACGAAAGACCAAAGAGGTCTCCGTCGCGGCCCGCGAGCGACTGCCAAACTTGGTTTTGTTGATTTTAATAAGTATAGGGCTAATTCGGGCCGTTTCTCGCGTACGGGGTATATTTTAGGACATTTAAGGTGTCCTAAATATTTTTAGGAGGGTTGTTATAGTAAAACGAGATGTTCAAAGGTGAACTTTGTGTAATATAGATTAATATGTGAATATGAGTATGTGTAATGTGATTTGTTAAGTGATTTCATGATGTTATGAAATGATGCTATGTTTAAGCGTTTATGCAATAGAAACGGTAAACTAGATCAGAAATCACGTTATGTGTGAAAATTTGTGATAAACATGAGAAATATGCTTGAAGTAACTTGATGAGGTATTTGATATATATATATATATATATTAATTGCTTAAGTTTGATATATATGTGTGAAATAACGTAATACGTGAATTACGATATATATACCGAATATGTCCATACTTATGCATGTATATTGATATGTGGTCGAATAACGGTGTTCTTATTTGCGTAACTTGATGATTTTACAGGGGTTTTAATTCCGAATAGCCTACTTTTAACTAAAATTGTGTTTCACAGGTTTAATGAAGTTTAAGGTGCTTTTTGGGAGCTTTACAGATTACCGGGACGGAAAACGAACCATCGGAATGTTAAATGGATCAACCGGGAGCACAAGACTCGACAAATGGAGAACAGGAGACAGAGGCATCGTCGCAGACGCCCATAGGGGTCGTCGGCGACGCTATCTAGAAACCTCTGTCGGCCAAGTTTGCTCGTATACAGTGATTTAACACGTCAGACGAATCTAGCATCTGGGAGTAGCGTCACCGACGGGGCATCAAGCCGTCGGCGACGGCCTGTAGTTTGTTAGTCGTGAATATTGCTTGTTTTGATGTTTGGAACGAATTAAAACAAGATCTTTCACCATTCAAACAACAGTTACACTATTTGGAGTTTAGAAAACCTTCTTGGAGCCATGTTTTCACCATCTCCTTAATTCTCAATCCATCAATTACATCCATCCATCATCCGAATCAATACATTCCACCTTTCAATTCATCATCATCACCATCCTCAAACCCTAGTTCATCCATCAATCCATTCATCACTATCACTTCATTCAAACCCTAATCATCATCCTTCAACTAATTACAAGATTCAAGATGTTCACTTTCAAGCTTCCAATATCCGGTGATCAAGTTCTTTTGATCATGCACGGCTAATTTCTTAGAGGTTTCACCCCGGTGTAGACTTTTGTAGGATTTAGGTTTTATTATGTGTTTGATGTTCGGTTTGTGACAAATTGAATTGCATTTGATCATTAGATAATTGTCCTACGTTTGTATTGAATTTACGAATTGTCGAATGAGTGATTAAATTTACTTTGTGAAATGAATACACGTATTTATGCCTTGTCTTTTGATAGGATTTACAAGTCCAAGGTAACGAAGTGCATCGTGGTCCGTTATCTATAACGTTGATAGCGATTACACCTAAGCTTTGTGATTTTCAACCCGTTAATGAACTAATTTGCTTAAACCAAATTAAAATGTGTAGTAACCCTAGGTCTTGAATTTGTTGAACCGGGTGTGAACCTTGTTTGTCTATCTTGTTTTGTAATCGTTAATCATAGTTTTCTTCCAATCATTCAAATTTTAGTAGTTAATTAATCCAATCAAACTTGTTAATTCATTTCAATATCTTTTCAAACAAAACAAAAACCATAAAAATAATCTAGTAAGCTTTATAATAGTGACAAACCATTAAAATCAATCAAGCCCGTTCGCAAACCACATACTCTTTGTGGTTCGACCCCTTACTACCATTAACTATTTGTTAAGGGTAATTTGGGCTTACAAATCTTATCTTTAACCGAAGCACGACACTCCGATCAAATTTTGGCGCCGTTGCCGAGTAGTTAGTGCGCTTTTTGTTTGGATACTTGTTTGCATTTTTGTGATTAACTATTTAAAGTGCTTCGTTCTTTTTTTTGTACTCTTTCTTTTTCCTTGTTACGCGGGTTGTGTTACTTTTGCAGATTACAAGTAGTGCATGCGTACACGGAATTCGGGTGAACATCACCATTACTCTACGAACCGGAAGTCAAATGAGTAGCAAGACGAAACTTAGCAAGCCGGTTAGAGGCAACGATTGCTTCTAATCAATTCACCCAAAACTCACCATCAACACCAACCGTTGAATCCGATTCAATGGCACACCAAAATTCAAACCAAAACCTCAACCAAAACCAATTCCAATACCAAGGCAACTTTCGCCCAGCCCAAAACATCCCACAAGATCAACCGGGTGGTGGTAACAACTCGAGACCACCTACACCACCATTTCAAAACCAAGGTCCCAATAATAACCAAAGAACACCTCCACAACAAAACCTCCACCGAGGTCCCAGTAATAAGTGGATTGTATTTTGTATTTTTATTTTCTAGGGTGAAATTTTGGGGAAGTTAGCCGTGTCACAACCCTTGTGCGTTTTAAAAACATTAGTTCTTACACATTGAAGACAATGTTCACCTCAAGTGTAGGGATGGGGGGTAAAAATTTTTCGATTTTTGACCCATTCATTTAAACACTACACATTGAGGACACTGTTGACCTCAAGTTGGGGATGGGGGAAAAATTTCCAAAATTTTTCAAAATATCTTTGTTTGAAGCGATCTTAAAAGCACAAGTAACTAAGTTAACGAGGGATGACACAACCCATTTGGTTTTTTGTCATAGTCAAGTTCGAATTAATAGCATGACTGGTATTTAGCGAGTGATTATTTTGGAATAATCCGCCTAAGAAACTTACAATTCATGTATATCATATTCCACACCCTTTATACGTGAGATTTTGAGCCACTTGTATACATTATATATACACATATTTCTTTGTTTGAGTGGACCTTTAGTCATGTATTGTAGAACTTGCATCTTTTGATACATTTGAGACCATAGACCGAATACAAGCACGAGAATGATTAAGGCATTAGGTAAACCTTTTCCTTTTACACCATCTATCTATCCTTACCTGAAATCTATCCCTTAGTCGCCAGATTTGAGCCTAAACCTTTCGTTTGACAACCCACTTAGCCCATAACCATAAGCTTTTTGTTTTTAAACCCGTGTGATGAAAATTCGATTATAGGAGTATATGTTTGTATAGTTGTGATTGTTTATGAAAAAAAACCAAAAATTAAGAAAATGTTACGAAAAAAAGAATGAAGAAAGCATTGAGAAAAGCACAAAAAGATGTGTAGTAGTTATTGAATAAAAGGCGAAAGTCGTTGCGTATTAGATTGACGTTTATATTTAGTTCTGTTTAGTGTAGTCGTTTGTAATAGAAATCGAATTTTCATCACCTTAGCCACTTTAAAATATCCTATTTCCTACCCTTAGCCTAGCTCCATTACAACCCTTTAAAGACCTTTTGACTTGTGCTTAGTATTCGTGTTCGGTGGGGGAGAATGATTGAGTTGCAAGCCTATGCAGGTACATGTTCTATTCGGTTTTGAGTGACTATCTTAAAAAGGTGCTAATACATTGTTAAAATTAGCCAACTTGCAAACCGAGTAAAGTGATCATTGTGAGGGATATACATGGTTTGTGAGTTTCAAGGGTGGGTTAATCTTGGATAACCATTTTTTACATGATTGATCATTTATTGCTAAATATGTTGAAAATTGTAAAAAGTCTGAACTGAGCATGACAATAGACCTTAGCCTTAGTCTCAGGAATGGGGAGTGTGCTTCTTGTTCGACCCACGTGAACGTGAAAAACAAATTTTCTTGAGGGCAAGCAAAAGACAAGTGTGGGGATGTGATACGTGGTCGAATAACAGTGTTCGTATTTACGTAACTTGATGATTTTACATGGGTTTTAATTCCGAATAGCCTACTTTTAATTAAAATTGTGTTTTACAGGTTTAATGAAGTTTAAGGTGCTTTTTTGGGAGCTTTACGGATTACCGGGATGAAAAACGGACCATCGGAACGTTAAATGGGTCAACCGGGAGCACAAGACGCGACAAACGGAGAACAGGAGACAGAGGCATCGTCGCTGACTCCCACAGGGGTCGTCGGGGACGCTATCTAGAAACCCCCGTCGACCAAGTTTGCTCGTATACAGTGATTTAACACGTCGGACGAATCCAGCATCTGGGAGTGGCGTCGCCGATGGGGCATCAAGCCGTCGGCGACGACCTGTAGTTTGTCAGTCATGAATTTTGCTTGTTTTGTTGTTTGGAACGTATTAAAACAATATTTTTCACCATTCAAACGACAATTACACTATTTTGGAGTTTTAAAAACCTTCTTGGAGCCATTTTTTCACCATCTCCTTAATTCTCAATCCAACAACTACATCCATCCATCATCCGAATCAATACAACCCACCATTCAGTTCATTATCATCATCTCCATCCTCAAACCCTAGTTCATCCATCAATCCATATATCACCATCACTTCATTCAAACCCTAATCATCATCCTTCAACCAATTACAAGATTCAAGATGTTCACTTTCAAGCTTCCAATATCTAAGGATCAAGTTCTTTCGATCATGCGCGGCTAATTTCTTGGAGGTTTCACCTCGGTGTAGACTTTTGTAAGATTTAGGCTTTATTATGTGTTTGATGTTCGGTTTGTGACAAATTGAATTGCATTTGATCATTAGATAATTATCCTACGTTTGTATTGAATTTACGAATTAATGAATGATTAAATTTGACTTTGTGAAACGAATACACGTATTTATGCCTTGTCTTTTGATAGGATTTACAAGTCCAAGGTAACGAAGTGCATCGTGGTTGGTTGTCTGTAACGTTGATAGCGATTGGCACCTAAGCTTTGTGATTTTCAACCCTTTAATGAACTAATTTGATTAAACCAAATTAAAACGTGTTGTAACCCTAGGTCTTGCATTTGGTGAACCGGGTGTGAACCTTGTTTGCCTATCTTGTTTTATAATCGTTAATCATAGTTTTCTTGCAATCATTCAAGTTTTACTAGTTAATTAATCCAATCAAACTTGTTAATTCATTTCAACATCTTTTCAAACAAAACAAAAACCATAAAAATAATCTAGCAAGCTTCATAATAGTGACAAACCGTTAAAATCAATCAAGTCAATTCGCAAACCACATACTCTTCGTGGTTCGACCCCTTACTACCACTGACTATTTGTTAAGGGTAATTTAGGCTTATAAATCTTATCTTTGACCAGAGCGTGACACTTCAATCATATATTACGAAGTGCAAATCGTAGATATACTGCGAATAGGTAGATATAATAATATATAGAAGGTCACCTATAAAATCGTTCAAAATGCAAAAATCTTAATATGTATATGTGTATATATATATATATATATATATATTGTTGGTGCATGTTATGTGACAACAGCTGTGGATTGGTCTTTGGATATTAAACAGTAGATTGGACTATGAAGACTTAAAGATTTCGAGATTATCAAGCCCAATCAAGTCCAAGTTTGTATGAAGTTTATTAGGTCCGAATTTATTATGTAATTGTATACGGGCCAGAGCCCAATTCGTGTATGGGAGGTTGTAGTATATAAACACCCTCCTGCTACATGTTTAGGGTTAGACACTAGAGACACTTTAGACAACTTGAGAGAGCATTCAAGTGTGAGAGCTTAAGAACAAAACAGAAATCGGCTGTTTAGGTTCTTGTAGATCTTAGTGATTGTAAAACACTTCTAAGGGTTTGATAATCACAGAAAATCAGTTTGGAAGTTTGTGTGTTTGTGTGTTTGTGTGTTCGAGTTATTGTTCTTCTACTTATTCTTGTTTCTGGGTTCGAAGATCAATCAAGGGGATTCCGCACCCTTGATAGATTATCTGTCTTGTTAAGATCCAACGGGATTCAGGGACCTACAATTGGTATCAGAGCTTTTGCTCTTGTGCGTGGTTCAAGACTGAAGATCTAGATTCAAGATTCAAGTTGTTTTTCGGTTGAAAATTTTTTTGGTGTCTCCATTCATAATTTTCGTGAAGAACAGCAAGAACAAGGAAGAAGAAGGCAGAACAGTTCAAAATTCTGAAGTTTTGATCTGATTTGGTAGTTGGTAGTTGTAGTTGAGTTGGTTTGTTTGACAATTTCGAGTTAAAATTTCTGGGTTTTTGCGAAGAACAGGAAGAACACTTGAAGAACAGCTTAAATTCGTGTATTTTAATCTGTTTTGATTACTTGTTTTGACTGTTTTCGTGTTTGTAGGAGATTTTTGCTTGGATTTCGTGTAAGGAAAGAAGTGTTGATTGAGATTTTGCTTGTGCGACCGGATTGTCAGCTGCTACTGTTGACAGCTGCTGCTGTTTCGGGATTGGGTGGCTGATTGGCCCAATCAGCTCTTGTGCGACCTTGTGATATTCAAAATTTGAAATTTTTAAGCTTGTGCGTTTGGAGGTCTTGTACGTTTGGAGGTCTTGTACGCTTGGGGATCTTGTACGTTTGAGGATATTGTGCGTTTGGAGTGCTTGTGCGAACCGAAGTCAGCTTGTGCGAACCAGAAACTTGTGCGATCAGGCCCAGGCCCGTTAAAGTGTCTGTTTGGCCCAAAGTTGGTGGATTGTGCGATCCAGAAGACCTTGTGCGTTTCAAAGGGTCTTGTGCGATCCTATCTTGTGTGATTCACAAGTGGTGGAATTTTGAAAGGCAAGCGTAGGAATTTTTTCAGTGTTTCGAGTTTAGAGAACAATCTGTAGCACATCTGAAGAAGCCGTTTGCACCGTTGAACTCGTGGGATTTTTACGACAAAAAAAAAAAAAAAAAAAAAAAAAAAGGACGCTGGAAAATCCCGAATTCAGTTTTCGACATTATATATCTTTGGATTCGTCTTTTCGAGACGATTCTAACGGTGTAATTTGGTAACCACTGTGTTCGGAAAAATTTTGTACGGTTTTATCAGTCTGTTACGTTGAAATGTCAAACATGTCTAAATTGAACGAACTCTTAAGGATGGAACATGAGGTAGGCACGACGAACAAACCACCTAAGATGATGAAGGTGGAGAACTACTTGACATGGAAGGATAGGTTTCAATCTTTTGTTGAGTACCAGGACACGCGTATGTGGATATGCATAGACGATGGGTATGTGAACCCAACTCATGAGTTTGAGGGAAGACAACGTATAACTGCTTATGTTGATATGGATGCCGAACAAAAGAAAATGTATGAGGCTGAAAAGAGAGCCTTGGCAGCCATTAAAATGTCTTTACCTGATGGCATCAAGCATACCTTTAAGAAGTACACTACTTCAAAGGAAATGTGGGATGCACTAGAGAAGAGATATGAGGGAAATCCTGATGTCAAGAAGAACAAAGTTGATCTACTGAAGAAGCAGTTTGCTGTATTCAAGTACATGAAGAACGAGTCACTTGAAGACGTCATCACTCGATACTATCATCTGATGTCAGAATTGGATAATTATGATATAGATTGCTATACTGACATTGAGATAAACGACAAGCTGCTTGATGCTCTACCGGCTAAATGGGATATCTACACTCTCATGATTAAGGGAGAAGCAGATTATGACACGAAGGAATTGGAAGAAGTAGTTGGAAAGCTTAGAGCTTATGAGCTTAGTATGAAGAAAAAGGACACTGGTTATGATCAGGTTCAAGATCCAGGGATATACAATGGGCTTACTTCTTCTTCACCTCATGATGCTTCTAGCGACTCTGCAACTGCATTTCTTTCGTGTGATAAGGAGCAGGTCACAGTGAATGAGGATGGTGATGTGTGTTTTGTAGCTGCTGCAGGAGGATCAACAGGAGTCAAGAGAATATCAACTTCAAAGCAAAGTAGTAGTGCAAAGTCAATGCCTATGAGTGTGAAGTCTGCTGAAGAACATCTTGCTCTACTTGCTTCTTTTGTTGCGTCTTATGAGAACTACATTCAAGGGAAAATATCTGATCCCGCCACTTTAGATGAAGATTATGATCAGATTGACCCTGATGATCTAGAAGAGATGGATCTACAATGGCAGATGGCCATGATTTCGAGACGTGTGAAGAGGTTCATGAACAGAACTGGAAGGAAGTTTGTAGGAAAGAGCGTAGGTTTTGACAAGACCAAAGTCAGGTGCTTTAACTGTCAGAGTTATGGTCATTTCGCTAGGGAATGTCAAAAACAAAAGCATGAGAATACGAATCAAAGTTCAAACAATCGGAATGCATCAAACAACTCTAACTCTAACTCAAGGGCGTTGATATCTACTGCAAGAGAAGGCTCATATGACTGGAGCATTCACTTAGAAAATGATGAAAATGTCACTCAAGCATTCATGGCAGAGATCACTCCAGTCAATGATGGTGAAGCTACAGTAGATGAGGCTAAAGTTGAGAAAAAGAGTGAAGTTGAGGAAGATAAGGCTGATCAGACAACAGATGCTGAAGAGGATAAGCCTGAGTCTGAGCATGAAATGGAAGCTGATGAGAAAGATGAAATTATCAAAAGAATGGAAGCTCAACTTGCTGCTCTCATGGCCAACTCAGACAAATCAACAGGAGAGGTAAGTAACTCTGCCACTTCTGTTTGCTTAAAGTGTCGTGAACTACAGGGTGAAGTTGACAAATTGTCAACTCAAAACAAAAGTCTTGTGAGCGAAATGTCTAACGTAAAAGAATCAAATTTCTTTGCTAAAAGAAACGAGTCATCATATTTGAAAAAGATAAAAGGCTATGAAGCTGAAATTGAAGCTTTAACATGCAAATTAAATGAAAAACTTCAAGTCATAGACTTAGCTCATGACATGATGGCTGAGAAAACAAAAGAGATTTCTGATAAAAACAAAGAGTTGTCAGATTCACAACTTAAAATTGTTGAACTTGAAAAGAAGTTAGGTCAATTCAGAGATTCTACTTTTGTTATGAAACATATGATGGGTGGGTTAAAGAAGAGTAATGACAAGACAAGTGTGGGATTCCAGGGCTTTAATGAAGTCCCACCTCCTCTTAGTCATGACTATTCTTTCCTACCTGATGAGGATGAGCTTACAGACTGTCTGTCAACATCACCAAGTAGTTTCACATCCAGTCAAGGTGATGTGTTTGAAGATAATGATGCTAAGAAGGAAAATAACAGCAAACCTGTTTTGAAAAAGAAAAATACACCTTCTAAAAACAATAATCAAACTTTTGTTAAAAAGGTTAATTTTGTTCAAGGAAGTGATATGAAAACCGAAACAGCTGTTATTAAAAAGGTATCAAATGTAGAGTTTGCTAGAAACAAAAACATAGAAAAATCTGAAATTAAGCAAACTGAGCAAGATCCTTCCAAGGCATCATCATCAAAACCAGAATCTAGTTCAAAGGCTTCAACTAAGAAGTCTTCGACAAAGAGATCGTGCTTCAAATGTCACACAAAGGGACATGTAGCTAGCTGCTGTCCTAACAAAAAGGTTGAAGCACAAGTTAGTGAGAAACAAAGAGGGAAATTACCTGAGAAGCAAGGTGATAATGAGGAGAAAGTCTCAAATTCTCCAAAGAAATCTGCTCCAAAGCAACAATCGGGTGTTGCTGGTGGTGTAGATAAGGCTGAAAAAGGAACTTCACAAGTTCCTCGTTTCCAAAGAAATCAACCAAGATTTCAGCCTGAATCTACATCAGGCAGATATGAAAGACCTAGAAGTAACACACCAAAAATGAATAATCAAAATTCAAATAATTTCAGAAGTCAAGGTCAATATCAAAATCGATACCAAAATAATGGTGGTCGAACTTTTTATAACAATGGCTTTAGAAATTACAGTCAAGGTTCTTGGAATCAAAATCAAAATTTTCAAAGGTCACATAGTCCAAACACAAATAGGTACCCTCAGGACCAGAGACCTTATGGAAATCAAGCCCCATTTCCATCAACAGGCCCAAGATCTAAGACTCCAGCTAGGAGTGATGGATACTGGATGGATGTTCCTGTAGTTGATGAATCTGGAAGACCCAAGACCATTAAGGCTTGGGTCCCCCAATCTAACTAATCTTTCGGTTGGTGTGTGCAGGAGCTGCTAAGGAGGATTATCAACTTATGGTATGTTGATAGTGGCTGCTCCAGGCACATGACGGGGGATGCGAGGTTGTTTTCTGAATTTGAAGAATTTGATGGTGGACATGTAAATTTTGCTGGTGCTAAAGGTGGTAAGATTACTGGACGAGGAAAAGTGACGAATGGGAAGATCACTTTGGACAAAGTGAACTATGTTGAGCAGCTTAAACACAATCTGATGAGCGTGTCACAAGTCTGCGACAAGGGTCACTCGGTCCATTCTACAAATACTGAGGCATTGGTGTTGAAACCGGGTTTGGTCATTCCGGACGATTGGATAGTTATGCGTGCACCAAGAAAAAATGATACTTATGTCATGGACATGGGTGCCAAGGATCCAACTGCTGCGGTGGCGTGTTTACTGTCAAAAGCATCTGAAGCTGAATCAATGTTGTGGCACAGACGCATGGCTCACATTCACTACCGCAAAATGAATTATATCATTAAGAATGAGCTAGTGAAAGGGGTTCCATTGCTGAGGTTTCAAGTGGAAGATAAATGTCTTCCATGTCAAAAGGGATTGATTACAATGAGGTGTTTGCACCAGTGGCGAGGCTGGAGGCAATTCGTTTGTTTCTGGCTTTTGCTTCATTCAAGGGCTTCAAAGTTTACCAACTAGACGTGAAGAGTGCATTTCTTTACGGAAAAGTCCAAGAAGTGGTGTATGTCTCACAACCAGATGGGTTCGTTGATCCAGACTATCCAGATCGAGTGTACAAACTTGATAAGGCTTTGTATGGGTTACATCAAGCTCCCAGGGCGTGGTACGAGACACTGTCTACACATCTGGTCAAGAATGGTTTTGAAAGAGGTCAGATTGACGGTACACTGTTCATTAAGAGAAAGAAGGAAGATTTTCTGCTGGTACAGGTATACGTGGATGACATCATCTTTGGGTCATCTGACGAAAACATGTGTAAGGAATTTGAACAGGTGATGAAGAGCAAGTTTGAAATGAGTGCTATGGGTGAGCTGTCTTACTTTCTGGGATTACAAGTTGAACAGAAGGAGGATGGGATGTTTATACATCAAACAAAGTATGTGTATGACATTTTGGCTCGATTCAAAATGAATGATTGCTCTACTTTCAACACACCCATTTGTGAAAACCACAATCTCGGCCCAGATCATGAAAGCACTGAAGATGTTGATCCAACTCAATACAGGGCGATGATTGGTTCTCTAATGTACTTGACTGCTTCAAGACCCGACATCATGTTTGCCGTATGCTTGTGTGCCAGATATCAGGCAAATCCAAAGGAGTCACATATGAAAGCAGTGAAGCGGATTCTTCGTTACTTGAAGGGGAAACCTAAACTTGGGTTGTGGTATCCAGCTGATAGTGATTTGAGGTTCGTTGCTTACACTGATTCAGACTTTGGAGGATGCAAATCAAACAGGAAGTCTACAATAGGTGGTTGTCAGTTCTTAGGAGGCAGGATCGTGTCTTGGCAATGCAAGAAGCAATCCTGTGTTTCTACCTCTACGTGTGAAGCTGAATATATTGCTGCGGGTAGCTGTTGCTCTCAGGTTCTCTGGATCCAACAGCAGATGCGCGATTACGGTTTGGATTTCACTCGTACTCCTATTATGATAGATAATAATGCCACTATATCAATCACAAACAATCCCGTAAAGCACAGTAGAACTAAACACATTGACATACGTCATCACTTTATACGGGATTGTGCTGAAAAACGATTAATTGAATTGCACCGAGTCGACACAGAAGATAACCTTGCTGATCTTTACACAAAAGCTTTTGATCGAGCTCGCTTTGAACACTTAGTCGAACTCAATGGGATGAGGAATCCTGAATAACTGGTTTTTCATAAGAATTTTTGTAAATAGTTTACTGTTTTTCTTAAAAAATCAAAAATACAAAAACATCGAAAAATTTCAAAAACACAAAAACAATAGAAAAGCAAAAATGAGTTTCCTGGCGAGCAAAAGAGAAAATGATAGTACATCAGTGGTCTGTCTAAACCTCTTTAAACCTTAAACGAAATGTGCTAAGCAGCTCTATATAAGATGTATCGGTAGGCTCACAATCATTTTAAAGTGTGCAGGGTGATATAAACTTAAATCGACTGACGACCTGGTGGGAACCATTCATTGGCATATGGTCTTAGTACCGAAATTTCGTTTGAGAGATTGCCGAGGTTCTGAAATATTCGGTCTTTATGCTGCTTATCATCTGGGTATCATGGTTGTATCTTTTACCGAGAAAAATAACGGGGACGCAAGTCTAGGTCTTCCATGATATCATACATACGTGTACATTTTGCATTCGACCGCAATAAGTGATCAACAATCACATGTCCCCAAAATAAGTGATAATATATCACATTTATCCGGGAGTCAAGTTCGTCTCTCTGCTGTACGAAAGTACTGACCTGTTCACGGACTTGCTCCTGTGCCCTCATGCATCTGAAAATCAAGTTCCTCATCAATAAGTGATTCTATCACATTATAATATTTAAGTCATACATCTTCGTGAAAATCTTAGAGATGTGTGAAAATTCGAAGTATCTAAGAAACTAAATTGTTTATGGAACAATTAGTTATTAAATCATTCCTATTTAAATTAGGATATGTAGATTCAAACTAAGGGATTGCGATAATAAAAACACACCCAAATGTGAGTGTCACGGAAACCGCTCTTTTTACTGTTTTATATACTGTTTTTAGGGGAAGAACACGCCTTAAAAAAAGAAAAGTATATGTTTTTATATAAAATATGCTTTCGAATTACATAAAAAATTATTTTAATGGAAAATATGATTTTTATAATATTATAATGTGTTTTGTAGAAAAACTCGAAGATGTATGACTTAAACTGTTTTCGAGAAAACCAAGTTTTAATGTAATAAATAGGTTCCGGGGAGAAATGGGGAAAAATGACGATGTTATAAGCATAACGATCGTAAAGATTTAAAAGCATTTTTAAATATAAGTTGGGACAAATTTTCAAAGTCTCAAGAGTGTAAGCAGCGGCAATAGGCTTATATTGCGTGGGGTTGTACAACACCAAATATTAAATTGTTAATCAGTAGGTTATATATATTGATGAATTGGGGAAAGCAAGTGGTTTCTAAATGCGGGAAACTGGGCGCAGTTAATAGCATTTAGTCATTAAGTAATGCACACGTGGAATTGTTTATAGATCTATTGGGTTGACTATCCCGTCGTGATAGGTCGCTCCGATATACATAGCGGTGAATTTGAATTCTTTAATCGTCTAGTATTGATTAAAACCTCAATCGTAGCTCGTAACGTTTAGCTAACTTACGAAACTGAAGTTATAACAAAAATTTAATATTATTAAAATCATGGGTATAAGTTTTCATCAGAGATATGCCTGCGGGGCTGTTTCGAATGAATTCTTCAATGACATTTTACAAAGGAAATAAAATGGTCTTTCTTAAACATATGTGAATGTTTTAAAACATTAAAATGTTTTTATCAAGAAAGATTTTCCTCACACAAGTTGTTACAAAATTATATGTGAACTTACCCTCCATTGTGTTGACACTTGATTTTTACGTGTTCTTCAGGTACATTTTTACGTGACCATCTCGTAGTAGTGATACTTGTCATGTTTAAAAATGTTTTGGACAACTTTTAAACCTAAAATGGGACCGTGTGTATCTTGATCCATAAGGATCAAGATAACTATGTTGTAACTATGAACTGTATCTGAACTTTAAACTCTAAAGTCATGATTTAAATAAGTATATGTGCAAAATAAACAACGCATTGTCTACTAAGATATTTATGAGTTTCATTGTCGGGTACTAATGGTTTTGTGTTGCAAAATCAGGTATTCACGTTCTAATTTATCACAATGTTGAGTATTAAGGCCAAACATTGTAACAATATTGAGTACTAAGGCCAAACCTTGTTAATTTTTTTTTTGTTAAGTTTTACTAAAATGACTAAAATGCACTTTAATAACTAGAGGGTCTATTTTTTAATTATTTATATTTGACTAAAACAATTTAAAGTAATGTTTTCTGTTTTATATAAAAAAATTTATAAAATTAAATGGATTTAAAGTTTATTATTTATAAACTTTGAGTTTATAAATAATTTGTAGTAAAATAAACTTTTTAACTTAATCTATATAGATGCATATGTATGTAGCTTTCGTCTGTATCGAGTCTATATTTTACTTGTTTGTGGTCTATGTATAGTTTAAAGTATGTTTTATATTGAATTCGGGTTGAAACGTGAAGTTAGGATGTTATGTAAGTCCATCCGGACGGATGGACATAACCCCATCCGGACGGATGGGCTAGATAGTGTTCACCCGGATGAGCTTGCCTATAAATAGGGTGCTTGGGTCTTCATTTTGGAACAGTTCTTTTGGCACCCAAGGCGAAGCTCTGTCGAATTCTCTCTGGATTTTGTACAAGCTTTTATCATCAATAAGAATCATGCTAAAACGGTGTTTGCGTTGTTTCTCTCTCTCCTACTACATTCTTGGATTCCGCACGAGGCTGTAGTTGCTAATCCGGTCTGAGCGCGTTCAAGTAACCGAACTCCCGGTCCTCACAATCTAAATAATAAACCAAGTTAGAATTTATAAAAATAACGAAAACAAATTTCTGATCTAGGAATATAACAGTTTTGTAAGTTGAAATGAATATGGGGCTTTGGTTCTGTATGATAAAACGAACAAATAGCATGTAATATGCGTACCATTTTGCGATGTTATGTACAAGAATTGCATCGCCGCAATTTCGGTATGCCGATGCAACTCCGATCAATTGTAGAGACAAAATTGGCTGTGAATTTATGTGGGAATGAGATCACATGGGTCAAGAGGCGTATATTTATACTCGAATTGAAGATATAACGGATCGAGATGATGATGCGATTTTTGAAGTTAAACTGGTTAGGGAATAAGCACAATTTGTAGTTTATACGTGACACAAACGAGTTGTTTGTTTTGATTATGATGGAGATAAACATTAACGAAAAAAACGAGTTAAACGGACAATTTTTACGGCTTCGATATGGCCGGGATCTGGCGACTTTTCCAGAGAAGAACCCCTGAAAGGCGGGCTTTCTTTTTGTTTGATTTAACAAGTTTGGTTATTTAACATACATAGTCCATGTGGTGTCTAAGTTTTACAAAATGACGAAAAAACTTTAATCACTAGAGGGCATTTTAGTAATTTTTATAAGACTTAACAAAAAAGTTAACAAGGTTTGGCCTTAGTACTCAATATTGTGACAAAGTTTGGCCTTAGTACTCAACATTGCGACAAATTAGAAGGTTAATACCTGATTTTGCAACAAAAAAACTATTAGCGCCCGACATTAAAATTTGAGTAAAATGCATGGATAGTCCATGTGGTTTGGTAAAGTTTCACCTATAGTCCCCACATTTTCAAAATTACAGGTAAGCTCCCTGTGGTTAGCTTGGTTGTTACTTGGATAGTCCCTGAGATGGATGGACGTTAGTTTTTTCAGTTAAGTAAACGTGAAATGACAAAAGTATCCTTACTATTAAAAAAACAATATATTAAACATTTAAAGTTTAACAAATTCATGTGGGCACCCCACCCCCACCCACCCTCTCCCTCTTCTCCTGTTCTCCACCCCCACGACCATGAGCACCACCGCCAAATACACACTCTACATTTCTTGCTTGTTGCAGTTGAATAAGTGAGTTAATGCAATGAATCACTTCTCTCTGCTCATACATCATTATCTGCAAACTTAATAAGTTGCTCATTTTATCATAATCGCAAAATCTACACTCTCTGATCTACATTTTCAATCTACAAACCCTACCGTATGTCATTTTATCATCAATCGCAAAATATCCGGTTGTTTCACCGTCGTTTCTGATTTGATCTCTGATCTGGCTCTGTCGTGAATTTCTTCGTGGTTCCATTCAGCCGTTGCGGTTCCATTTCGAACTGATATTGTTTAGAGATCATTGAATTTTGGTTTTTTAGGTTAGATTTTTGACATTTTGTTTGATTTGATCGATTGTGCACAATTACGTTAGGGAAACGATTAATCTGTTATGATTTTTTGCTCCAGTATCGTCTGAAGATTGTTACGTTTGGTGATGTTAGGTTAAATTTGTGTTTGATTTGATCGGTTTTGTGCAATTCTGTACCCAGACAAAAGATTTCTTAACCAAGTCCATTAGAGTTGGATTCAAATTTTGTACCCAGCCTCCAAGATGAACTACCAAAAGATTTGAAATTGACTGGACGTAATAATGATAATCCTTAAGTTGATGCTTAAAACTTTAACCACTATTCTGTCGAGTTGCAGGTTTTCGGTGGTGGCAAACGACTAACAAAGAAGATGAAAAAGGAGACGAAAGAGCATAAATGGAAGGGCTTAACGAAGAAGATTAAGAGGGAGATTTGTTGCAGGGGATTAATGGCAGTGGTGTGCTGGCGAGAACGAATTTGCCGGCGACGATTCGTGGTGGTGATGAACGATTTGGAAGGGGGCTACCGGAATTTTAGGGATCTGGGAGGAGGTTGTGTTTTTTTTTTAATTTAATATAATTTTAATTTATTAATGAAAAGAGGTGTGGCACATGTGTTTCTTAATTTTATTAACTTTTTATATTATATCACCAAGGGTAATTTAGTCATTTCAGATAGACTTAACCATAAAACCTAACCTCCATCCACTCCAGGGACTATCCGAGTAACAAACTGTCAAACCACAGGGAGCACGGGTGTAATTTCCAAAAGTTGGGGACTAAGGGTGAAATTTTACCAAACCACAGGGACTATCCGTGCATTTTACTCTTAAAATTTGGTTGAAACCACAAGGACCAACGATATAATTTTTTCTTTAAACAATCAAAGCTTTAAATAAAACGACAAAATCATTAACTAGAATTCTAAAACAAAAACAAAAAACCATCTAAAAACATCAAAAAACATAAAAAAAAAAAAAAACAAATCCTTATACATCTATATTTCTCCTAATCATCACAAAAAACAACAAAAAAAAACAATCAATGAAGTAACCATACCCATTCTATATGAGAATTCCGGCGAAATATGGGTCGGTTCCGGTAAGAATTTTGGCCTTTCCGGCAAAAAAATGGGTCGGTCGAGCGCAGTGCGTCGCTGGTGATTTTGTGGGGCGAGAGATTAGGAGAATGGAATTGGAATAGTTAGATGGGTTTGTGTTATTTTATTTAGTTTAAATTTCTTTGGGTTGGGTTTGGGTTAATAAAAATGGATTGAAATTGGCTTTGATATCTTAATTGGTTTAAGTGAATAAATGGTTAAAGAGTAATTACATAAATTGTGTTCAGGGGGTACCCACCTATTGTCCAAGGTGGGCGAGCGCAACCCTTGAAAAAAAATTTTAGTGCTACATTCCCGTTAAAATACCGACCGCACCCCTTAAAATTTTCCGTCCGCACCCCTTAGAAATTTTCGACCGCCCCCGTTATAAAAAAAATCATATTAATTTATAAAAAAATTGTGTAAACAGTGATTTTTTTTAAAATACAACCTAATTAACTTTCACTTAACCAAATTAACTTTCTCTTAACCTTTAGCCTAATAAACACTCCATAACCAAGCCAAAACCAATCTAATAATCTAATTTGAACTAAAATATAATAATCCAACCCACCACCCTTTCCCCTTCTCTTGTCCCGCTCTTTATTTTGTGATCCCAAACCCACGACACCAACAACAGTGCACAACAAGTCTTCATCAGGCAGAAATAAAAATGTTAAAATAGTTTGAAATTTTAGTTGTCTTTTGAAACTTTAGTTGGCTGATTTTGTTGTTTTAGTTAAAGTTTAGTGTGTTTAAATGGTTAGTCAACAAATCAACAATTAAAACTAGGGCTTGATTTTATAGTTGAAAATTATGAAGTTGGTGATGATTGTTTAACTATTTAGTATTGAAAATTAGTTGTATATGTTATATAGAGAAAGACTTGCTTAGAAAAGTAACTCTATATGATGTTTTGGATAAATTTCAAAAAATGAAAACCCGTAGGGTGACATTTTAAATATGTTTGTAATGACGTTTAACGTGTTTTTAATTATTATATAAATTTTAGCTTAATGTTCTTTTGTTTTACATGACCCAACCCGATACAACCCGATATGAACCGAATTTTTTTTATATACCTAGGAACCTAAAATCTTTAAAAATATTTCGCACCCCGGTAAAAATAGTCTTGCGTCCGCCACTGATTGTGTTATATATTTATATGGGTTAGTATCAAATACAAAGGATAAAATAAATAAGAAGTGTAAGAAGGATTCTAGTCCATTGATCTTAGATTTGAAGGGTTGCGATTGGTTGTAGGGAAAAGAAGATAATAGAAGGGCATAAAAGGAATCCTATATTTATGGATTTTCTCTCTCCACATGCAAGGCACATGCCTATTCCCCTATCGATTTAAAACGTCCATAACTTTTTCATACGAATTTTTTTTTCAAAAAAAATTTCACCATAATAACGAGCGTTTTTTTTATCTTTAATATGAGTACCATATTATCATATAAAAATAAAATAAAAATTTTCATTTTTACTGGGTTTTTTGGCATTGTGTTAAAGGTTCAGGTCATTGTGTCTTTTAACTGGGTTTTGGTCAGTAGAGTTTCTATATATTGTGTTATTATCAAAACCTATAACACAATGTTAATTTGAGTTCTATCCATTGCGTTTTTATAAAAACCTATAACACAATATATGACACAATGAAGATTTTGTTATATCTGGGTTTTCTATAAATTGTGATATTAGTTCAGGTCATTGTGTTTAATATGTTATTCATTGTGTTTTAATATATTGTCCATTGTGTTTTAATAATTTGTTTAATTTTTTTATTATCTTGTTCATTGTGTTTTAGTTTGTTATGTATTGTGTTTTTAGTTTGTTTTTCATTGTGTCTTCATCTGCTCTCCATTGTGTCTTTTATCTGCTGTCGTTAATTGTGTTTTTTATCTGTTGTCATCAATTGTGTTTTTATTTGGTCTGATTCTTATTGTGTTATATGTTATCGCCATTGTGTTATACGTTATGGTCATTGTGTTTTAGTATGTTGTCCATTGTGTCTTTATCTGTTGTCATTGATTGTGTTTTTATTCTAATTTACATTGTGTTTTACATTATGTCCATTGTGTAATATGTTATTCATTGTGTTTTAATATGTTGTCCATTGTGGTTTAATAATTTGTTCAATTTTTTTTATTATCTTGTTCATTGTGTTTTAGTTTGTTATGTATTGTGTTTTTAGTTTGTTTTTTATTGTGTCTTCATCTGCTCTCCATTGTGTCTTTTATTTGCTGTCATTAATTGTGTCTTTTATCTGTTGTCATCAATTGTGTTTTTATTTAGTCTGATTCTTATTGTGTTATACGTTATGTTCATTGTGTTTTAGTATGTTGTCCATTGTGTCTTTATCTGTTGTCATTGATTGTGTTTTTAATCTAATTTACATTGTGTTTTACATCATGTCCATTGTGTAATATGTTATTCATTGTGTTTTAATATGTTGTTTATTGTGGTTTAATAATTTGTTCAAGTTTTTTATTATCTTGTTCATTGTGTTTTAGTTTGTTATGTATTGTGTTTTTAGTTTGTTTTTCATTGTGTCTTCATCTGCTCTCCATTGTGTCTTTTATTTGCTGTCATTAATTGTGTCTTTTATCTGTTGTCATCAATTGTGTTTTTATTTAGTCTGATTCTTATTGTGGTATACGTTATCGTCATTGTGTTATACGTTATGTTCATTGTGTTTTATTATGTTGTCCATTGTGTCTTTATCTGTTGTCATTGATTGTGTTTTTAATCTAATTTACATTGTGTTTTACATCACTTCCATTGTGTAATATCCAACTGGGTTTTTGAATTTTTTTTGAAAAATATAACAATATGGTACTCATATTAAAGATAAAAAAACGCTCGATTTTATGGTATAATTTTTTTTAAAAACAAATGATGTATAAAAAAGTTACGGACGTTTAAAAGTTAGGGGGGAAATAGCATGTGACTTGCATGTGCATATTCTCTTTCCTCTTGTAGACAAAATTACCCTTTCCATTTAATTACTCATAGGACACTTGTCACTCTCTGGTGCCTTCTTATCCTTCTTATTTTTAAATATTTTGTATTATAACTCAACCCATATTTATATATTAATAAAAATTAGTCTCCACAAGTTCTTTTTTTTTATAAATTCATAATATTTTCTTTCTAAGTGAGGCGATTGAAAATTTCCAAGTGATGTGGTTGAAAATTTCCGAAGGGTGCGATCTAGATTTTCGGTGGAAAATAAAATTAATTTTTTTTCAAAGGGTGCGTCCACCTACCAACGGTGACGATGGGTCTGTTCCTGCATAAACTTTTTTTCATACGATATAAATAAGCACATAGCTAAATTTAGTTATTTGTTATTAAAATAACTTATTAAACAAGTTATATAAACCTTTTTTCATACAACATAAATCAGTACAAAGGCAAATTTTTATTTGAATATCTTATTAAACAAATTATAACATAGTGTTATCGTTATAAGACACAATAAGCAATTTTAGCTATTTTTATTTGATATTATTATTGATCTATTCAGCACATTGGATACAAAAAAAAAAAAAAAAAAAATCAAATTTTAATAGTTATATCAGACCTTTGTATACGAAATATTGATTAGAGAGATAAGGTGTGTTTTGTATAGAACAAGTCAAGTAGAAACCATTTGTATATATAGTGTCTTAACAGAAGAGAGGGTGAGTCTATTACCCCAGTTCAGTTGGTTGGTTGGCCGGTTGTCTCCATTGGAGGTGCCGGTTCGATCCCCGGCTGGTGCTGGGTATTGGACATCTCGGTGAGGGCTTGGCCCCAGGGGCGGATCTAAAGCCAATCAGGGGGTTCCCAGAAACCCGTTCGGTTCGTAATTTATACTGTTAATCACATAGAAAATTTTGAAGGAACCCTTTAATATTTTGTAGGGGAACCCTATAACCAATTCTATTGAATGGTAAATTGGTTCATTGCGCTCTTATTAAACTGGACATCCCGAGTTCGAGTCAGCAAAATCCGTTCTTTTTAAACTATAAATACGAATTTGCTTTAGATATCTGATTCATGCCTTTTGTCTTTCATGTTTACCCTCAAACGTAAATACACACACATGAAATTGGGTTTATTTCTTCCATATTAAATACAGAAATCTTGTAGTCTCTATGTTGAGTTCTGGGCCTAATAAGAATAAGGTAAATTTGTTGCTTCTCAACGCTCAGATACCAGGCACTTTTTTTACTGGAGCAGGTGGAATTTGTGTGTGACAGCTGAAATTTAGCCCTCTTGATTTCAAATATAAAAAAGATGATATTGATTTCCGGTGTAACGGTATATTAATATAACTTTCAATATTTCTATGATTGAATCAGATAAGAGCTGCAGGAGCTCAGATGCAAGCAACTGTAAAACTGGCTTCACACGATAACAAAGGCAAAGGCAAAAGGTATAATTTTATTTCATGATATTTTGACAAAACATTTTGAATGATTTAACTTAACTTTTGAAGTCAAGAAGTTAACCATTTTGTTTGCAAAAATGTATATTTTCTGCAACAATTTATAGTAACATGTTAGTAACTGTGAGTCACATGGTCTAACTGTTAATCATTTTTTAATTAACTTCTAACTGATTAATGGGCTAACCTAACGTTAATGCCATTTATACTTGTTAATAATTGACTGCTAAACCTATTGTTTCTTGGATAAATCTTCTCCTTTCTCTCTTTCTTTTTCATCTAGCTTATCCAGTTTTATATACATTTATACTCAACTAAATTGTTAACTAGAATGAAGATTTGCAACTTGAAATTGAATCAGGGTACTTACTTACTTATCATCTCTGAGGTAAAATATTGATTATTTAATTTTGTAAAAAGTTTATGTTGTATCCTATAATGTTAAGCTTGGTCTTATTCGTAAAGACCATCTTATTTATATTACGTGTTTTAAATTTACCATGACAATGTTTTTGTCATTATTTTATCGTATTTTTATTATGTGATGAACCTTACCCGACACAAACCGTCAAACGGACCCGTATTTTTTGTGTTCGGAAATATGATATTGAAACATTTAAAAAAGTGAACCCCTTAGAAAAAAATATTGGATCCGCCACTGCTTGGCCCGGGGTTTTACCTGGGTTCGAGTCCGAGGAGGGGTGCAGTTTTACCTATTCCACGGGGTTTCCGCGCATCAAGGGTGTGCTACGCTTTCTAGCGGTGGTCGAGTAGTCGGCCTTTAGACATAGCTCCGAAAGGGTGGGTTTACACGTGAAAAGCAGTTAGCCGTTCAAAAAAAAAAAAAAATAGAAGAGAGGGTGAAAGTGGGGTAGTCCAATAGACACATTTTATCATTTTCAACTTAGGCTATGCGGTATGGTAGAGGGTCATGCATTGGAGGATGATCCGCCACGTAGGCGCCACATCATAGTCCTTGAAGGATGCCCCTCCAAGGTAGAAACACTGGAAATGGAGGATGATCCTACCCCACCATCTTAATTTTTTTTTAAATTTATCTACTTTTTAACATTTATTAAATAAGATGTAAAAATAAAATCATAAATATTAAAAACCAAACATTACATAATATTATAAACAAGGTACGAGATCAGGAGAGAACGGTGAGAACGGATCCTGGCCCAACATGTGGCAGGGGGCACTAATTGTTATGCGGGGGTATGATTGTCATTGTCCACTTCCCGTTAAACAATGGCGTTATGATTCCGTTGCCCAAAAAAAATTAAATATAAATGGCGTTTTCATCTTTATGCTAGTTTTACATGGCGTTTTTTTTAAAGTATTTTTTTACGAATGGCGTTTATGATTTAATGGCGTTTTCATCTTTATGCTAGTTTTAAATGGCTTTTTTTAAAAACGTTTTTATTTTACGAATGGCATTTATGTTTTAATGGCGTTTTCATCTTTATGCTAGTTTTACACGGCGTTTTTTTACAAAGTATTTTTTTACGAATGGCGTTTATGTTTTAATGGCGTTCTATTGATATCCAACAAATATGGCGTTTTTATGTTTTCTACTTGTTTTAATTTAGTTTTTTTAACCCTTTTTTTAATGTTGTTTATGTTTTAAATGGTTACTATTTGTTAATTATTCTAATCATGGCGTTTTCATTGATTTGCACAAATATGATAGAAAATCACACAACCAAACATGTAGATGTAATAATGTAAAGAGTAAAACACAATAGTCAACATTAAAATTTTACAATCCATGGCGTTTAAGCTAATCTACAAAATCTTTCATCCTTTGTGCTATTCTCTTGTCTGCTGTGCCAACATTTCACGTATTTTTTTGTCCCCATAAAGCCAAGAATGTTACACATTTTGTCAATTGTTTTCTGTTTTCATTTTCGCTATGAAGCAGGATTTTTCCAATATATTTTACCCTTAGTTCATTTAGCTGTTTTTGCTGGAGTTGATTTGGGGCATCTTCTTTTGCCAAACCACTTCTCCAACCAGCTATATCCCCCATGTATGTTTCCATATGCCTCATTGCGAAAATCCCACAGTCGAGCATGTTAGACGTTGTCCTCCAATCCATCTGTTGTCTGAAAATCTTCGCCTTGCTCATGATCTTATGCTTTGGGTGTTTTCTAATACGTAAGTAGTTTGCAAAAGCACTGTGCTGCAGTTTCACATTTTTTCGCATATATTAGTTTGGCATTTTGACAACATAGTTCCTATATACAAAGTTTTTAAGATACTTACCAACTTTCCCACCCATCTAGCATACTTGTCTTTGATGCTGAGATCATCCTCTACAGTGTTGTTATCCAATACATCAACTCTTTCGTGTTTTATGTTGAAACAGACAACATATAAATATCTTGCCCATATCATTGGCACGAAGACCAGTTCATAATCACTGATGGTTTTATTTTTCCGGTCTCCTTTGAAACGTGTATTTTTCAGAACAGTTTCCATGTTTCTGTTGAATTCTTTGTATCGATAAGTTACTTTTGTCGTTTCATACACCGGGCGATTCTGTAATATTGAGTACCACATTTTTAAACAACAAAACAATGTCCTATTATAATTTCATTAATTAAATATAGCAAAAGAGTTACCAGCAGTAATTCTGAGTAGAATAACCTTGAGGGTGATTCTGGAGCCTTGTATCTTTCTTCATAGTTCAGGATACGTGCCCAACATAGAATAATTGAGACGTGTGTTTGAAATCCTGGTTTCATGCTCTCACAAATCACCCTCATGAGAAACTTTTCTCCCATCTTGAACACCTCAGTCCTAAAAAACATCATTTGGCGTTTTAGTTATACAAATTCATTCTATTATAATACATGGCGTTTTGATCGTTTTATATGCATATTTCAAGTAAACGTTATGAATGGAAAGTTTGCCGTTTTATTTTTAGATAAGTGTACGTAATCATTATCGCCATATCTAGGGGTGTACACAAGCCTAGAGGCTCGAGAGCTACTCGTGATCGGCTCGGTTAAAAGCTCGAACGAGCCGAGCCTTAACGAGCCCGAGCTCGAGCCTGAAATAGAGCTCGTTTTGTTATCGAGCCCGAGCTCGACCCTGAAATACAAAGCTTGTTTAGGCTCGCGAGCCTAAACGAGCCCATACAAAATTTTAATTTTTCTATATATAATATATTAATAATGATGATAACATTGATGAGTCGAGCTCGAGCCGAGCTTTGGCTCGTTTAAGCGATGATGAAGTGAGCTCGAGCCGAGCTTTTAGCTCGTTTAAGGTTGTTCTTAAAATATTTCAAGCCGAGTCGAGCCGAGCTCGAGCTTTGGGTTTTACTCGCGAGCCGAGCTCGAGCTCAAAGAAGTAAGCTCGAACCGAGCCGAGCTCGAGCTCGAGCTTCATAAAAATCTAACGAGCCGAGCTCGAGCCTGGTCAAGCTCGGGCTCGGTCCGGCTCGTTTACACCCCTAGCCGTATCCAGTGAAGATGTATGTGGTAAGGTTATTTTCAGGGTTTGTCCTTGGTTCATGTATAACCACTTGCCTCCTTACATAAGGTAACAAACATGCCCTGCTCAATTTCTTATCTCTCTTCTCCTCTTCAGCCACATTCTTTTTTTTAAATTTTTATCTTCTTCATCATCTTTATCAGCTTTTTCATCACTAGACAACACTTCTGTAACATCCCATTTTGGGATTTACTTGATATGGGAAAATGGAAGTTGTAGTTTGGGTCCGAGATGTCAAAGACCAACTAGAAGGATCCTAAAATCTGGAATTTACATTAATTCAAAATATTAGGCATGTAATTGGATGGAATGAAGCTCAAAGAAATTTTAAAATAAGCTTGGAAGTAACATCATTAATTTAGTAGAATTATCCTTTCGGTTGAATTGGAAAACTAGACGGGGTTTTAAAATAAAAAGTTGTAGTTTGGGTTTGAGGTGTCAAAAACCAAACTACAAGGGTTATTTATATAATTTAAACCATTTGGTTATAAAGCTAACTAGATATGAAGGCAAACTTATTTTATAAGTTAACAAAAAGAACTACACTAGTTAAATAACAAGAAAAGCGAAATTCGAGTTAAAAGTGGAAATTACCAAACTGTAAGGGCTAAAAATGTAAATTAGCCAAACTTAATATTTTTTCCAGCAAGTATTTTGTAGTAATGGGTTTATTTGTCATGTGGTATGTTAATGTGAGCTAAATATGAAGGTAATGGGGGGTTTTAACAAAAATAATAGGGTTAAAACTCAAACTAGAGGGACTTAAATTGTCAAATTGACAAACTTAACCAAAATTCTGGTTTAAGTAAGGGAGGTGAATGAAATTGGAAGCCCCAAATCAGATTGAAATCTCCACTTTTGGCTAGGGTTCTTATACACACACATCTAACACAAGACAAAGATGAAATCCAAAAGATTTGATAATGCATGTTGGATTTGAGCTAGAAACTAGAATGGATAAGTATCTTCAAGCAAGGTATGAATATCCAACCCCACAAATCTGAATGTGGATGTTATTATGTGTAATTGGTTGATGTAGCCATAAATTATGCAAGCTTTTTAGTATTGATTTCCTTATGTTTCTATGCTAAATTGTTGGAATAATGATTAACAAAGATTAATTAGTTACTAGTCTTAAAGAATCATGGTTCATGAATGCTAATGGTGGAATTAAGTAGGCTATGTATGTTTGACATGGATCTTTTTTTATGATGCACACATAGTGTTTGTAGAAATGCTTCTAAGAAGGTGAAAGTTAGAATTTGTTGAAGTTGATTTAGTTGTTGGTTTGTTTTAGAAAATTCGTGTAAAATCATAGAAATTTCATGTAAATATGAGACTTATATGCTTAGAAAGCCCTTTGAGTTTATTCTATTTCATGTTTGAACATAAAGACTTAGTTTGAATGTTAAACGGGTCAAAATACATGGTTTTTACCAACAACTCAGAACTTTCAGCAATGATGATTGAAATAATTTATGCTGCTGACCTGTTTTTGAAAAATTCATATAAAATCAACCATAGCTCGGTTTAAGGCGTATGATATATGGTTAGAAAGATATCAGAGGATACGACGTTTTATACTTGAATATTTTGAACTAATTCAGATTGTACAGGGGTGAAGATGGGGCGAGAACTGCTGCTTCACAAAAAATGTAGCAGTGAAAAAAATGTGTTTCATGAACTTAGCACGAATGATTGTCTAGATACCCATTGCCTAAACACAAAATGTTGTTTTGGATGAATGATTAAAATTATTAAGGTGTGTTTAAAATGTTTATATGCCTATGAATGGATTGTGCAAGCATTCACTTAAATAAGTCAAACGGATTAATTATATAGTCAATAATATAGTAAAGAAGTAGTATTGTAGATGAATACAAAAGAAAGTAAGTGGATTATTATAAATTATTTGAATGGCTTGTACAACCACAAGGTGTATGTATTCTAATGATTGAAGGAATGAAATTGTTGCCAAGCTAGGTATGGCAAAGCTTGGAAGATAATATGGCGAACAAGTGGAAATGATGACGGCTTTTGTATGGGCCAAGGTGAGTGGTTAATTCTTCTATATAGGGAATGTTAAATCACATTGTTTATCTTGTTAAATACTTTGTATGCTATTGTGGTTGTTGTTCATTGGTAAGTATGGAAGTGATCGAAAAATCCTACTGTAGTAATTCTTAAAGTGGGTTTTAAGACTTTTGTAGTACTTGTTTAAGTTCTAGATTGATTATGGGTTTTTGCATGTGTCAAACCTATGAGGTGTTGGTAGGAAGTGTACTTGGTTTTCTAATCCATGTATTATGTTTTGTTTGGACCAAGTTAGTTGGATGTATGAGTGGTAATTCAACCAAATAAATATGATATTAGATCGTTTGCAGATATGTGCTTGGAATGTACGGACCAACTTGATTATGGATAGTATGATAACATATTGAGTATCAAGCTACAGGTTTCGTGAGGAGACTAAGGACGGATTTTGGACATAAAAGTTTTATCAAATGTGGTAAGGAATAATTGTATGATTTTGAAGGTAACTTGCTATAAGAGATAAAGGTTAGGTGTATATTTCCTTGATTATAGTGGGATACATGTGATATACCATTCACTTAGATTTGCTAATGATGTGTTGTATGTGTTCTCATGTATAGGGGTATTGAAGCTAAAATTTATGACATTGAAGATCGAGTTTGAAGTTTGGATTGTACGAGTTGGGCAAGGATTAGTTGGTTCATAAGTAGATTGTGAACACTCTTCAAGGAAGGATTGTAACACCTAGTTAATAGTCTTAAAGAAATACAATTGACAATTGATATTAAGTGTAAATTGTTAAATGATTTTTTTGGGACCAATTTCCGCTGCTAAATAAATATAGAAATCTTGTTTTCAAACTAGGGTGTTACAAGTTGGTATCAGAGCCTTGGTTTAAGGGATCCAAGTAAAAATAGAAACGTACTTGAACTTAAACTAGTGTGCTCTTGGTATGAGAAAAATGTACAATCCAAGACTTGATCAAGACCCAGAAGATAGTTAATGATGGAGAAGGTTACCTTTATTGATGTTATTGACAATGTTGTTTTTGTAGGGAACACGAGAATGTAGAACCACATTGTATGAGTGGTGTAGCAAGGGTATGCAAACATGACGAAACACTTAAAGGTATGTTGTGGACTATGAATTGGATGGATATGCTACATGTTTTCTTTGATATTATTCTTTAGTAAACCTTCAAGTCAATGCAAATACATTGCCCATGTGGGAATGAAATGATGAAACACGAACAAAAATTTGTTACCAATGATGTGAAGTGGGTAATTGTAAAGGGACACAACATAATTATGTGAACTAATACATTTGGCCGATGTATTAGCGCACATATGGTGCTAATAAAACTTTACAACCACCACCTTCATATCAAAGGTAATGGAAAATAGGTAAGTGTGGGAAGTGGGTATGAGACACCTTCTTAAAATTTAGAAGGTAATTATTAGATTAATCAAGAATGTGTCAAGAGTATATAAGATGCATGAAAATATGGATCAAACATGTATGAAAGAAAGGTTTGAGTCCATAGGTAAGTATGGATTAAACATGTATGAAAGAAAGGTTTGAGTCCATATGTAAGTATGGATCAAACATGTATGACAGAAAGGTTTGATCCATATGTAACTATGGATCAAACATGTATGAAAAAGAAAATGAGTCCATAGGTAAGTATGGATCAAACATGTATGACAGAAAGGTTTGATCCATATGTAACTATGGATCAAACATGTATGAAAAAGAAAATGAGTCCATAGGTAAGTATAGATCAAACACGTATGAGGACATGTTCCATGAATAAGTATGAATCGAATGTGAATGAAGAATGGGGGATGTTTCCCTCCCTAACTAAGTTGGATACTAACCTTATAAGCAAGTGGTGTTTATTGCTTAGTCAGGGCACTCATGTCATATAACGAATGAAATGATTATATATTATATATGTAGGAACTGGTAGAGATAGATAGTGGTTAAATGTAGAAAATGATTGTGGAAGTCAAGTTTAAAAATATATTGATAGTTGAGTTAATGAAAAGTCAACCATGTTGAATTGGTATGTGTACTCCAAGATGTTAATAAGTTGGAGTGAAATGTTCAATGCATGAAGTAAATACGTTTAATTAGAGAGTGTTTGTGTGCCAAGTATGTATCTTGAAGGATTGATGTATTGAATGTAAATATATGATTGTGCATGCTAGGAAGTGACCATTGAAAGTCGAAATGACAAATGGTTTGAATGTGATTGATAATATGCGTGAATATGTATGTTAATAATGTTGTGGATACGATGACATGAAAGGATAGGTTCATGTCAAGAGGGACTTAAGCATGGAATGGATAATGGGTAAGGATGAGTCAAGGAACAATCAAGAAAGTGGTGGATTCGAGGTAAGTGACTCTTGAACTAAACCCTCGAGTGTGTAACTTTGAGTTCGTACTTAAGCATAAAAAATGTAGAATGGATGGGTAATTCATGGTATGACAAAGTAATGGATTATGGTGAACTAGTCAAGCATAGATTAACTATGCTTGTCTCAAAGTAGTTGAAATAAACATGTTAACAACCCAAGAATGACTCTATGAAATGATTAATGTGGAAGTCGGATTAGATGTATAATAATGGATATGGTGGAATGGTTAAGGGTCCATGAAAAGCCCCACAAAGCCTTAAATTTTAACATTTGGTATTTCAGGGTAATCGGAAACGAGACCTAGGAACGAATCCATCAGTGAAAACATAGAAAATCTATAGATTAAGGCTTAACTTGTGGCCCTACCAACAATGTTTAGCTTCTGATTCACGTTGCAACTTGCACTCCTGGGCACTTGCAGGGTGCGCAACTTGCGCCAGGGAGGGCACAACTTGTGCTCCAACCTATGCTTTTCCCCTTTTTCGTTGCTTGCATTTGTGGTTATCCCATGTATGTTCTACCCTGTATCCCTGATAGCATCCTTTAAACTCTTAAAAGGCTTTCTAAACATGGAATGAACACGAAATTGCAAGTATGATATAAACACAAATGGTAACAAGTAATGCATGAACTTGTAGTCCTTTAAAGGATTCGTATCTTGTTACGTATAAAATGAATGGAATGCAATGAATTGCAATGTAGAATTTGAATGATATTCTAAAGATATGTATGAATTGCAAAATGTGATATCTAACAAAATTTGTTTCAGAATTCGATGGCGAACTAAGGTAGTGAGAATGAAAATGAAAGGACACGTCATGGTGAAATGTGTAGGATTGTTATGAATGAAGAAAGGGAACTTTTACAAGGCACTAACCCTCGTATAGTATTAGACGTAATACTTTTATGCATTTACACAAGAATGTATGCAGGAGCACAACTGTACGAAGAATAATTGGCATTAGTTGTCAAATGGTAGAAATACATGTAAACCCTACTTTAACTATATTGAAAGAATAAATAAAGTGTAAACTTGGTTTCACATGGAATACATCCCTTGGTGAAGGGAGTAGGTAGGGCACTGATGAGTGAGGGATGTAAATGATGTAAAAAAAAGTGTGGATGATACGACCCCAAGCACGTAGAAGTTAAGGTGATGGTTTGTAGGATTCATATGCTGCGGAAGCTAAATGTTCATATTGGTGTCTTTTCTATTTCTAAGCCTGTTAGAAGGTAATATTTATAAATGGAAATTATATTTGTATAGACTCGTAGTAGTTATGCAAATGGATTTACATGTATGAATGAGTACATTTAAAAGTACGATTAGATCTTAAATGATAGAAATGTGGAGAAATTGAATTGCATGATGAGTAAGTTATCTAATTGACTAAATTGTGTAGCGTGGTAGTAAATGATTTGCCTCGTAATATGTTGAATTAATCAAAGGTAATAACTTATGAAAAAGATCGTTGCGAATATGAATGAGACTGAATATGTGAGTAGTACTCCTTGCAAATGTGCAAGACTGTATGAATGATACTTCTTATGCATGTATAGACATAAGATAGCATATATGCCAAGATAATGAAAGCCTTTGTGGTTCTAACATGCGAATAGGATAGCATGTGTCTAGTCACAAGCGTTATAAAAAGGGGAGGGGATGATTACCTAACATATATTTGAATGCCCTTGTTAGGTATATGAAGAAAAGATGAAACATGTGAACATGCTTAGTCACAAATAAAACATATTATAAGTCGTCAAGTGGGTTCGTGTTACAGTATCCACCTTATGCACCTTGAATGAAATGATTAAACAGGAAGGTAACGATAGCGTTCAATTATAACTTGAAAATTTGCAAGGATTAAGGATTTGCTAGGATGGAATGAGAACCAGAAGTTAAAAGTAAATAAATTAAAAAATAAAAATTGGGGGCTTAGATGTACAGTCTTGATGCTTGACAAGAGGTTCTATGCAAAGTGTTCTGGTGCACACATCTTTTAATTACCTCGGTTAATGTGTACCCTAAGGGAAATAGTGGTCCTTTGTTTTGAAGTAAAGTAGTGGGATGGATATTAGTACAAGATAATGCACTTAGTTTATCATTGAAATGGTGGGATATAGAAAGAAAGAGGTTTCGGGGACGAAACCTTCTTTAAGGAGGGTAGACTTGTAACATCCCATTTTGGGATTTACTTGATATGGGAAAATGGAAGTTGTAGTTTGGGTCCGAGATGTCAAAGACCAACTAGAAGGATCCTAAAATCTGGAATTTACATTAATTCAAAATATTAAGCATGTAATTGGATGGAATGAAGCTCAAAGAAATTTTAAAATAAGCTTGGAAGTAACATCATTAATTTAGTAGAATTACCCTTTCGGTTGAATTGGAAAACTAGACGGGGTTTTAAAATAAAAAGTTGTAGTTTGGGTTTGAGGTGTCAAAAACTAAACTACAAGGGTTATTTATATAATTTAAACCATTTGGTTATAAACCTAACTAGATTTGAAGGCAAACTTATTTTATAAGTTAACAAAAAGAACTACACTAGTTAAATAACAAGAAAATCGAAATTCGAGTTAAAATGGAAATTACCAAACTGTAAGGGCTAAAAATGTAAATTAGCCAAACTTAATATTTTTTCCATCAAGTATTTTGTAGTAATGGGTTTATTTGTCATGTGGTATGTTAATGTGAGCTAAATATGAAGGTAATGGGGGTTTTAACAAAAAAAATAGGGTTAAAACTCAAACTAGAGGGACTTAAGTTGTCAAATTGACAAACTTAACCAAAATTCTGGTTTAAGTAAGGGAGGTGAATGAAATTGGAAGCCCCAAATCAGATTGAAATCTCCACTTTTGGCTAGGGTTCTTATACACCCACATCTAACACAAGACAAAGATGAAATCCAAAAGATTTGATAATGCGTGTTGGATTTGAGCTACAAACTAGAATTGATAAATATCTTCAAGCAATGTATGAATATCCAACCCCACAAATCTGAATGTGGATGTTATTATGTGTAATTGGTTGATGTAGCCATAAATTATGCAAGCTTTTTAGTATTGATTTCCTTATGTTTCTATGCTAATGTGTTGGAATAATGATTAACAAAGATTAATTAGTTACTAGTCTTAAAGAATCATGGTTCATGAATGCTAATGGTGGAATTAAGTAGGTTATGTATGTTTGACATGGATCTTTTATTATGATGCACACATAGTGTTTGTAGAAATGCCTCTAAGAAGGTGTAAGTTAGAATTTGTTGAAGTTGAATTAGTTGTTGGTCTGTTTTAGAAAATTCGTGTAAAATCATAGAAATTCATGTAAATATGAGACTTATATGCTTAGAAAGCCCTTTGAGTTTATTCTATTTCATGTTTGAACATAAAGACTTGGTTTGAATGTTAAACGGGTCAAAATACAGGGTTTTTAGCAACAACTCAGAACTTTCAGCAATGCTGATTGAAATAATTTATGCTGCTGACCTTTTTTTGAAAAAATCATATAAAATAAACCATAGCTCGGTTTAAGGCGTATAATATATGGTTAGAAAGATATCAGAGGATACGACGTTTTATACTTGAACATGTTAAACTAATTCAGATTGTACAGGGGTGAAAATGGGGCGAGAACAGCTGCTTCACAAAAAGTGTAGCAGTGAAAAAAATGTGTTTCATGAACTTAGCACGAATGATTGTCTAGATACCCATTGCCTAAACACAAAATGTTGTTTTGGATGAATGATTAAAATTGTTAAGGTGTGTTTAAAATGGTTATATGCCTATGAATGGATTGTGCAAGCATTCACTTAAATAAGTCAAACGGATTAATTATATAGTCAATAATATAGTAAAGAAGTAGTATTGTAGATGAATACAAAAGAAAGTAAGTGGATTATTATCAATTATTTGGTTTGTACAACTACAAGGTGTATGTATTCTAATGATTGAAGGAATGAACTTGTTGCCAAGCTAGGTTTGGCAAAGCTTGGAAGATAATATGGCGAACAAGTGGAAATGATGACGGCTTTCGTACGGGCCAAGGTGAGTGGTTAATTCTTCTATATAGGGAATGTTAAATCACATTGTTTATCTTGTTAAATACTTTGTATGCTATTGTGGTTGTTGTTCATTGGTAAGTATGGAAGTGATCAAAAAATCCTACTATAGTAATTCTTAAAGTGGGTTTTAAGACTTTTGTAGTACTTGTTTATGTTCTAGATTTATTATGGGTTTTTGCATGTGTCAAACCTATGAGGTGTTGGTAGGAAGTGTACTTGGTTTTCTAATCCATGTATTATGTTTTGTTTTGACCAAGTTAGTTGGATGTATGAGTTGTAATTCAACCAAATAAATATGATATTAGATCGTTTGCAAATATGTGCTTGGAATGTACGGACCAACTTGATTATGGATAGTATGATTACATATTGAGTATCAAGCTACAGGTTTCGTGAGGAGACTAAGGACATATTTTGGACATAAAAGTTTTATCAAATGTGGTAAGGAATAATTGTATGATTTTGAAGGTAACTTGCTATAAGAGATAAAGGTTAGGTGTATATTTCCTTGATTATAGTGGGATACATGTGATATATCATTCACTTAGATTTGCTAATGATGTGTTGTATGTGTTCTCATGTATAGGGGTATTTAAGCTAAAATTTATGACATTGAAGATCGAGTTTGAAGTTTGGATTGTACGAGTTGGACAAGGATTAGTTGGTTCATAAGTAGATTGTGAACACTCCTCAAGGAAGGATTGTAACACCTAGTTAATAGTCTTAAAGAAATACAATTGGCAATTGATATTAAGTGTAAATTATTAAATGATTATTTTGGGACCAATTTCCGCTGCTAAATAAATATAGAAATCTTGTTTTCAAACTAGGGTGTTACATCTTCAGGGTTTAAAATTGTATTTTCTTTCATCAGCTTTGTGATGTCTGGAGTGTTATCCTATCACCTTTCTCCTGCACATCTGACCTGTTTGGCGTTTTTGGTGGTGACGTGTTGATGGTATTTTCATCCTGGGATTTATTGGGTGTCTCTTCCTCTTCAAAAGTTTTCAAGAGGTTTTTCCCAGATGTAGATGGTGGCTGCTCATATGGCGTTTTATCAAACACTGCACCTTGTTGGTCAACACTTTTGTTCACCATCTCCCCTTCAGTTTTTTCTAGTTCAGTGATGAATGCTTGACTGTATTGTGTTTCTGTCGTGGGGATGTTTGGTGTCTTATCAAATACATGCATTTTTTGGGTCTCTTCCGCAGGTTGCAGATGTTTTTTTATTGCTTTAATCACTTCATCCACCATCTTTGAATTATCAAGACCTTCTTTTATATAAATCATTTGTTTTAGATCCTGTCCCGGCAACCCCAAAATCTCAGCAATATTCCTTTTAATTATTTTTCCCCATTGTATCTCGAAATGTGATATTTAGATGTCTTGAAATCACAACTCCATCTCTCAATATCGTTTCCGTTTATATCTTCATCTGATGATATAGTATCCTCATCATCATCATCATATATGGGGGCTGTTGTAGCAGTCGAGGGTCCGGCGTTTTGTTCTCTGGCCATATCCCTTTCTTTTTCTACTCTTGTATCCCCTTCCCCTTCTCCTTCCCCTTCTCCATCCCTTCACCATTCCCTTCTGACTCCCCTTCCTCTTCTCCTTCTCCTTCCCCTTTTCCTTTTCCTTCTCCTTCTCCTTCTCCTTCTCTTTCTCCTTTTCCTTCATTTTCAACTTCAATAGCGTTTTCATGAACTCTTTCAACTTCAATGGCGTTTTCATCAACTATTTCCACTTCAATGGCGTTTTCAATTCCAGCCATCTCCTTCTCCCTTTTCTTCTTCATTTTCACCTCCTCCTCCTTCTCCTTCTTCTTCTTCATTTTCAAATTCCTTGGCGTTTTCATTAACTGTTTGCACTTCAATGGCGTTTTCTATTCCAGCCATCTCCTTTTCCCCTTTAACTTCATTTTCACCTCCTAGTACCACCTCATTTTCAACCTCAGTTTCATGTATACCTTCTTCTCTTTCAGCTGGCACTTCTTTGGCGTTTTCATCAACAAATTTTGAGATGTTCTCCAACAATGTCATACATTGTGAGTATTTAATGTGTACCAGGAGGCTGTTTGGGTATTCAGTCTTTGACTGTTTTAACAATGTGCTCATTTTATTGTAACAGTCTTCTAATTCTTTGTATGCCCCATCCAATTTATCAGCCATTTCCTGTTATATTAAAAAAAAGGATTTTGTTGATCATGGTGTTTTGTGGTTTTTTTTAAATTTATTATTTGAACAACATACCTCTTCAAGTTCATTGTTTTGTTCTTCTTCATCAGCAAAAAAATTGTCATACTGTGTTACTCCTCTGACAAGAGCATGGTTCCCTGATGCAGAAACTTCAAACATCATTTCCCGGCTTTCTCTATCCTCATTCACCATCCTTTGAAGCGAAGCCTCTTAATCATCAATGAAGTGCATGGCGTTTTGCACAACATAATCATAATGATCATCATGATCAAAACCATCATCATCATCAAACTCATCATCATTGTTATCAGCATGCTCATCGACATTGTGAACATCATCTTCATCTTCATTCTCAACATCATCACCATCAGCTTCATCATGAACAACAACCTGCATTTTTCTTGTTTTTTTTTTTGTTTGCTTTCCTTAGCTTTTTTTTGACTATTTTCCTTTTTACTTCATTACCAACAAGGCGTTTTTCAATTGCACTCTCAAACAAGTCAAGAGTATCTGTTGTAACCCACTCAATTGGGTATCCTTCTTTTCGGTCTCATTTTTTCCTATTGCAAGCATCATTCACCAAGGCAAGCTGTAACAAAATAGATTTTTCAAATGACAGATATTTTTTGGCGTTTTAATGATACACAAATGAATAGGGAAATTTTATTCTTATCGCAAGTATGATCAGTGGCCCCGTGTAATGCTTTTTTGGAGACCATGCGGTTTTGGCGTGTTGCAAGCATTGGATGATATAACTACACCAGTTCATTTGGTTTATTTGAACGTTTGGTGTAACGTTGTGCAAGAATTGTTTGTTGACGACTGCATTGTCAGTTGCATGCCTCATTATAGTGAAGAATGCTACAAGTAAATTTAGGCAGAAGTCTCTCCCAAAGCCATGCATCATTGGCAAAACGTTATCAAAGTATACCTTCTGGTCTGTTAACCCAGCCCAACCCTTGGAACTGTGCTTTCCACTCAGCCACCACCTGGTCTTTAGTTGTTGGTCTTTTGTTCATGTTCATGGGCACCCTTCCATTCGGTATACCCGTTAAAGAGTTTATCAATTCTTCATTCATATGTATGGTATGGTTGCCAACGTTTAGGGTGTTTGTCTTTTCATTGTAATTTTCAACCAACCAGTACCCAAGCATTGTCTGTATGGTGTCTATTTTCAACCTTAGTGTAGCACCAAACCCCATTTGGTGTACTGCTTTTCTTGGATTTTGGTTTAGATTCATAAACCAAGCAGTCAAGTTTGTAGGTTTTACTCTTGACAAGACCCTAGCCCCACTGAACTCATGATATTGTTCTTCCTCAACCTCAACATTCTGACTTAATGCCTTCCTCTTATTGGCGTTTTGGGCCTTTCCAGTGTGGACATTTAGTCTCAATCTTAACCTCTCTTCGCCTATAAAAAATGATTTCATGGCGTTTTATTTTATGGCATTTAATAACACAATGATACATGTATGGCGTTTTATAAATCAATAACAGATGATAGATGTTGAATAAGACAATAATAGTCAAATGGCGTTTATAACACAAACCATAGATTTTTTAGCGTTTAGTAACAAAGCTATCACAGGATACATGTTTGTGGCGTTTAGTAACACACGAATGATATATGTTTTTTCAATAAGAAAATGACATATATGTAAAATTCCGTTCTCATACATTGTTAAACAAACGATACAAATTTTGGCATTTTGGCAACAAAGTACCAAAGTGTATTTTTACATCATGAAAAGTAACATTCTGTACCATGTCCTCTTGTTGTCTTCTTTCGTTGGTCGTTTGGTTTTTGGCATTTTGGAGCAGATGACCCTTCCTCTTCCACACTTGTAGAAACTGCAAATTTATTGTTAAAATTAGAACGCCAAAAGCAGCATAAACTAGCACAATGTAAATCAAAGTTAACTCACTATATTTTTTTCCTCTGGATCTGGTTTGATCTTTCGACGCCATAGTTTTTGTTGTTTCGCGTTTTCTAGGGTTTTCGATTTTTACGTTGGTTTTGGGGAGGTTTCTCTGGGAAGTATATATGTTTTGGTCACGCTTTGATGTGTTTTGTAGATGAACATTTACCTTTTTGCCCTTATGGAAGCGCGCCCGCTTTAAAAAGTTTATGTTATTTACGAAAAACGCCACCGCGCCATGTACTCGATAGATTGTTTTGATCTGACGATCCATAATCATTCTCACCGTTCTCACACTTTCACCCGTTCTCTCTAAATCCTGACCCTTATAAACAAAATATTAGATAAAACTAAAATCAATATAAACAAAAATTACATACAATTATAAACCCAATATTAAAAAACTAACATATTCTTAAAAAAATATTAAAAACTACTAGTCTTCATCAGGCATGTGGTCGTTAGGTTCGTTTTGTGCGTTGTTCCAAACGTACTCCACCAAGTCCGCTTGTAGGTTTTGATGTGTGTACTCATTATGTAGAGAGAATCCATTTAAATCTTGTTGTTCCAAACTAACTGGAACAGAATTCCCGTTAGATGCGTTTTCGTCATACTCACAAATCGCTCTACCTTCGCCTTCGATGATCATGTTATGAAGCAAGATACAAGCCTACATAATGTAACAACCCGCATTTTGGAAAGACAAAGTACAAGTCAAAGTCAAAGGAAGAAAAGATTGCTAATTGCGATCTGTCACTCCTTGCTTAATTACTGACTGTGCTTCTTGAATTTTAATCGATACTCTATTTTAATTTGCTTTAGTTGTATTATGTGGAGTACTTGTTAATGAATCGCTATTTAATCGCAGCTTAATCGCTAATCGCATCGCAACTCAAATTATAGGTTATGGATATGGTTTTATGTGTGTGTGCTATTATGTGTTACTTGTGCATGTTATGTTTATGTTGAGGTGTTTAATCGCAAACGCAATCGCAACTCTACCGCAATGTAATCTCATCGCAAACTCGAGATTCAAGGTTTATATTTATGGTATTTAGTAGTTAGGTTATTTGTGTGACTAATGGGTAATATTATCGCATCGCTTACTCAAAACACATCGCAACGCCTAACGCACGAAACGAAACATCGAAAACCAACTCGCCGGATCACTTCGATCGAATGACCATTTGATCGAATGGTCATCCGTACGGATGGCTATCCGATCAGGTTGCCATCCGATCCGACACCTGCACACACCTTTCCTCTTTTGAAACCTATAAATACCCCCTGTCACATCACCAACAGTGATGTGACAGCTCTCTCGTTCGAACAACACGTTCCAGCTCTCTTTCTCTCGATTTCTCGCGATTCTTGTAAGTTTTCAACTCAAAACTTGTACATCTATCATCTACACACACTTCTTCATCATTTTCACCTTTGAATCTTCACTTTTAACCGTGAAATCAGCGGATTTGAGGTGTTCTAGGATGATGTCATCATGGGGTTCTTATGAACTTCAAGATTTGGCTTCATTCCACCAAGAACTACTCAGATCTAAAGGATTCCAACATGATTTAACACTGATTTCATCTAGATCTAAACATTTTTCTTGATTAAAAGGATTGAAAGATGGTTTCATAAATATTTTGAAACTCTTTTACACTCAATGCACTCAAAACCAATAGAATCGGAACTCATTCAGGCCCTCTACTCTTTCTTTAGTGAAGTGTTGGTATGAGATCCGATTCCTATCAAAGAGACAACCGATTTCGGGTTGAACATGAACAAACTGTCATGAACAGTTAACTGATCGGACTGGGGTGATTCCCATTCGATCAGATAGTCTGGACTTGGTGGGGTTCCATTGTTTAATAAGTTGTCATACTGTCTCGATCAAATCGCAAACTTTTCAAACTTAACAAATATTCAAGTTTTCAAAACGATCAGGTCATGGAACGGATTGCCGTCTGCTCAGATTACCATCCGATCGAACGACAATCCGATCGGATTGCACTTGGTCTTCAACACTTAAACGTTTTCAACATTTTCAAAACATATCAGTTCTAAACAGATTGCCATCCGATCGAATGACCATCCTGCTATGAACTTGTTCTCACTAGACTGTCTGGCTGATCAGATCGCTCTCCGATCGAACGATCGTTCGATTGAACGACCTAAAAGGTAGAGATACTTCTCTGTTTTTAAAATTCTACAACGAAAACTTCAAAGCCATCATACACAAATACATCCATCCCAAACGAACGTCAATCCGACCGAATGGCCATCCGACCGGATGACCATTCGAACGGATTGACATCCGATCAAATGACCATCCGTTCGGATTGTCATCCGATCGGATGACCATTCGTCACTTGCTCACTTACACCGTTTAACGCGCCGCTCATCCCTTAAGCTATCGTTATATTCAGGCTAATCTCTCTCAGCGCTCCCTTCAATCCAAGAGAGTGTTTATTTACTAAACACGATCTGTGAGTATACTCGATCCCTTTTTTGCTTTAAGCACTTTTGGGTGTTACATACGTTATCTATATCAAATCATATCGATCACACAACGCAAACACCTTTTATACGCTAACCGATACTGCATGTTATACGTGTTACTCGATGAATGCTTGTATGTTATGTTTACACAGTGATTGTTGCCTGATACCTTAGCAATGATAGTACTATAGTTTGGACTCAGCACCTGTCATGGAGAGGGGTTGTTAAGGGATTTTCTCACAGGTCATAGTGGTGATATGTGTTGCGCATTCTACAACTCGCAGTCACATCTGTGCATATTTCATTGTCGATAACCTACTTGCTTCACAATATACATGTTACATGCTGGTTATGCGTAAACTCGCTTTTGCTACTATTAATATTAAACTTGTATGCTCACCTTTACACTATGTGTATTGACCTCTATTTTAACGTATGTGACATGTGCTTGAGATGCTAGGATGCTTGCTTTTGTGGAATCAATGTAAGAAGAGTCTAGAAATGAACAATCTATAAATCTGAGTTGTCGGAACATTTATTTGTCTAAGAGATATCTATGTCTGTAATAATTACTTTACTGTGATGAGTTATGGTATGGGACATAATATTAATTATCTGGTAAATTAGTTGTTATGGATTTCCCCTGGACAATCTGTTTCGCTCAGTGCCGCACCCCGATGTTTCAGCCATCGGTTGGGGTGTGACAGATTGGTATCAGAGCATAACTATAGGGAATTAGGCAAGACTCTACCTAGTCCGGGTCGATGTCTTAGAAATGACCTAGTCTATAGTTAAGTACCAACAGACCGCCTTGTGCGAACCCGGTAGGGGTTCCACGCAAGCCTATATCCTTTATTCGATCGACTCGCAATCACGCTATATTATCACACTGCCTTTCCTAAGGCAGTCGCACTGCACTGTTTTTCGAAAATGAACGAGTGATTAGATCGAGACTAGGTGTGAAAACCGTAAACTTTCGATCAGATCGCTTGTTCGACCCGCATTTTTACTATAAACAAGAGAATTTGCGTTGAATCAAGAGTGAAATCCATACTTTGACGCAATTTTCTCTCTCAATCCCGTGATTCTATCACACAAACAGGAACGTAGTCGTTAAGTTAGGGGTGAAACTCGAACCTTGATGACTTGTTCCACTCTCTATTTTGGTTTTAGTAAAACTCTCACCAAAGTCTCGATGAATTCCAATGACTCGAGTTGCGTGAACAACCGAAAGGATGCATGCCATTCCCGCATGTCGGTAATAGAGCACAGTCCTTTAGGACAAAACGTATACTTGAAGTCCATGAGAACAGTCGAATCACTTTGGGTAGATGATGTCTCGCACCCAGACAATCTTTCTTCGATTTTATGTGTTTCGATTCCGGAATTCGCCACTTCCGACTCTGAGACCTCTCGATTTTATGTGTGTTTTATGTGATTTTATGTGTGTATGTGTCTCGATTTTTGGTGATTTACTCGTTGTTCGCTGATTCGCTATTCGCTTTGATCCACACACACAACCCGCACTGCACATCTATCTCAAATCGCACGCTATACTACTCGCTATGCTACTCTATGTGTAATCGCTACTCGCTAATCGCACTCGCAATACTCGATCGCCTTACGCTGCTGTGAAAGATAGGTGAATACATGCAATATATGTAGGTCAATACGTGCAAAATATAGTGTGTCCTCATGATTGCTGTGTTCTATGTGCCTCATGTGCTTTCGGTGCTCTACGTGCTTATGTGTTTCTCTGTTTATGTGATTCTGTGGATTATGTGCCTACATGATTTTGTGAATTGATATGTTCCTGTGCTTTATAAAGTAGCTTTTGGGGAATCGCTAGACTATACTAGGGTTAATCGAAAATGTGTCTGAGTCCTGTGACGATGTCTGTTTGCAGACAATGTCATCATTTGGATCACACAGTGCTCGCTTCGCTCGTCGCAATCACGAGGACAAACGCATCGCTGTACTAGTCGCCAAGCAAATGGCGAAAGTCATCCCGCAAATTGTTAGCAAGCTGAACGAAAATGCTAGCACGTCCTCAGAAGAATCCCAGACTGATACTCCTAAGGCTACTTTTAGCTTCAAGCAGTTCAAAGCATGCAGACCCAAAGAATTTACCGGAGAAGATGGGCCTACGGCCATGTTTCAATGGTTCGATTCGATTGAAGTCACCCTGCGCCAGAGTGGTCGTCCGGAAAACCTTCGCACTGTTAACGCCACCGGCGTCTTCCAATCCCGGGCTCTGGATTGGTGGACTGCCGAGAGAAACAAACAAGGGAACGATGCAGCTTTTGGGCTGACGTGGGATGAGTTGAAGGACATCACGATGCAAGAGTTCTGCCCTCCCCACGAACTCCAAAAGCTGGAGGACGAGTTCTGGTATATCAAGCAGGATGGTGGAGATAACGCTGGTTTAACTGCTCGCTTCAAGCAGCTGAGTATCATCTACCCAGGTCAAGTTACTACCCTCGAGATTACGATCAAGAAATACATCTGTGCTCTACCGGATTGTGTCATTGACTTTGTGCAAGCTGCAAAGACAACGACTATCGAGGAAACCTACCTGCTCGCTGCTGAGATTAACGATAAGCAAGTCAGGGCTGGTTACTTTGATAAAGCCTCCAAGAATCTGCACCAAGTCACCGCTGCTCCCACCGCTGAAACCGCCGCATCGCAATCTTCAAATTCCTCCCGCCGCAAGAGAAAGAACAACAGCTCCAGCAACAAGAACTATGAAGTAACTGCCGCTCCACTACAAGCCGTGCCTGCTCAACCGCAACCGCAAAACCGCCAAGTAGTGGCACCTATGGTCAATGCACCGCCAGCCAAGTGTGCATACACTGGACGACACCCGCTCTGCCCTACGTGTACTTATCATCACCCGGTTGGAATCGCATGCCGGTTTTGTGTTCACTGCAACCTGTACGACCATTTCACCGCTAACTGTCGTACTGGTCCTCGCCAAGCCCCAGTTCAAGCTCAAGCTCAAGCTCCTGCTCTACCAGCTCCGCAAGGACAGCAAGTAGCTCCTGCACCCGCTACTCACGCAAGAGCTTGCTTTGCGTGTGGTGATCCCAACCATTTCGCAAACGTTTGCCCAAACAGAGTGGTTAAGCAAGAGCCACAGCAGCAGCAGCCAGCACCGCAACAGCACCACCAGCAGCAGCAGCCAGCTCAACAAGCAACCCGCGGGAGAGTCTTCAACATCAACGCCCGCCAGGCTCAGGCAGAAAACAACGTGGTTAATGGTACGTTTCTCGTAAATGGTATATATGCTTCGTGTTTATTTGATACTGGAGTCGATAACTGTTTTGTATCATTCGAATTCGAAAGGCTCCTAAATCGTAAATGCGTTAACCTCCCATCAACACTCGACATAGAAGTTACCACTAGAAAAACCATCACTGTTAGTTCTGTTCTGCGTGACTGTACCCTTGATCTCAACGGTCACGTTTTTCTAATTAATCACATTCCAATAAAACTTGGTAGCTTTGATGTCATAGTAGGTATGGATTTCCTTCAGGAGAATCATGCTGAAATTGTTTGCTTTAATAAAATGATTCGTTTCCCTCTCGCGAACAGTGATCAATTGTGTGTTTATGGCGAAGTCGCTTCGAAGAAGTTACAACTCATGTCGTATGTCCAAGCTAGCAAGTATCTCCACAAGGAATACCAAGCTTTCTTGGCGCACATCGTAGTAGCGGAGGAAAAGGAAGTTAAGGAAATAGACAAGGTGCCTGTGGTTCATGAATTTCCTAGAGTCTTCCCTGACGATTTACCTGGTTTACCTCCCGCTTGTGATATCGATTTCCGAATCGACCTCATTCCTGGAGAAAATCGTTTTGCTAGGGCGCCATATCGTCTAGCTCCTTCTAAAATGCGCGAACTCTCAAGTCAGCTCCAGGAACTGCTTGATAAAGGCTTCATTCGCCCTAGCACCTCTCCTTGGGGCGCGCCTATCCTTTTCGTCAAAAAGAAGGACGGATCGTTCGGATGTGCATCGACTATAGGGGGTTAAATAAGCTTACCATCAAGAATCGCTATCCCTTGCCGCGAATTGATGATTTGTTTGATCAGTTACAAGGTGCTACGTGTTTCTAGAAGATCGATCTACGCTCAGGCTATCACCAGTTACGAATTCAAGAGGAAGATATACCTAAAACCGCTTTTCGAACCCGCTACGGTCACTATGAATTAATTGTTATGCCTTTTGGCTTGATGAACGCTCCCGCAGTCTTTATGGATCTAATGAATCGCATGTGTAAACCCTTTCTCGACCGCTTCGTCATCGTGTTCATCGATGATATCCTAATCTATTCCAAGTAAAAAACCGAACACTCGCAACATCTACGTTTTGTTCTTGAACTACTCCAAAAAAACCGTCTCTATGCCAAGTTCCCCAAGTGTGAATTCTGGCTTGAGGAGGTTCAATTCCTCGGTCACATCGTAAATAGTCAAGGAATTCATGTTGATCCTGCGAAGATCGAAGCTGTTAAGAGTTGGGTTACACCAAGGATGTCACACCCTGACTTTTTCGGAAGCGTGATTATGTGTGACTTGCTTAATATCATTACATTCAACCATAACAAACAACTATATGATAAAACCCAAGATGTTCATCCATAGATAGTTTTAAAACATTACAAACAACATTGCTTAACACCAACTAAGACTTCAAGTAACATAACAACCCCTTGTTTTAAGTTCCATACTGGACTTCACAAAAGATATTTAACAAAACGAGGCTTTGTACCATGTATCCTATCAAAGATATGATACACGGTCCAAACACTTCAACGCTGGATGACATCATTTATTGAAGACACATCTTGAAAACCCTTGATAGTCCACCAGATCCATAATTAGTTTCCTGAAATACATGTAGTTTGAAAACATCAACAAAAGTTGAGCAAGTTCATGTGTTTTGTATGTGTGCACGAATAACTTTGTAAAACTTCTGTACGTATGTATGTTTCTGTAAACTGGTATGAAAGCAACAAGGAAACAGATCAATTAATGTGTAGCTAATACATTAATATGTGTGCAATGGTGTAGATATGGCTCAATCCTTTATGCGTATTTCCTACCAGCCTCCGGCTGGAAGACATAGTCGCCTCATGGTCCAACCCGCGGGCTCATGGGCGGGGCTCGCAACACCCAATAGATCTTTCACTCATGTCCCTCGGTCCTTAAACAAGGATTAATGGTCTTAGGTTACTCGCCTACCCATTCACATGATCTAACAGTCCATTCCTTAGCTAACCATACCATATGTAATCATTTGTAAACATTTTGTAACATGTACTTCACCCCCGAAGTTATAAAACAAAACAATTGAAAGAAAAGGGGGACATGAACTCACACTCTTGCGTTCTTCGATCCAGTAACTCAAAGCTCTTACTTGGTCGCACGACTACCTACACACGTGCTACGGTTTATTAGACGGATGGGTCGTGCCTTGTCTTTAGTCTTAATTAGTATCTTTGAGTTACATTTCTTCGTGCCATCAACATTATTCCAAGTTATATAGTTAAATAATAAGTATTTTAACTTAAATTATATTTATTTAATTTTGGAATAATTGTTAAAATAATATATTTTAACTTAACACATTTATGTATTTGTACATGCATAATTTCCCAAGAATGGGTGTATTCATTCTCGTATTCTTAACCTTGTGTATTTTTGCCAAATATCGGTGGCGTATTCTGGTGTAATTATATGTACGAGAACACGTATTTTCCTGTAGTTATCAAGTATTCTTATACTTTATTTTTGTATTTATTTTTCCGGAATAATATTTCTAATAAAAATTCACCAATATATATTCTCAAAATATATATTTTAAGAAATCTTAGATAGAAAAATTATTTATAATTTTTCTTTTGGCAAAAATAATTGTATTTTCATTCAAATTTCAAAAATAATATATTTTCAAGTTTAACTTAGAAAAACATATATAAATCGATTTTTTTCACCCAAAAATAATGTATTTTATGTTTATTTAAGAAAATATATATTCTCTTCCAAAAATAATACATCTTCTAATAATTTCAAGAAAACATATATATTTTTATTTACCCAAAAATAATATATTTTTTCCTTGTCAAAAATATGATATATTTTTGTAATAATTGTAAAAATCATATTTTTATTCTCTTGGTGTCCAAAATACCAATTACCAAAATATACTTACGAATTAAATTCTGTAATATTTTTGTGAGTTATATTCCTTGTTCGGTTTCTCTAATATTTTGGGTATAAATTATATATTTATTTCTTGGAATTTTGGTAATACTTTGGATTGTAATTTCTTGGTATTTTGGATAGCACAACATGTAAATCATCAAAGTGTTTAGTGAGAACATGACGATTGAGCTTTCATTAATTACCGACCAGAGTTACATTGCTTACAAAGTGTATCACATCAAAAGGGACATAGGGTCACACTACCCCGGTCCAATAAGTCTGTCAATATACCAAAAATCACATGGTCAAAAAGTGGTCTTCAAAAGTCTTCACAATCTCGGCTCAATAGTAGTGCTCTCACCCAAAAGTAATGCATCTGCATAAGACCAAAAACCAACTATGCTGATGGTGGAGGTGGAGGTGGAGGTGGAGGGAAGAAAAGCAATCTGTGAACATGTGCGAGCTCTTCCTCGAGCTCGTATACATGGCGAAGTAAGTAACTGATCTGCTACTCGATAGTAAGGAAACGAGCATCAAAACCTGGAAAAGGTGTAAGAGCAGCAGGTGGGTGTGCAAAAGGAGGAGGTGATGAATGTGGAGGAACAAAAGTGGACTGACAGGGACAGGGTGGAGGACATGGTGTTAGCTCAAGCTCCAGAACTCTACGACTCAAAACCTCAAATTGTAGCTGAAGTGGCAGGAGCAACTCATCCTGTGTGTAGCCTCCATAATGTGAGGGATGATAGGGGTCTGAGATCGGCATGGTGTATGGTGGAAACCATCGGAATGGCTCGTCCAGCCGTATGGATGCGAAGGGAGCAAATGGTGTCGCCAGAGGGATCGGAGGTAAAACTGCTGAAGCAAAAAGGGTCATAACTAGGGGGCTGGCCCGAAGTACCTTCCCATGGTCGGGGTGCAGGGATGTCCTGTAAGAACACAATCGGCAATTCAGTGCGGTAAGCATCAGACTTTACATGAGGGAGAGGAGCAACATCAGCGGGTGGAGGTGGAGGAATAAATGGCTCGACAACTGAAAGATCAACAGGTGCAGACACCGGTTCTGGAATAAGAGGTGCAGTGTCTGGTAAGTCAAACGGGATATGGTCAGGTTCAGGAATCAGCTCAGGATCAATAGGTGCAACATCGGGTTGACCAAAAGGAACAGGAGCTAGCTCAGGAGCAGGCTCTGGATCATGTGTAGGTTTGGGATCTCGAGCAGGTAATAGTGCAGCAGACATAGCGGTGTCATCGTCTGAGTCAGTAGCAAAAAGCTACAATCCGGCCGCCTATAAAGCTGAAGATGTCACAGACTCAAAGGAGTGTGAAACCGAATGCAAACTGGTGTCAGAAGATATCTCCATGATAGGAACAGTAGGAGGTGGAACAGCTACAACATCCTCATCTATCTCCCCATCGCCCTAGGCGTCAACTGGAGGACCGTCTACATACAAATCGTCATCGCCCTCGAACAAGTAATTGATAGGCCAAGCCTCGGGAGGAATGAAGAGGTACGACTTCAAGGATCGGAGCCACGATGTGCTCACCATCGGGGTGACCAATGATTAGGTGATTGTGAATTGGAGGAGGAATATCAAAAGGATCCTCGTCAGGGAAACCATCAGCAAAAGGTAAATCATCGCCAAAGTCTGGTAGCGCGATCGGCTGAAAGTCGTCCTCGTCCTCGGACATCATGTCAGGATCACTCTTAGTGTCTGACGTATATATCTCTGGTTCAGGTATCTCCTCGTCGTTTGACACGACAGCCATCGGGTCATGGGTATCCGACAATCCATTCTCTGAGGATAACATGTGTGCTTGTAACGTCGTTATCATAGCATGTATACTTATAGTAATCACTAACACCTAGTATATGCAAACAAAGATAATTTATTATGTAATTATGAATTCACATCATCCTTTATGAAACTGTTCTGTCTTTCCTAGTCTACCCCATGCAGACTAAACCACCAATGTGACCTTGCATTGTGTTTCTTGTCTTTCCTTTTGTAAAACGTTAGTTCCCTGGATCCAGGCGTTTTGTGTATGCAATGAAAAGTATGTTGTAAAAATATTTTCGTGGAAGAGCCCTAATGATTGTAGCCTAGACTCAAGAAGGAATCCTAGTTTTCTACAATCGAAGCTCTGATAGCAAACTGTCACACCCTGACTTTTGCGGAAGCGTGATTATGTGTGACTTGCTTAATATCATTGCATTCAACCATAACAAACAACTATATGATAAAACCCAAGATGTTCATCTATAGATAGTTTTAAAACATTACAAACAACATTGTTTAACACCAACTAAGACTTCAAGTTACATAATAACCCCTTGTTTTAAGTTCCATACTGGACTTCACAAAAGATATTTAACAAAACGAGGCTTTGTACCATGTATCCTATCAAAGATATGATACACGGTCGAAAACCCTTCAATGCTGGATGACATCATTTATTGAAGACACATCTTGAAAACCCTTGATAGTCCACCAGATCCATAATTAGTTTCCTGAAATAGATGTAATTTGAAAACATCAACAAAAGTTGAGCGAGTTCATGTGTTTTGTATGTGTGCACGAATAACTTCGTAAAACTTCTGTACGTATTTATATTTCTGTAAACTGGTATGAAAGCAACAAGGAAACAGATCAATTAATGTGTAACTAATACATTAATATGTGTGCAATGGTGTAGGAATGGCTCAATCCTTTAAGCGTATTTCCTACCAGCCTCCGGCTGGAAGACATAGTCGCCTCATGGTTTGGCGGGTTATTACAGACGGTTCATCAAAGACTTCTCAAAGATTGCACAGCCGCTTACATTACTGACACAGAAAGGTATTGCTTACCGTTGGAGTGATACACAGGAAACAGCGTTTCAGCACTTAAAGGATAGACTCTGTAGCGCACCTATCCTCTCATTGCCTGAAGGCACGGACGATTTTGTAGTCTACTGCGACGCATCCATCCAAGGTCTTGGATGTGTATTGATGCAACGGGATAAAGTCATTGCTTATGCTTCACGCCAACTTAAGATTCATGAACGGAATTACACTACGCACGATTTAGAGCTGGGAGCTGTTGTTTTTGCGCTCAAGATATGGCGACATTATCTGTATGGCACCAAGTGCACCATCTACACCGATCACAGGAGCCTCGAATATATTTTCAAGCAGAAAGATTTGAACATGCGACAACGTAGATGGGTTGAACTACTGAACGATTACGAATGTGCTATAAAATACCATCCGGGCAAAGCCAATGTGGTGGCCGACGCCCTCAGTCGAAAAGATACTATACCTAGGCGTGTACGGGCGTTGCAACTCACTATTCAGTCTAGTCTTCCTTCACAGATACGAGATGCTCAGGTAGAAGCATTGAAACCGGAAAACGTCAGGTCTGAAGCCCTACGCGGTTCAAGACAAAGGTTAGAACAAAAGGCAGACGGAGCCTACTATGTAACGGGACGCATCTGGGTCCCATTCTATGGCAACTTACGCGAGCTTGTAATGGATGAAGCTCATAAGTCTCGCTACTCAGTACATCCTGGTTCGGATAAGATGTACCACGACCTTAGGACTACATACTGGTGGCCTAGCATGAGAGCTCACATAGCCACTTACGTTAGCAAGTGTTTGACTTGTGCGCGAGTCAAAGCGGAATATCAGAAACCATCAGGCCCACTCCAACAACCTGAGATACCACAATGGAAATGGGAGCAAATTTCCATGGATTTTGTTACTGGCCTGCCTAGATCTCAGCGCGGAAATGATACTATTTGGGTGATCGTGGATCGACTCACAAAGTCTGCTCACTTCTTGGCTATCAAGGAAACGGATAAGTTCTCCACTCTAGCAGACGTATACCTTAAAGAAGTTGTCTCGAGGCACGGGGTGCCCACCTCTATTATCTCTGATCGTGACGCACGTTTTACTTCAGAACTGTGGCAAGCAATGCACAAATCTTTTGGCTCTCGATTAGACATGAGCACAGCTTATCATCCTCAGACCGATGGGCAGTCTGAGCGCACTATTCAAACTCTAGAAGACATGCTTCGGGCGTGCGTAATTGACTTTGGCAAGGGCTGGGAAAAGCATCTGCCACTTGTGGAATTTTCATACAACAACAGCTACCACACCAGCATAAAAGCTGCTCCATTTGAGGCATTGTACGGGCGTAAATGCCGATCACCTCTTTGTTGGGCAGAGGTGGGTGACAGTCAAATCACAGGTCCAGAAATGGTAGTTGATACTACTGAAAAGATTGCTCAAATACGACAACGCATGGCGGCAGCTCGTGACCGTCAGAAAGTATACGCCGATAAAGACAGGAAACTACTCGAGTTCCAGGTTGGGGATCGAGCACTACTCAAAGTTTCACCCTGGAAGGGTGTTGTTCGTTTTGGCAAACGAGGCAAACTCAATCCACGATACGTTGGACCTTTTGAAGTCATTGAGAAGATAGGCAAGGTGGCCTACAGACTGAACTTACCAGCTGAACTCAGTGCAGTTCACAACGTCTTTCATGTGTCGAATCTGAAGAAGTGGCAGTCAGATGAGACCTTCATAGTTCCTTTGAAGGAGCTCACTATCGACGAACGGTTGCATTTCGTCGAGGAACCAGTTGAAATCACGGACCGGGATGTTAAGGTCCTCAAGAACACCAGAATACCTCTTGTACGAGTTCGTTGGAACTCCCGTCGCGGCCCAGAGTTCACCTGGGAGCGCGAAGATCAAATGGAACTCAAATATCCCCAGTTGTTCGAAAACAATGCAACTACTACTGCGGTTGAAGCTACTACGGAATTTCGGAACGAAATTCCAACTCAACGGGGGAATGATGTGACACCCCAGGAAAACCAGTAAACGATAACTTACCTAGCTTCCTCAGTAACCGCATGCTAAATTTCGGGACGAAATTTCTTTCAAGTTGGGGATAATGTGACAACTCGAGTTTGCGACTTTCACTTTCGTATTTATTTCACGTTGACTGTGACTGTTTAGTTGTTTGATTGTTTGACTTGTATCTGTATTACTAAATAAGAGATTATCAATTGATATGCTATGTGTTTTATATAAGGTGTTTGAATTGTGAATCTGTAAACTTAAACTGTTAAGACTTGAACAACTGGCATCACGATGAAACAAGTTTGTTTCGTCATTCCTATCTCGACGAAACAGGTGTTTCGCCGAAGCCCAGTTTCACCAAAGCCCATTAGGGCCCAGTTCACTTGTACGCATATATAATTACACGGAACCGTCTCATTCGTCATACGTTAAAAAAAAAATAGAAACCCTAGAGCGCCCCTCTTCTGTGTGACGGGTGTTTGGAACTCTCGAAGCCCCCTTAGCCTATTCATCGTTCTTTTATCTCGGTTAGTGTGATATACAAAACCGATTACTTGTTGTTGACCATAAAGTCTGTTTGATGAATGCTCTTAATTGCGACCCATGTGTTTTGGCAGGTTATGTTATTCATGAATCATGTGCTACTTGTTTGTATATAAGTTGTTGTTTTGTAAAATAAAGAACACCACATGGCTTGTTAGTTGTGTATGGATAAGATATTGGAGGGTAACATGGGTTGTTTATTAAAATCAAGATTGGTGGACAAATCGGTGGTCAAAGGGGTGGGGATATGTGAACCGCCTATTTTATAATAATGATGTTTGTTAGTATTGATAATTCCTTAAAAGTCCAAACGGTGGTTGATGTTTAAGGTCCAATCGGTTTATGTTATTGGAGGTCCAATGAGGATTGGAGGTGATTGCTAGTTGTCGGCCATTAGGCCTTTAGTTTTTGAGACATTGTTATTATTGCTGAAACTGTTATGTACTTCGACGAATCAGAGGTACCGGCGAAACACATTATATTGATGAAACCGACATGGCGAAACACAATGTGTTTCGCCGAGACTAGTTTGACGAACCATGAGTGATTCGTCGGAGGGGCTCATGGCGAAATGGTGGGTGTTTCGTCGACTGGGATTTATTGTTTGGTAATTTGTTTCTGTTGAACTTAACTGGGTTAGTTAACTACTGTTATGTATAAAAGCAATACTTGTATGATTACAAATGCGTGCAATGTGATACTCAGTGTTATTAAAGCGATGTTCATGATGATAATATTTACGTGCAAACAACTTGAATGCAAACTAATTATGTATTCGTGCATACCTTAGGACGTGATTGATTAACCGTGAGCACATACTTAGCATACCGAGCGAAACAAGGTGAGTTCACACTCTTACCAAGGCATGGGATTCCCGGGGTTGGGAATGGGATTGGAGGAATGAATTTGTACTTACAATGTTACTAGACTATTTACCATTGTCCTCGGTTGTGAAGGACACATACGTAAAACCTACGTATACTTGTACACATCACTGTCCTCGGTTGTGAAGGGCACTTACGTAAAACCTACGTAAACTAATACTCATTACTGCCTCGGGTTGTGTCAGGCACTTACGTAAAACCTACGTAAACCCCCGCGTACCCCTGTCCTCGGTTGTGAAGGGCACTTACGTAAAACCTACGTAAACTTGGTACGTGCTACTGTTCTCGGTAAGAAGAACACTTATGGTTTCAAGTAGTCTAGTGTATATGCAAACATGGGAAACCCCCCACTAATAGAACGTACTATCGACCCAGTGTAGCCGCACGTTACGAAACGAACTTGCATTTACGAACTTACTTACTGTGAACTCGCTCAACTAGTTGTTGACTCTCTGTTACATGCCTTGCAGGACCATAGGTACTTTTGGAGCTTGCACGGGAGGCACAGTCGTTGTGGACATGGATCGTGAATGTGATGTTAAACATTATAACTTTTTGTACTTAAACTTATGTTGGGTTTTACTTTAAATGCTTCCGCTACACACTTGTTTATACTTGGTTTTGTAAACGCCTATCGTATTGGTGAATGACTTTTGATATATATATATACTTATGTTCAATATGATTGGTGGCTTGATCCTGGTCATGTCACGCCTCCAAGCGGTGGTACTCCGCGTGTGGATTTTGGGGGTGTGACAGCAACACTACCTACACACGTGCTACGGTTTATTAGACGGATGGGCCGTGCCTTGTCTTTAGTCTTAATTAGTATCTTTGAGTTACGTTTCTTCTAATAATTTCAAGAAAATATATATATTTTTATTTACCCAAAAATAATATATTTTCTCCTTATAAAAATATGATATCTTTTTGTAATAATTGTAAAAATCGTATTTTTGTTCTCTTGGTGTCCAAAATACCAATAACCAAAATATACTTATGAATTAAATTCTGGAATATTTTTGTGAGTTATATTTCTTGTTCGGTTTCTCCAATATTTTGGGTATAAATTATATATTTATTTCTTGGAATTTTGGTAATATTTTGGATTGTAATTTCTTGGTATTTTGGGGAGTTATATTATTTCAAGTCCTAAAATAATATAACTAATACACATAATATACAAATAATCACATACATGGTGACATCTAAATATATATTTTCCTAAATACATATTTAGTCAGTTTTATTTACAAAAACCAACCTCCAATATTTATAATTTTTGTAACAAAAATTATGGCAAATTTTGTATGAAAATTCATGTTTTAAAATATACTTTTAAATATTTGTTTAAAAATATTTTTTTAAGTGTTAAATTTCTAGAAATATTTTGCCATAGTTTCCCCTAAAATGGAGGTTTCCATGCTTTCAAAGTATATCATTTTCTTTTATAAATCAACACAATCAACTACAATCAACCAATACTTACCAATTTGCCAAAATCAAGCATAAATTACTACTTTATGAACTTGAAAATTTACAAAAATTTGTAGTAACTTACTAGTGTGTTTAGTAAGCCTAATTACCCTTTAAAGTGTGGTTATTTATTTAAAAACATCATTATTGAAGAAATTAGTTCTTTACAACTTGTAAATAAATTTTCTAAAAATATTTCTTCTTGAGTTTTTCTTGTTAAATATATATTCCTACACTTGATTAACCACAAAAAATATGGTTAATTTCTTTAAGAACCAAGTTTAAGAAAACTTTGTATTTTTAACTTGGTTTCTTGAAAAATCATTCTTAAAATCATAGGTTTACAAGACTTTATATTCACTTTGATCATCATACTTCAAGAAAAACAATTTATACTTTCAAGTTCATGATTTACACAAGGATGATCTATTGATCTACAACATAATCATCCGCTCATCTTGCTAGATTATGTCTTTAATCACCATCTAGCAAGATTATATGATGTTTAACATCATATACACAAATAATCAACAATCAACAAGCATAAAAACACTTATACAACTTGATTTCTTATGATTTTAATCTTATGTTCAAGTTTCATGTTCAAGATTCATAGTGTTCTTCAAGATTAGTTACTTGTATCATCTTTTAACCAACTTAATAAGATGTAAAATAAGATGTAGATGATCTTACTACTAGCTCAAGGCTAGGGATGAACACAAGAAGATGAAGATGATATTCTTAGTGGTTAATAGCATTAGAGAGAGGTCCTCCACCTTCCAATGGTTCCCAACTCCTTAAACAAGCTTCTTACACCTTATTATCACTTGGGAATGGATGGAAGTGAAGTGAAAATGTTGGTGATGGGGGAGGTGGCTCACGACCGAGAGTGGAGGAATGAGAGGGAGTTGGGTGGTGTTGGTGTGTTGTGAAAATGAAATGAGTGAATGGTCTTATGGTTTATATCAATATGTTCCAACATTCTTATACCCATTGGTTTTCATGTTTCAAAAGAACTAACATGATCTAGTAAAATATATCAATAAAATCTTGGGGTGGGCCCCATGTCCCCAACCGTAGCCAGGGGGTCTTGGTTCACTTTCATTTGTTAGTTAGAATTTTAAGTTAGAATGTAAGTGTTAAAATTAGGGGTTTAGGTGTTTAAGTGTTCTAGGGTGTAATATGATGTTAGGTGACCAATACTAGCTCGGAAACGTCAAAATAATGCTTCTAGTGAAAATTTGGTGTTTCGGGTAGTGTCTGGTCATTCGGTTGGTTACCGGTTCGTTGAGGTGCTAAACTACGCAGTTTAGTGTGCTTTATGTTACCTTTTGTGACAGTTTTGATTCCTGACACTTAGGAAAGCATTCAAGACCATTTAACCATATTTCTGAATGATATTAAGTTGTTTAAATGCTGAATTTTGCTGAATTCTGCATTTTATGTAAGTTTTAGGCACTTTCCGCCGCTTAAACTATCACTAGGAAGGCAGTTTTATGATCCTTACTTTCCTACACACCATACTAGTGTAACTCTTGGTTTCTGGCTCATTCTGTATCCCAATACTATGTCTGTCTATGTACTGAACTCCGTCAGCATTTTTCTGATTTGTCTGATAACTGTGCTAGCTTTCTTTCGTGCATCAATAAAGTGTTGCATGCAATAATGATATGACATTTGCAATATATGATGCACATGTATATATGATAACAATAATCAGAAAGCATTCATGTGATAAATGTTAAATCAGCACAGTCATTAAGCACTAATTACTGTTTAATAATTGTACAGATACATGAAAGTTTGACAGTTGTCACATTCTCCCCCTGTTAAGAAAATTTTGTCCTCGAAATTTAAACTACATTAACTCCTTAGGGTTACGTTATGCGTGTATGGATATGAATAATACCAAAGTGATTAACCATGAAACTGAATCAGGACTTATCCGAATTAGGTGAATCCAGGAACATATTACAACAGTAAGAACCCAGTAGTTAAAAGGTATGTGTTTTCAGAATTTGATGTCAAAGGATACGAGATGTATAGATGTATAACCTAGTGTAACTTAGTTAACAGGGGTTCAACAAAAGAGGAGTTTTGACCGATAGAATTCCAAATGATCGTTTACAATATGCAAATGAGTTCTAGAAACAATGACATCCGCTAGATGAACTCAGAATCAGCAAGCTCAAATGTAATTGTAACATGAAAACATTCCGTCAACTTTCGAACAAATAAAATAATAAAATAGCTTGTTGACGTTATTGAATTGCCAGGATACACCGAAATGAAACGTGACCGAACCTGGTGCATCAGCGTCTTAATATATAGTTGCATTGAGAGTGTTTAAATGATGAGTCAAACGGAAGGTATACGTAGTTTCGAATGAAATGGTTGACCACGATTAGCACAAGCTACAAGTTTATACCGACGCCCCAAGGTGTCGTAGTGAATGAGATAATTTGATAATAGCGGTGACCAAACAAGTTCACCGTGATTGAAATCAAATGAAAGCACAATTAAACAAATCTGAAAACTTGATTCAAACAACAACATAGGATTTTCGATTAAATATGGAAAATCAAAGAACTACTGTTTTCGATCGAAGATGAAGAAGGCAATAAATATCGCAAGGCATTCGATCGATGATGAAAGAAACGTCAATAGGTACACTGGAATATAAAATGAATTTATGTACCATTGTCTTAACACACGATTGCGTTAAGATTGCTTTAACGTGATAAATCTGAGCGGATTTAGAGCAAGTCAATAAATGAACAATTAAATCCGTGTAGGAGATGTGTAAATGAGATTAGCGCAAGCTTCAATCTAGTGAAAGCACCACCACAAGGTTTCGAAATCAGCTAACGACTTAATAGAGTCATAGACCAAACAGGTCTACTACGACTCGGAATAAATGAAACGCTTGTCAATATGAATTTGAATATGATGTTTTCAGTACATCATATGAGGTCTTGAATTGAATATGTGTAACGGACAAGTTCAAACAATCGAACTTGGTTTCAGCGAAATCCGACAATAAATATATGTATCGACAAGGAAATTTCAGCATGGTTACAAGGATAAACCATGTATGCAACAGGAAGGAAAAGATATTTCAGGAAAGTTTTGTTGATTCGATATCAAGGAGTCAACACCTACAATAAATCAGGTTATCTGAGTCACAAGGCAATAAATGGATATAGTGAAATAGTATTTAGACTTTGATGAAACGTCTATTCGAAACGAGACCACATGCGTAACAAACGATGCATGCATAACCTATGAATTTTCAAGAAATGAAGCATTGAGTATTCGCTATAATGAAAGAAATGCTCGTGATACAAGGACCATTAAGAGGAGTAGGAATGTGAGAATCTACTCATTAGATACAAAAGTGGGAATTTCAATAAAAGAAATTTGAGTACTTTATCTGTTCGGTTAACTGAAATAGCATGCATGGCAAAATAATGGTGTTTGCCCGAGTTAATAGACGTGGTTTTTACGAGATAACCTCTAATGGACTTTGACATAAGTCCCCGAAGGTCCTAAATGCACGTTTCCTAAATTCTCAAAGTTTGTATTCGGTGTGTAACTTTTTTGTGTACCGTGTATACCACACAACATTAGTGCACTAATAAAACAAATTTTTGACTCACTGTTCTTCGGTATACTTTCTTCCTGAATCCGCAGCTGATGATAAACCGGACAGAGATCAATCTTAGATTGGTAGTTGGATCCTTGTAGTAGTTGAATAAATCGTTAATCCTCGGCAAGAGTTACCGACTCTTGATGGTTAGCTTGTTCTGCTCCCAGTAGTCGATGCACATTCGAAAGCTATCATCCTTCTTTTTGTCGAACAACACTGGAGCTCCCCAAGGCGAGAAGCTCAGCCTTGTGAATTCTTTTATCAGATAACACCTAAATCTGCGTGGATAACCCTTGCATCTCTGAAGGCGAATGTCGATAGGGTGCTTTGGCTACAAGCGCGGCGCTTGGAACCAAGTCAATGCGGAATTCGACTTGTGGTTGAGGATTCGGGGAAGACTTCAGGATATTCCCTTACCACAGGGATATCTTCAAGCTTTATAACACAACCTCTTAGTCACTTCATTCGCCTCTGCTAACTTCCCGCTAGCCAATTCTATCGAATACTGGATGCCTAACTCATAACAACTAAATCATGCATGCTTCTTAACATCTAGAGATACGAAGCTAAAATCGGCACCAGTATCAAACAACACAGATGTATAACGTTGACTAATAGGGAACATACCAGTAACCACGTTTGGATCCTAGCGTGCTTCCCTAGCTCTGATGTTGGACACTCTTCCACGTGCCTGATTGTTTTTAGGGCAATATTTCCTGAAATGCCCCATATCACCGTAGTTAAAACACCCTTGACCACATCCTTGATCATTACCATTTCCGCCTTGATAGTTGTTGTTGTCGTTGTTTCTTCCCCAATTTCCGCTATCATCTTGACCTCCATTTCCATGTCCAGTACCATGCCAACACGTCTCCTTGACATGCCCCACTTTGCCACAGTTATCACATTTTCCATACCTACATCGCTCGGTATGATGATGTCGGCAATTGTCGCACTTAGGTTGGTTACCCATGTACTCTTTTCCCATTTTGGCATTGTTGTTGTTATTCGCCCGAGTACCCTTCTTGAAATTTGCGAACTTTCTCTTGTTATTTCCAGATGGCTCCATGCTCAGAATCTAAGGTGCCAATCCCCAGATGAAACGTTCGATCCTCTTAAACTCTGGTTCCACCAGATATGGAACAACTCACGATAAATCATGAAATCTCTGCACATACTCAACTATCTTTGAACCTTCCATTTTCAAGTTCCAGAATTCAGTTTCCAACTTCTGAATTTTCGCCCGAGGGCAATACTTCTTACGCATCATCTCTTTTAGTTTGTCCCATGTCAAAGCATACGAAGCAGTCTCACCCAGCGTCTGGACCTGAAGATTCCACCACGACAATGCTCCATCTAGAAACAGTCCAGAAATGTACGTGACTTGTTACTCTGGAGTACATTTGCTCAAACGCAAAACAGAATCTATCTTCTCAACCCAGCGCACGAAGGCTACGGCACCCCCAGTGCCATCGAAATTCAGGGGCTTGCAGCCCAAGAACTGCTTGTAGGTGCAGCCTGCGACACAAGCAACATCATTCACAGAAAGAATTAGCAAAGCACACTTGGAAATGTCCAAACGCATTGTAATGTGTCTTAGGTGACTTAACATTACCATTTGGTGGGTTATTCCCTGAAGTACCTCCACTGTGTTCGGAGCGAAGGGCCTCGTGCTATACGATGGCCTATGAGATGCACTCTTGTAGTTCTGCCTCTATCGTCGGCAGAGGGTTGTTGGTATCGGTGTTCCTTCGAGGCGACATCTTCTAAGAAGAAGATCGGATAGGTCAGGTCAGGTCTCATTCGTCAAGTAAGTATATAGTCGTCCAAAGGTCATATGTATGCGTATATATAAGCATTTATCATAGCAAGAAATCACGCAACAACATAATCATAGCACAACATGTAAATCATCAAAGTGTTTAGTGAGAACATGACGATTGAGCTTTCATTAATTACCGACCACAGTTACATTTCTTATAAAGTGTATCACATCAAAAGGGACATAGGGTCACACTACCCCGGTCCAATAAGTCTGTCATTATACCAAAAATCACATGGTCAAAAAGTGGTCTTCAAAAGTCTTCACAATCTCGGCTCAATAGTAGTGCTCTCACCCAAAAGTAATGTATCTGCATAAGACCAAAAACCAACTATGTTGATGGTGGAGGTGGAGGAGGAGGGAAGAAAAGCAAACTGTGAACATGTGCAAGCTCTTCCTCGAGCTCGTATACACGGCGAAGTAAGTAACTGATCTGCTGCTCGATAGTAAGGAAACGAGCATCAAAACCTGAAAAAGTTGTAAGAGAAGCAGGTGGGTGTGCAAAAGGAGGAGGTGATGAATGTGGAGGAACAAAAGTGGACTGACAGGGACAGGGTGGAGGACGTGGTGTCAGCTCAAGCTCCAGAACTCTGCGACTCAAAACCTCAAACAGTAGCTGAAGTGGCAGGAGTAACTCATCCCGTGTGTAGCCTCCATAATGTGAGGGATGATAGGGGTCTGAGATCGGCATGGTGTATGGTGGAAACCATTGGAATGGCTCGTCCAGCGATGTGGATGCGAAGGGGGCAAATGGTGTCTACAAAGGGATCGGAGGGAAAACTGCTGAAGCAAAAAGGGTCATAACTAGGGGGCTGGCCCGAAGTACCTTCTCTTGGTCGGCGTGCAGGGATGTCCTGTAAGAACACAATCGGTAATTTAGTGCGGTGAGCGTCAGACTTTACAGGAGGGAGAGGAGCAACATCAGCGGGTGGAGGTGGAGGAATAAATGGCTCGGCAACTGAAAGATCAACAGGTCCAGGCACCGGTTCTGGAATTAGAGGTGCAATGTCTGGTAATGAAAATGGGATATGGTCAGGATCAGGAATCAGCTTAGGATTAATAGGTACAACATCAGGTTGACCAAAAGGAACAGGAGCTAGCTCAGGCGTAGGCTCTGGATCGTCTGGAGGTGTGGGATCTCGAGCAGGTGATAGTGCAGCAGACATAGCGGTGTCATCGTCTGAGTCAGTAGCAAAATGCTGCAATCCAGCCACCTATAAAGCTGAAGATGTCACAGACTCAAAGGAGTGTGAAACTGAATGCAAACTAGTGTCAGAAGATATCTCCACGATAGGAACAGCAGGAGGTGGAACAGCTACAACATCCTCATCTATCTCCCCATCGCCCTGGGCGTCAACTGGACGACCGTCTACATACAAATCGTCATCGCCCTCGAACAAGTCATCGATAGGCCAAGCCTCGGGAGGAATGACGACAAGAGGTACAAGACCGAGGATCAGAGCCACGATGTGCTCACCATCGGGGTGACCAATGATGAGGTGATTGTAAACTGGAGCAGGAATGTCAAAAGGATCCTCGTCAGGGAAACCATCAGTAATAGGTAAATCATCGCCAAAGTCTGGTAGCGCGATCGGCTGAAAGTCGTCCTCGTCCTCGGACAGCATGTCAGGATCACTCTTAGTGTCTGACGTATCTATCTCTGGTTCGGGTATCACCTCGTCGTCTGACACGACAGCCATCGGGTCATGGGTATCCGACAATCCATTCTCTGAGGATAACATGTGTGCCTGTAACATCGTTATCATAGCATGTATACCTATAGTAATCACTAACACCTAGTATATGCAAACAAAGACAATTTATTATGTAATAATGAATTCACATCATCCTTTATGAAACTGTTCTGTCTTTCCTATTCTACCCCATGCAGACTAAACCAACAATGTGTCCTTGCATTGTGTTTCTTGTCTTTCCTTTTGTAAAACGTTTGTTCCACGGATCTGGGCGTTTAGTGTATGCAATGAAAAGTATGTTGTAAAAATATTTTCATGGAAGAGCCCTAATGATTGTAGTCTAGACTCGAGAAGGAATCCTAGTTCGCTACAATCGAAGCTCTGATACCAAACAGTCACACCCTGACTTTTGCGGAAGCGTGATTATGTGTGACTTGCTTAATATCATTGCATTCAACCATAACAAACAACTATATGATAAAACCCAAGATGTTCATCCATAGATAGTTTTAAAACATTACAAACAACATTGTTTAACACCAACTAAGACTTTAAGTTACATAACAACCCCTTGTTTTAAGTTCCATAATGGACTTCACAAAAGATATTTAACAAAATGAGGCTTTGTACCTTGTATCCTATCAAAGATATGATACACGGTCCAAACCCTTCAACACTGGATGACATCATTTATTGAAGACATATTTTGAAAACCCTTGATAGTCCACCAGATCCATAATTAGTTTCCTGAAATACATGTAGTTTGAAAACATCAACAAAAGTTGAGCGAGTTCATGTGTTTTGTATGTGTGCATGAATAACTTTGTAAAACTTTTGTACGTATGTATGTTTCTGTAAACTGGTATGAAAGCAACAAGGAAACAGATCAGTTAATGTGTAGCTAATACATTAATATGTGTGCAATGGTGTAGGAATGGCTCAATCCTTTATGCGTATTTCCTACCAGCCTCCGGCTGGAAGACATAGTCGCCTCATGGTCCAACCCGCGGGCTCATGGGTGGGGCTCGCAACACCCAATAGATCTATCACTCATGTCCCTCAGTCCTTAAACAAGGATTAATGGTCTTAGGTTAATCGCCTACCCATTCACATGATCTAACAGTTCATTCCTTAGCTACCCATACCATATGTAATCATTTGTAAACATTTTGTAACATGTACTTCACCCCCGAAGTTATAAAACAAAACAGTTGAAAGAAAAGGGGGACATGAACTCACAGTCTTGCATTCTTCGATCCAGTAACTCAAAGCTCTTACTTGGTCACACGACTACCTACACACGTGCTACGATTTATTAGACGGATGGGTCGCGCCTTGTCTTTAGTCTTAATTTGTATATTTGAGTTACGTTTCTTCGTGCCATCAACATTATTGCAAGTTATATAGTTAAAATAATAAGTATTTTAACTTAAAATATATTTATTTAATTTTGGAATAATTGTTAAAATAATATATTTTAACTTGACATATTTATGTATTTGTACATGCATAATTTCCCAAGAATGGGTGTATTCATTCTCGTATTCTTAACCTTATGTATTTTTGTCAAATATCGGTGGCGTATTCTGGTGTAATTATATGTACGAGAATACTTATTTTCCTGTAGTTTTCAAGCATTCTTATACTTAATTTTTGTATTTATTTTTCCGGAATAATATTTCTAATAAAAATTCACCAATATATATTCTCAAAATATATATTTTAAGAAATCTTACATAAAAAAATTATTTATAATTTTTCTCTTGGCAAAAATAATTGTATTTTCATTCAAACTTCAAAAATAATATATTTTCAAGTTTAACTTAGAAAAACATATATAAATCTATTTTTTTTTCACCCAAAAATAATGTATTTTATGTTTATTTAAGAAAATATATATTCTCTTCCAAAAATAATATATCTTCTAATAATTTCATGAAAACATATATATTTTTATTTACCCAAAAATAATATATTTTCTCCTTGTAAAAAATATGATATATTTTTGTATTAATTGTAAAAATCATATTTTTGTTATCTTGGTGTCCAAAATACCAATTACCAAAATATACTTATGAATTAAATTCCGGAATATTTTTGTGACTTATATTCCTTGTTCGGTTTCTCCAATATTTTGGGTATAAATTATATATTTATTTCTTGGAATTTTGGTAATATTTTGGATTGTAATTTCTTGGTATTTTGGGGAGTTATATTATTTCAAGTCCTAAAATTATATAACTAATACACATAATATACAAATAATCACACACATGGTGACATCTAAATATATATTTTCCTAAATAAACATATTTAGTCACTTTTATTTACAAAAACCGACCTCCAATATTTATAATTTTTGTAACAAAAATTATGGCAAATTTTATATGAAAATTCATGGTTTAAAATATACTTGTAAATATTTGTTTAAAAATATTTTTCTAAGTGTTAAATTTCTAGAAAAATTTTGCCATAGTTTCCCCTAAAATGGAGGTTTCCATGTTTTCAAAGCATATCATTTTCTTTTATAAATCAACAACAATCAACCAATACTTACCAATTTGCCAAAATTAAGCATAAATTACTACTTCATGAACTTGAAAATTTACAAAAATCTGTAGTAACTTACTAGTGTGTTTAGTAAACCTAGTTACCCTTTAAAGTGTGGTTATTTATTTAAAAACATCATTATTGAAGAAATTAGTTCTTTACAACTTGTAAATAAATTTTTTAAAAATATTTCTTCTTGATTTTTTCTTGTTAAATATATATTCCTACACTTGATTAACCACTAAAAATATGGTTAATTTCTTTAAGAACCAAGTTTAAGTAAACTTTGTATTTTTAGCTTGGTTTCTTGAAAAATCATTCATAAAACCATAGGTTTACAAGACTTTATATTCACTTTGATCATCATACTTCAAGAAAAACAATTTATACTTTCAAGTTCATGATTTACACAAGGATGATCTATTGATCTACAACATAATCATCCTCTCATCTTGCTAGATTATGTCTTTAATCACCATCTAGCAAGATTATATGATGTTTAACATCATATACACAAATAATCAACTATCAACAAGCATAACAACACTTATACAACTTGATTTCTTATGATTTTAGTCTTATGCTCAAGTTTCATGTTCAAGATTCATAGGGTTCTTCAAGATTAGTTACTTGTATCATATTTTAACCAACTTAATAAGATGTAAAATAAGATATAGATGATCTTACTACTAGCTCAAGGATAGGGATGAACACAAGAAGATGAAGATGATATTCTTAGTGGTTAATAGCACTAGAGAGAGGTCCTTTACCTTCCAATGGTTCCTAGCTCCTTAAACAAGCTTCTTACACCTTATTATCACTTGGGAATGGATGGAAGTGAAGTGAAAATGTTAGTGATGGAGGTAGTGGCTCACGGCCGAGAGTGGAGGAAGGGGAGGGAGTTGGGTGGTGTTGGTGTGTTGTGAAAATGAAATGAGTGAATGGTCTTATGGTTTATATCAATATGTTCCAACATTCTTATACCCATTGGTTTTCATGTTTCAAAAGAACTAACATGATCTAGTTAAATATTTCAATAAAATCTTGGGGTGGGCCCCATGTCCCCAACCGTAGCCAGGGGGTCTTGGTTCACTTTCAATTGTTAGTTAGAATTTTATGTTAGAATGTAAGTGTTAAAATTAGGGGTTTAGGTGTTTAAGTGTTCTAGGGTGTAATTTGATGTTAGGTGACTAATACTAGCTCGGAAATGTCAAAACAATGCTTCTAGTGAAAATTTGGTGTTTCGGGTAGTGTCTGGTCGTTCGGTTAGTTACCGGTTCGTTAAGGTGCCAAACTACGCAGTTTAGTGTGCTTTATGTTACCTTTTGTGACAGTTTTGATTCCCGACACTTAGGAAAGCATTCAAGACCATTTAACCATATTTCTGCATGATATTAAGTTGTTTAAATGCTGAATTCTGCAGTTTATGTAAGTTTTAGGCACTTTCCGGCACTTAAACTATCACTAGGAAGGCAGTTTTATGATCCTTACTTTCCTACACACCATACTAGTGTAACTCTTGGTTTCTGGCTCATTCTGTATCCCAATACCATGTCTGTCTATGTACTGAACTCCGTCAGCATTTTTCTGATTTGTGTAATAACTGTGCTAGCTTTGTTTCGTGCATCAATAAAGTGTTGCATGCAATAATGATATGACATTTGCAATATATGATGCACATGTATATATGATAACAATAATCAGAAAGCATTCATGTTATAAATGTTAAATCAGCACAATCATTAAGCACTAATTACTGTTTAATAATTGTACGGATACATGAAATTTTGACAGTTGTCACAAAGGAACCTGTCCGAAGTTCGCTCTTTTCTCGGATTGGCGGGTTACTATTCCCGATTTATCGTTGACTACTCGAAAATTGCTTTTTCGCTTACCTCGCTTACGCACAAGGATAAACCTTTTGTTTGGGGAACCGAACCAGAGGAGGCCTTTTAAACTCTTAAAGCTATGCTTTGTAACGCTCCCGTGCTCTCATTGCCCGACGGAAACGACGATTTCGTAGTCTACTGCGATGCTTCTAACCTGGGTCTCGGTTGTGTTCTCATGTAACAGGACATGGTTATCGCGTACGCCTCTCGATGGCTCAAGATCCACGAGAAGAACTATACAACCCATGATCTCGAGCTTGGTGCAGTTATTTTTGCGTTGAAGATTTGGCGACACTACCTTTATGGTACCAAGTGTATGGTCTTCACCGACCATAAGAGCCTACAACACGTCTTTAACCAGAAAGAATTGAATATGCGCCATCGTCGATGGGCGAACTTCTCAAGATTACGACTGTGAGATTCGTTACCATCCGGGAAAAGCAAACGTCGATGCCGATGCTCTCAGTCGACGAAGCTATTTGCATAGCGTTCGTAATACTCAAGCCTAACACAATCTCGAAGCTCTCATCCGTGACGCCCAACATGCTTGTTTTACCGAACGCACTTTGAAGAAAGAAAGGATCATCAATAATGGCGAGCAACTGGTGATTAAATCGAATGGGATATTCCATTATCTAGACCAAATTTGGATTCCCAAGCGCACCAACTTATGACAGATTCTGCTAGAAGAAGCCCACAAATCTCGGTATTCTATTCACCCCGGTGCCGATAAGATGTACCAGGACATGCGCTACAAGTACTGGGGCCGGGTATAAAGAAGGATATCGCTATCTATGTTTTGAAATGCCTGACTTGTTCCAAAGTCAAGGCTGAGCATCAACGCCCATCTGGCTTACTCGTACAACCCGAGATCCCGATGTGGAAATGGGAGAGTATAGCTATGGACTTTATAACGAAACTCCCGCGCACACCATTAGGTCACGATAGCATCTGGGTTATCGTTGACCGTCTCACCAAATCCGCTCACTTTCTACCGATATGGGAAGAATACAAGGTAGAACGATTAGCTCGAATCTATACCGACAAAGTTATTTGTCAACACGGGACACCTAGAAGACATGCTTGCATTTCATCCCAGACCGACGGTCAGACTGAATGCACGATTCGTACCCTAGAAGACATGCTTCGCTCGTGTGTTATAGATATCGGTGGTAATTGGGATTCGCATTTACCTTTAGTCGAATTCTCATACAATAACAGTTATCACTCTAGCATCCAAATGGCACCATTTAAGGCATTATACGGAAGAAAATGTCGATCGCCTATTGTGTGGCACGAGATCGGGGATGCGCAAATTACCGGTCCTGAGTTATTGCAAGAAACGACTGACAAAATCCTCCAAATTCGAGACAATCTGCTGAAAGCTCGGAGTCGTCAGAAAAGTTACGCCGATAGACGCCGCAAGCCCCTTGAATTTGACGTTGCTGATCACGTACTCCTAAAGGTTGCACCTTGGAAGGGGGTGATCAGATTCGGAAAGAAAGGAAAGCTCGCACCTCGATATGTTGGACCCTTTAAAATTCTAGAAAGGATTGGCAAAGTGGGCTACAGACTTGAACTACCGGAGGAACTTAGTAATGTCCACCCGACTTTCCATGTTTCGAACCTCAAAAAGTGTCTAGCCGACCAGGAATTACATGTCCCTCTTGAAGATCTATAAGTGGACGAAACATTACACTTCGTGGAGAAGCCTGTCGAGATCATGGCCTGAGAAACCAAGGTACTCCGACGCTCACGCATTCCATTGTGAAGGTTCGCTGGGAAGGCAAACGCGGCGCCGATTTCACCTGGGAACTCGAAAGTGACATGAAGGCGAAGTATCCGCAACTGTTTGTTACGCCTGCTTCTTAAATTTCGGGACAAAATTTCCTAAAGTAGGGGAGGCTGTAACAACCCGCATTTTGGAAAGACAAAGTACAAGTCAAAGTCAAAGGAAGAAAAGATTGCTAATTGCGATCTGTCACTCCTTGCTTAATTACTGACTGTGCTTCTCGAATTTTAATCGATACTATATTTTAATTTGCTTTAGTTGTATTATGTGGAGTACTTGTTAATGAATCGCTATTTAATCACAACTTAATCGCTAATCGCATCGCTATCGCATCGCAACTCGAATTATAGGTTATGGATATTGTTTTACGTGTGTGTGCTATTATGTATTACTTGTGCATGTTATGTTTATGTTGAGGTGTTTAATCGCAAATGCAATCGCAACTCTATCGTAACGCAATCTCATCGCAAACTCGAGATTCAAGGTTTATATTTATGGTATTTAGTAGTTAGGTTATTTGTGTGACTAATGGGTAATACTATCGCATCGCTTACTCAAAACGCATCGCAATGCCCAACGCACGAAACGAAACATCGAAAACCAACTCGCCGGTTCACTTCGATCGGATGGCCATCCGATCGGGTTGCCATCCGATCCGACACCTGCGCACACCTTTCCTCTTTTGGAAACCTATAAATACCCCCTGTCACATCACCAACAGTGATGTGACAGCTCTCTCGTTCGAACAGCACGTTCCAGCTCTCTTTCTCTAGATAACTTGCGATTCTTGTAAGTTTTCAACTCAAAACTTGTACATCTATCATTTACATACACTTCTTCATCATTTTCACCTTTGAATCTTCACTTTTAACCCTGAAATCAACCGATTTGAGGTGTTCTAGGATGATGTCATCATGGGGTTCTTATGAACTTCAAGATTTGGCTTCATTCCACCAAGAACAACTCAGATCTAAAGGATTCCAACATGATTTAACACTGATTTCATCTAGATCTAAACATTTTTCTTGATTAAAAGGATTGAAAGATGGTTTCATAACTTTCTTTCAACTCTTTTACACTCAATGCACTCAAAACCGATAGAATCGGAACTCATTTAGGCCCTCTTCTCTTTCTCTAGTGAAGTGTCGGTCTGAGATCTGATTCCTATCAAAGAGACAACCGATTTCGGGTTGAACATGAACAAACCGTCACGAACAGTTAACTGATCGAACTAGGGTGATTCCCATCCGATCAGATAGTCTGGACTTGGTGGGGTTCCATTGTTTAACACATTGTCATACCGTCTCGATCAAATCGCAAACTTTTCAAACTTAACAAATATTCAAGTTTTCAAAACGACCAGGTCGTGGAACGGATTGACGTCCGATCGGATTGCCATCCAATCGAACGACAATTCGATCGGATTGCACTTGGTCTTCAACACTAAAACATTTTCAACATTTTCAAAACATATCTGTTCTAAACGGATTGCCATCCGATCGGATAGACATCTGATCGAATGACCATCCTGCTGTGAACTTGTTCTCACTAGACTGTCTCGCTGATCGGATCGCTCTCCGATCGAATGACCGTTCGATCGAACGACCTGAAAGGTAGAGATACTTCTCTGTTTTTAAAATGCTACAACAAAAACTTCAAAGCCATCATACACAAACACATCCATCCCAAACGAATGTCAATCCGACCGAATGGCCATCTGACCAGATGACCATCCGAACGGATTGACAACCGATCGAATGACCATCCGTTCGGATTGTCATCCCGATCATTCGTCACTTGCTCACTTACACAGTTTAACGCGCCGCTCATCGCTTACGCTATCGTTCTGTTCAGGCTAATCTCTCTCAGCGCTCCCTTCAATCCAAGAGAGTGTTTATTTACTAAACACGATCTGTGAGTATACTCGATCCCTTTTTGCTTTAAGCACTTTTGGGTGTTACATACGTTATCTATATCAAATCACATCGATCACACAATGCAAACACCTTTTATACGCTAACCGATACTGCATGTTATACGCGTTACTCGATGAATGCTTGTATGTTATGTTTACACAGTGATTGTTAGCTGACACCTTAGCAACGATAGTACTATAGTTTGGACTCAGCACCTGTCGTGGACAGGGGTTGTTAAGGGCTTTTCTCACAGGTCACAGTGGTGATATGTGTTGCCCATTCTACAACTCGCAGTCACGTCTGTGCATATTTCATTGTCGATAACCTACTTGCTTCACAATATACATGTTACATGTTGGTTATGCGTAAACTCACTTCTGCTATTATTACTATTAAACTTGTTTGCTCACCTTTACACTATGTGTATTGACCTCTATTTTAACGTATGCGACAGGTGTTTGAGATGCTAGGATGCTTGTTTTGTGGAATCAATGTAGGAAAAGTCTAGAAACGAACAATCTATAAATCCGAGTTGTCGGAACATTTATTTGTCTAAGAGATATCTATGTCTGTAATAATTACTTTATTGTGATGAGTTATGGTATGTGACATAATATTAATTATCTGGTAAATTAGTTGTTATGGATTTCTCCTAGACAATCTGTTTCGCTCAGTGCCGCGCCCCGATGTTTCCGCCATCGGTTGGGGTGTGACACATAATGTGTCGCAACCTCTTTGGTGCAGTAGAACGTGCTGGATGTTTTATGATATGCCATTTTTTTGTAGAACCCAAAACACCGTTCAACATCTTTTCTCGCAACCTCTTGAAACATCGCAAATTTCTTTCTTTTATCGTCTATCGGGTGCGGAATAGTTTTAACGATTGTAGAGTGCGTTGGGTATATTCCATCCGCAAGGTAGTAACCTCGCCTGTATTCCACCCCCGAAACCGTAAAATTGGTGTTTGGACCTGTTCCTGCAACTACATCGTCAAATATCTGTGACTGGTAGATGATGTTAAGTTCATTAAGTGAACCAGGTAGACCAAAAAAAGCATGCCAGATCCAGAGATCTTGTGATGCAACAGCCTCTAGAACTATAGTTGGGTGACCATGATCTCCCCGAGTATACTGACTTTACCAGGCAGTAGGGCAGTTCTGCCACGACCACTGCATGCAGTTAATGCTCCCAAGCATTCCTGAAAAGCCATGTCTTTGTTCGTGTGCTTGATATAATTTTTGAACGCCGTTCGCGTTTTTGGTTTCCGCAGGTATTTCTTGCTATATAATTTGACGACCGATTTGCAAAACCTGTGCAAACATTCACGTGCGGTTCTTTCGGACATCCTTTAAATACCCGTCCAACGAATCGGGTGCGTACCCATATGCCACTTGGCGAACGACAGACGTACATTTTTGTAAAGTAGTGAATCCCCTTTGGCCCCTAGCGTCGTATCGCAGTGTGAAAAACTGATCAGACTGGGCCAAGTCGTCTGCGATACGTAAAAAAAGTCGACGACTCATTCGGAACCGATGTCGAAACATCTCGTCCGTGTACACATGTGTGTCGACAAAATAATCAGCCACTAAATTATCATGGCTGGCTATATATTAAAAACGAAAAATAAATTAAATTCATTATTAAATTTAAATAAAAATACTGTAAAAAATTAAAATACCTTCTTGGTCTCGGTTTGAGACGGCTCTCCTAGTTTGTCGGTTTGACGATGTTTCAGACTCTTCGTCCTCCATGAACATCTGAGTTGCGTACATAATGACGTTTACAAAAAAATGCTTCGTTCTCACCCGAAGATAACGAATACCACGTTGAAAAAGAAGATAAAGACATGCCTAATTTTTATAAAAGTATGAAAGTTGAGAGAGAGATGGGGTTGAAGTGGGTAAAAAATGGGGTGTTGGTGTTGTATTTATAAAAAAAATTATAAAATTTTAGGTTTTTTTAAATTAATAGCCGTTTGAATTTTGGGGTTGTGTTTATTTTTTTTTCTTTTTCAGCGGTCATAATAAGCCAATGGTAACATTTTTTTTTGTCTTTTTGTGGACGTTTCAAACGTCCTGTGGGAGACGATGAGGACGACGAGAGGGGGAATAGTGTTCCCGGCGGCGCCAATTCTAAACGGGGCGGGGACAACCCCATACCCCATATCCTTAGAATTGGTTTTAGAGTAACATCCTAATAGAAAGGTAAAATTTTTAAAATTTCACACGATATTAATAGAAGAGAGGGTGAAAGTGGGGTAGTTGTCACACCCCGATTTTCCACGTGTCACCGGTGGGTCCGGTGGGGAGTATCGTGACGTAGTTGGCAACATAATAGTCAAACAACACAATATATAAATGCACAGCGGAAGCAAAAGATAAATATTATTACATTTCCGAATATAAAGTAATATTCAATATTATAACGGAAAGTAAAGGATCCACAGGCGGATCTTAAAACATATCATTTGTTCAACAGACTTTAGACGCCTAGAACTTGCAAGATTCATTATTAGCGCCCTGAGCTTCCAGCCAATTTCGTTCAGTACCTGTCACTTAACCTTTTTGGAAAATACGCCAGTTTTCACTGGTAAATACACTCAACCGACTCATTTGAAAAGAGTTTAAGAAAATTGGTTTGAATGCACGTGGCACAAAATATTTTGACACTTTGATTAAAATGCACAGAGGCAAAATTAACCTTTTTAACTTGGGAAAATTATTTGTATATAATCTTGAATACAGTTTTACTTATTTGTCGTCCGTTTAGGGCCGGTTTGTAGGGCCGGACTAGATTAACAGACACGCCACAGGTATAATGCCCACAGGCTATCATCCCCTAAGTGGATTACCGGTTCCGGTATAATGCCCACAGGGATGATACCTTCGAGTGGATTACCAGTTTTTACATAATGCAACTGTCAGGTGTATGCCTACACCCCGTGCTTAGGTCGTGGCCATTTCGTAAAATGATGCCAAGGATATCCGGGACATGGTCATTAACCCCCAAAGGCCATACACCAAATAATAGTAAAATAATACATATTAAACAGGTTATGTAAGTACATCAATCACAATCCGATTTAAATGACTACATACACCCGACCAAGCGGCACTTTTATAGTACCGTATCCCAAGCCCGTATAGGGAAAATAAGTTAAGAGTATTTACCTGAGCTAGCTCCTGTCTTAAATAGTAAGAATTTAATAACTCAGCCGTATTCACTTAAGTAAGCGTAGGTACCATTTACCGGAAGGCTCTAGTCTGGAATGATTGTATAAATAATTAATTAGAATGCTAACGGGTCTTTAATTAAGCCTAAGCTTAGACCGGTTAGTCTTAAGGAAATATACGGTTCTTACGCACGATTAAGCGAAGACCGGAATAGAATGTGATTTAAACCCGACATGTTCAGAGACTTGTCTTATATGGGTATTTCGTACACATTCTGGAATTTTGAGATAAAACCGTTAAGGTTTGACCCGTTTCAGCTAATTTATGTAAACTTGTTACATAAACCGAACCGTACGCGTAATAAGCGTGACGGGTATTCATGAGAGCCATGTACAGGTTTCCTAAGTTAATTATGCCTCCAATATGTTGTGACATCAGTAAGATGTCTTTCATTATGCCCGAAACGTATTTAAACACAAACTAGGCCCCATAGGGGTAGTTTGGTCATTTAAAAGTTTATAAAAGAGTTTAAATGTTTAACTGAGTTACAGGTCTGATGTAAACAGCAAACATACTCAATTTGATGAGTTATAACAGTAGGCTAAAGCATATATGTGAAATTTATCATCTTTAACCAAACTATGCCCCGTAGGGGTATTTTGGTAATTTCACATAAGCCGAAAAGCTCAAAACTGAAGTCTGAGTTTATCAACCTTTGCTTACTGCTAAAATATTATAATTTGCCTCTTATATCAGTAGGTATCAACCCGGGTATGTCCAATATGATTTTAAAACATACTATGCGTTAAAAACGCTAAATAAGGCGATTAAAGGCCATTACCGGGTTCGGTACTTAAATCTGATAATTTTATATTTCCAGAAGACTTAAAATAATTTATTTATCATATGTAATCAGTAGCAAAAGGTTTGGAGTCAATTAGATATGTAAAACTCATTTTATGGCCCGTAAGGGCAAAACCGACAATTACCGGATTAAGCCTACGACTACTAGTTATGCTCAGCCTAAAATTAATTAAAAATCTTTAAAAATCCCAAAATAATATATTACATCATTGGGTAAAAGATTTGATATCAAAAAGTAGGCTTAACTAGGCTATACGCTAATTACGCCGTTTTATTAACATAAAGCTTTAATTTTACGCTAATGAGCATAACTCTTATTCTACACCTCAAACTGATGTCAAACTTTGCATACAAGTCTATATATCAATAATTAAGGTTTCTACACTTTTACTTTTCCAAAAATCACGTTTTAGGGTAATAAGGGCATAATGGTCAACATAAGGGCAATTAACGGAATCATGCGTATTAATTGGATAACTAATGATCCGAGGTGTATAATCACAGCGGGTTATACTAGCATGTAACCTGGTCCAAATGAAGCTCTAAGGTATTTCTAATTCATATCAAAACGGGTCAGAACTGAAGTCAAAGCAAAAGTCAAAGCTTTGCGACTTTCGGTTCCAAACCGGGACAAAACAGGAAAATGTCGGGTTGAACATGTTTAGACATGTTCTTTCACTAATTACCAAGTTATATTAATGATCAAACAGGTTGCACGCCTTCTAGATTGCTAATTATGCGTTTTATGCTTCTGTTGACTTTTTCGGATTAAGTTTGACCCGATAAATGATATAGTTAGGATGGGAATCAGTGGGTGCCCTTTTAAGGGTTTAAAGCCCACATAATTACCAACTTATAACTACCCTAAGCTTGACTAATCGCTGGACCATTAGCGATTAATCGTTAAGTCAACCGTTAATTACGACGGTTGACTTTTAAGCTAATAACTAAGCAAAAACTTAATCGAGGAAGGTCTAGCATACTTACACAAGTCCTATGCTCGAGTTGGAAGGTCTTGGGTCTGCTTTGGAGCTCCAGAAATGGTCCACAATGCAGATGGAAGGTGTGAGTGAATGTTTGCAAGTTCATGGCTTTATATAGTGATCAATTCACCATGATTTGTTGACACACAAGTCTACACTTGACCACAAATCATCAACAAGTGTCCCTAAGTGTGTAGGGATGTTTAGGGGTCGCCCACAAAGTGGAAAAATCTGTTTTGGGTCGGTTCCAAGGCTGAACAGCCAAGAAAAACGAATTTTCACATCTGGGCACTAGCTTACGGACCTCAAGGTCATTAATGTTGAGGTCCTCAAGGCTGTCATCAGGCTTAAAAATCCCTTTTTCAGTTTGCATCCTTGGCTCTTGGTTCTTCGAAAGGTCAATCCACCTTTATTCTTGCGATTTGGACCCTCTAAATTGACACACAAGGGCTTCAAGGCTTATACCTACTTTATTTAGTCCTTGATCACTTTGTTATTACCCGAAAAGTCATAATTTTCAACATTGACGCTTTTAACCCTTCGTGCACGGTTTTGGTTATAACTTTCTCATACGATAATGAAACTTGGTGAAATTTTTACCACATGTTCTAGTGAGTATATTTTACCATTACAAAACTTCGGGTTTGCCAAAAGGTCACTCAGAGGTGTACTTTCAACATGTTGACACATTTAGCCCCTATAGTTTGTAATTCCTCACTTTCTTCCATTTTCCGCTTTGTATGATCCATGATTTATTCATTTAGGATTATAAACACCATGTAGGGTTATTGTAGGGCCTATTTATCTAATTTTGACACTTTGGACCCTTATATTCACATAGTTTCACTGTTTGTCAACTTTAGTCCCTCTAAAGTACTCTTTCACATATCCAAAGCTTATGACACGTGTCAATACATTATTGGACGTAAATTTTCGAGGTGTTACAGTAGTCCAATAGACAATTTATCATTTTCAACTTAGAATTGGTTTTAGAATAATGTCCTAATAGAAAGGTAAAATTTTAAAAATTTCATACGATATAAATAAGCACATAGCTAAATTTAGTTATTTGTTATTTAAATAACTTATTAAACAAGTTATGTAAACCTTTTTTTTCATACGACATAAATCAGCACATAGCTAAATTCATCTGTTATTTGAATAGCTTATTAAACTAGTTATAACATAGTATTATTGTTATAAGACACAATAAGCAATTTTAGCTATTTTTATTTAAAATTATTATGATTTATTGGACATATTGAATAAAAAAATCAAATTTTAATAGTTACATCAGACCTTTTTATGCAAAATATTGATCAGAGAGATAAGGTGTGTTTTGTATCGAACAAGTCAAGTCGAAACCACTTATATGTAGTGTTTTAATAGAAGAGAGGGTGAAAGCGGGGTAGTCCGGTAGACACGTTTTACCATTTTTAACTTATAATTTGTTTTACTGTAAAAGATCCATATAGAAAGGTTAAACTTTAAAAATAGTATTTTGCTACTTTTTGGTAGCGTCCCTTTTATGTGTACAAGGCGATCCAACTAAAATAATTTAAATATTATTTTATTCTTTTCATTCAATTTTTCTAAATATACTCAACCACACCAGTAACACAAACTATATATTATACGTATCTAAAAACTTAATTTTTAAAGGACACAAATCATATCACGGGTTTTGAGAATTGATTTCTCCATGGATTCTGATTTGAGAATCGTTTGAGGCTCAAAATAAGTTATATTGTATGCGCAAGTGTGCATAAAAAAACTGTCTCTACCTACACAGCCTTCAACTGATTGTCAACAAAATCTTAAACTTGCAAATGGAGCAATGATTACAAAATCATGGGACACCAGGGCTTTTAGGGTGAGAGGGGCACTTCCCTAAGAGGGGAGTTCCCTCTCTTATACACCACCAATCAGCTAGTGGCACGTTAACTCCCCTCTTAAACTCCCCTAACACCCCATTTTGATGGCGGCACTCCCCTCTTAGGGGACTTGGGTTTTTTATTTTATTTTTTTTATTTGTTGTAAAATTATGCATGTTTATAAATTAAAAAAATATTAATAAAAATAAAAATTAAATAAAAGACATTTCATTAAATTAAAAAAAAAACAACCTAGAAAAATAAAAATTACATTCAAACTAGAAAAATAAAAATTACATTCAAACTAGAAAAATATAAAAACAAACTAATCGGCCATTAGTGTTTCGTGGCCACCCTCACGATCTTGAGGGACAATTTTTTTTTACTAGACGATGCCGTGTCTAGTATCTCCGCTTGTTGAATGAGATTTTGGAAGAAAATTAAACTACTATCGTTTGACGGAGAACCTTCATAGTCGGGAAAGTCGGGTAGGGGAGGAAAAAACGGGAACTTGGGATCCATTTTGTGTTGTATTTGATAGATTTTTTTAGAGTGAGTTTGAGAGTGGTGGGTGTGGTAAAAAAATTATTTGAGATTGAGTTAAGTTGGTTATTTATATTAAAAAAAAATTGATTTTTTTTTTTTAAAAAACAACCGTTGCCCAACGGTCAATTTCCTCGATCCATGTGCCAACTCATCGCGGTGAGCCACCACCGAAACCACACCCCGAATCGGGTCCCCGCGGTGATGGCGGCGGTGTTCCCGATCGGGGAATGTGGTCACCGAGCCACTCCCCGCTTGGTGCCCCGGACACCCTTAGCACTAGTTTGCTATCGACTCACTTAAATTTCAATAAACTATACTTTTTAATCATAAAATAATATAACGGTAATCACATAAATTGTTTTGTAACCTATGCCATAAGGCTATGGGGTGAGTGATAAAGCCCGTAGGGGCTTTACCAGGACACGTCAGTGCTACCTAAGATCCACATGTTGGATTTATATGTACGGGTTCGATAAGTCAACGCTGCTGACCGAGCTATGACCCGTAAGAGTTACACCTTGGGCAACGAACATTAAATCCACTTAACTTGGTAAACTGGTGAACACGAACAATTAACGGAACGAAATATATAATTATCTAGAATAATTATATATCCACGAGAAACGGAATTTATTATTTATACGGGTTATAAATAATATAACGTTTAATTACTTATTTAATTAAACTTTGTTTTTCGTGCTTCGTATCGCGTCGGGGCTTGAACTTATTATATTGGGCTTGGGGCCTAATAGATAATTAGGGAGGTTAACCTAAATATATATCTATACTAATAAATAAAAATAAAGTGCACATAGATGAATTTTAGGCTTCCTTCTTTAATTTTTGTCACTTGTCATTTATTAGGACTATTTTTGCCACATGTCATGTTGTGAGTATTCCTACATTTTATTAACCCTTTTATTTATTCTTATTATATCAGTGTTTGGAGCCACAACACCACACTTGATGTCTAGCATATCCTTCCAAGGTAAAAGGGTTTCGTTGATACATCTGGCACTTCCACAAGTACCTCTTTTAGGACGACTATTACTTTTTCTTTTCTCACCACATGCTCCAGCTGTCTCGAAAGTAGAAAGTCGCCATAGATGAGGCTAAACGTATAAATGCATAGACAAGAGTTGTCTTAGTGGCATACTCGAGAGTTGTGCAATTCTCACAATTGACACTCGTTGTCAGTCTGTCTAGTCACTTACTAAAGTGCATGCCACAGTTGCCTTTACTATTGAAATAGCCAGATTCTCATTCCTTGTTCTAATTACTGTAATGGGTCACTAATTAAATAAGGAAATATACATTGAAAATACTAATTAAAATCTCTTTGCTTATGTAACAGATGTCTAATGAAAACAACTCCTTCATTCTGAAGTCTATACTTGAAAAGGAAAAACTGAATAACACCAACTTTCTCGAATGGCAGCGCAATCTGAGAATAGTTCTCAAGATGGCGAAAAAGCTATATATCTTAGATGGCCCAGTCCCTACCGAGCCTGAAAGTAACACTACTGCCTGCTCGTAAGGCACTGGAAAAGCATAACGAGGATGCCATTGAGGTAGCCTGCCTTATGCAAGCCACCATGTCTCCTGAACTTCAGAAGAAAATGGAAGATAAAGATGCTTATGGCATGATCCAGCAACTGAAAGGCATGTTTCAGAAACAAGCCCGATAGGAGCGATATGAGACCATGAAGCAGCTCATAAGCTGTAAAATGCAAGAAGGATCGTGTGTCAGTACTCATGTGCTTAAGATGAAAGGGTACATTGATCAGATGAACAAACTTGGTTATCCCCTGCAAGATGAAATGGCAGCGGACTTCATCTTGAACTCTCTCCCTAGCTCATATGACCAGTTTATTATGAACTATAATATGAATGCTTGGGTGAAGACTGTGCCTGAGCTACATGGTATGCTCAAAACGGCCGAGATGAACATTCCACATAAAACCAACCAAGTTCTGATGGTTAAGTCTGGTGGTGTTAAGAAGCCCAACAACAAGAAAAGGGCTCATAACAGCAAAGGCAAGAAAATGGCTATTGTTGCTGCCAAATCTGCCACCAACAACAAGCAGGTTGCTAAACCACCCCCTCCCTAGGAGCATCAGTGCTTTGAATGCAACCAAATGGGGCACTGGAAAAGGAACTTCCCACAGTATCTAGCCAAGCTGAAGGCGAACAAGGCCAATAACATTGGCACTTCTTCAGGTATTCTCATTTATGTTATTGAACTTTTTACTGTCTCCAGCAACACATGGGTATTTGATACCGGGTGTGGTTACCACCTCAATAATATTTTGCAGGAGCCTGAAAAGTGGAGGAAGCTGAAACAAGGCAACATGGAACATTGTTGGTGATGGGAAAAGAGTGTCCGTTCTTGCAACCGGCACATTTCATTTTTCATGTCCTTCTGGCCTTGTAGTTAATTTAAACAATTGTTTGTTTGCACCTGGTATAACCAGAAACATTATTTCAGTTTCCCTTTTGTTTGAACAAGGTTTCAAGTACGTTTTTAATGGTATTTCTATTTCTGCCTACTTGAATGATGTCTTTTATTTTGAGTCTTATGAGATTGATGTTCAAACATGTAATAACATATATCACCTTTCTAAGCGTAACAGAGTTGGTATTAATGAAACCCTTCTATGGCATTGTAGACTTGGCCACATAAGTAAGGCACGCATAAAATGGCTCCAATCTGAGGGGATTCTTGAATCCACTAGATAGGACTCCTTTAATGATGCGAATCTTGCTTAGCTGGCAAACTCACAAAGCGTCCCTTCACTGGTGTTGGTGAACGGGCCAATGGTCTGCTAGGACTCATTCACACTGATGTATGTGGCCCTTTTAGAACCATGACAAGAAACCATGAAAGATACTTCGTTACTTTTATCGACGATTATAGTCGATATGCTTATGTCTATCTTATGAAGCATAAGCATGAAACTTTTGAAAAGTTCAAAGAGTTTCAAAATGAAGTAGAAAACCAACTTACTAGAAAGATAAAAATACTTCGATCAGATCGAGGTGGCGAATACCTCAGCTTAGAGTTCCTCAATCATCTCAAAGAGTGTGGAATAATTTCAGAACCCACTCCACCTGGCACACCCCAACTTAATGGCGTGAGCGAGAGGAGAAATCGAACCCTACTTAATATGGTTCGATCGATGATGTGTAGAACTAACTTGCCTCACTCCTTTTGGGGTCATGCTCTTATGACTGCCGCACGCATTGTCAATCTGGCTCCGACTAAAAAGGTAAACAAAACCCCATATGAGATATGGCATGGGCGTAAACCCGATTTGAAATACCTAAAAGTATGGGGATGTGATGCATACATCACAAGTGATGCTGATGATAAGCTCGATCCTCGAGGCGAAAAGGTTGTTTTCGTCAGATACTATAAAAGAAGCGGATATTATTTCTACCTTCCCGATTCAAATGTTTTTTCCATCAAAAGGAAGGGGCACTTTCTCGAGGAATAACTTCTTAATCGAGGAACTGGAAATAATGTGGTTGATCTGGAAGAAATTCGAGAACCAACAACAACCGCTGATGAAGTCGGAACGTCTAAACAACAAGAAATTGTTGCTGATGAATCAGACATGAACACAGGCGTTCGCAGAAGTAGCAGGACTCGTAAAGAACCTGACAGATACCTTTGGCATTTTGAAGGTGCTGAAGTCTTAGTAGTAGATGAGTCTAATGACGAACCTACTAACTACAAATCTGCTATTTCAGATCCTGAATCTGGGAAATGGCTGGAAGCCATGAATGCTGAGATGCAATCTATTCATGATAATCAAGTCTGGGACTTATTTGAGCTACCCCCGAATCTCGGGCAGTAGGGAGCAAATGGGTTTTCAAGAGAAAAACCGATATGCATGGAAATGTACACACCTTTAAAGCACGGCTAGTTGCGAAGGGTTTCACTCAAACTCAGGGTATTGACTATGATGAAACATTCTCGCCCGTTGCTATGATCAAATCGATCAGGATATTGCTTGCCATAGCCGTGTACTATGACTACGACATATGGCAAATGGATGTCAAAACCGCTTTTCTTAATGGGCATCTCTCTGAAGATGTCTATATTGTTCAGCCAGACGGTTTTGTTGATCCAAAATATCCTAATAGGGTGAGCAAGCTGAATAAGTCCATTTATGGACTCAAGCAGGCGTCTCGTAGCTGGAATCTTCATTTTGACCAAAAGATCAAAGAGTTTGGTTTTGTTAAAAATGAAGATGAACCATGTGTTTACAGAAAGGCTAGTGGGAGCACTATATCATTCCTCATCCTGTATGTGGATGATATACTGATAATTGGAAACAGCGTCCCTATGCTTAACGAAGTTAAACACTATTTGGGAACTTGTTTCGCAATGAAAGATCTTGGAGAAGCATCTTATATTCTAGAAATCAAGATCTATAGGGATAGATCTAAGCGGCTTCTTGGGCTAAGTCAAAGTACATACATAGATAAAATGATGACACGCTTTAAGATGGAAAACTCCAAGAAAGGAGGTGTTCCTGTGATTACAGGGGTTGTGTTGAACGAATCGCAATCTCCTTCAACGGACATTGAAATTAAGCGAATGGAAGGAGTTCCATATGCTTCAGCGATTGGCTCTATCATGTATGCTATGTTATGTACTAGACCTGACGTCTCGCATGCTTTAAGCATGACTAGTCGTTATCAGCAAACTCCTAGCATTGCCCATTGGACTGCTGTTAAGAACATTCTGAAGTATCTGAGAAGAACTAAAGATATGTTCTTAGTATTTGAAGGAGTGGAAGAAGAGCTCACTGTAAGATGTTACCAGTGTTGTAAAAGTCGCTAGGCGGTCCCTAGTCGGCCGACTAGGGAGTTGGGAGTAATCGGAGTACTCGGAGAGTACTTGGGGAGTACGCGGACATGGTAAATATAAAGAAAATTAATTGTTATATATTATTTATGTGTTAAAATAAGCATAATTCATGTCAACTGAGTATAATTTAAAATGAAACATGTTTAAAGTTCAAATATTCTGAATACAAGTCCGACTAGTCTGAGTACAAGGCCGAGTAGTCCGAGTACAAGGCCGAGTAGGCCGATTTTGACCGATTAAAAGTCAACAAACCACGTTGACCGCCTAGACCGACTAGGCCGACTACGTCCGACTAGGCGCCGACTAGGCCGACTAGGCACCGAGTACTCCCGAGTAATCCCGAGGCCGACTAATTGAGACCGCCTAGGAGGAAGTCGCCTCGGAGGGGGTCCGAGGACCGAGTACTCGCCGAGTACTCGGCCGAGTAATCCGACTTTTACAACACTGGATGTTACACTGATGCCAGTTTTAAAGTTCCACTACATATGGGAAATTGTGGAACGTGGAGACATCATGATAAGCAAAGTGAACACAGATCAAAACCTAGCAGACCCGTTTACTAAGTCCATGACTCAGGACAAGCATGATCAGCACATGGGTTCTATCGGGCTTAGATTAGCTAGCAGTATGTTTTGATTTAGTATTTGGATGTACGAACTTTTAACAGTTGTACTTTTGAATTCATTGTTGATTTACTAGTTAAATGCAATTCTGAATCTTATAACTGTGTTCGATTTTAATACCTTTAGTCCGTGAATCTTGCATTCTAAACTATCCGTAGTCTGTCAGACTCGTGGGAACGATTCTGAATTAAGACTATTTTGACTTTGGACTCAAGGAGTTGACTTCCAAATTCACAGACCTCATTGAGAATGACGTTGGATGTAACTCGCATCAAATCATCTTCATGGATTTAGTCATAAGATGCTTTGATATTGGTATACTCATTTAGTATCCTTTGACCTGAGATACATATTAGAACTTCTGTTTACCAAGGATTATTCTTTGATTACTGTCAACCGTTGTCGCGTAACTGCCAGTCATAAAGGCTTTAATTGGGAATAGTTCTGAAGTTCAGTGGGAGTTGTATGTAGTCGATATGGGATTTTGTACTCTTACATGATATGTAACAGTTAGACATTGTGGCGCCCTCGTTGATTCAAACTGGTGAAGTGTAAGGCCTTACCCAAATTTACTGTGTGTTTGTTTGGACCACTTTGACTCTTGATCGAGAACAATAATAATTGAACAACATATGAGAATGAACTTAATCCATGTCTCATTGATTCAATTTATGTCTTTTACAGAAAGGATGAATGACAACAATTACCATAAGTCTATTGTCTTGCAATAGTAAGTTGTTACTAATGGCAATGTGTTTTGGTTAATGACTTTAAAGTGTCATACCTTGTTGCGGGCAGCCATGTGCAGCTAGAGCGTCGCTGACTGTCTGCGTTGAGGATTTTATCGAAGGCCGTCCAAGTGGGAGATTGTTGGATTTATATGTACGGGTTCGATAAGTCAACGCTGCTGACCGAGCTATGACCCGTAAGAGTTACACCTTGGGCAACGAACATTAAATCCACTTAACTTGGTTAACTGGTGAACACGAACAATTAACGGAACGAAATATATAACTATCTAGAATAATTATATATCCACGAGAAACGGAATTTATTATTTTTACGGGTTATAAATAATATAACGTTTAATTACTTATTTAATTAAACTTTGTTTTTCGGTCTTCGTATCGCGTCTGGGCTTGAACTTATTATATTGGGCGTTGGGGCCTAATAGATAATTAGGGATGTTAACCTAAATATATTACTATATATATTTAGTTAATCATCCTTAATGATGGAGAAATTGTGCTTCTGCCGTAAGCACAACAAAAGGGAATTCCTTTTGTTTTACAATCACTTTCAAAAAGACAACAGTAAAGTTGCCGTCAACAAAAATTGGTGTAATTCCTTTTTTTGTTTTGAGAGATACATTTACAAAAGGAACAAGGAGCAGCCGCCACTTGAAGAAAAAAAAGGTGCCGCCTTTTTCCTTTTCTCGTGATTCCTGTTCTCCGAGCCACATGCGGTTCGTGTTCGTGTCTAGCACTCGTTTGTTGTACCTTGGTGTCTCATACGGTTAATTATTAACCACAAGGGTATAATTTTTCTCATCGGTAGATTAATTATTTTATGTATCGTATTTGCATGTTTGTAACTATGATCCTGTTTGATTCACTTTTGGTGTTGATTATTTATATTTATTCCGCTGCGTATTTTATTAATTATATATTCAGTTAATAAAATATATCAAACCCATTTTGATAAAAAGTAAAGTTGACACCACTGAATCCTAATACCACATCAGTCAGGGGGCTTTATCACGCCTTCTCTTAACTTGCAGGGTGTGGAATAACGCCCCCTATTAATCAAAATAAAAAAAATTGTTATTGGATGAAATGATGTGGGCCCCACCTGCCCACTCCCTTCTTCCTCGTTACCATGGTAAAGCCCCATCAATGGCGCCCTGGTTTAACTAGCAGGGTGTGGGTGGTGGCGCCGAGGGGGGGCACTATGGGCGGTGATGTGGCATGGTGGCGCCCTTCATACCCTCCGGCCTAAATGATTTCAAATTTCTACTACTCATGTTACTTTTAAATTAGATAGATTTAAGTCGAGCTACTTCTTACGAGGGACTTTATGAATTTTGTTTATTAGATTTATATTATGGTAAAACATTCTTAATAATTAGCTAAACGTTGAAAATTTTTCTCATTAGCATTTTCGTATTAACTAAGGTTTTATTTTGATATCAATAACCCATATCAACTTCAATCATAATATAAACATAGTTACGATAACATAATGTAAGGCTCAAACCCGAGAAACCTCATAGTTGGATTAACGCATTAAAACATAGTTCTTAAACCAATAATTGTCATCAAATTGCAAAGGAAAGTACATCAAACATTAAGTATCGATTACATCAAGTCTTCAAATCTAAACAAACATTCAATCAAATAGTAGGTCAACTAAGGTCGATAGGATGCCAATCCAATAAGTAGGGGAGCTTTCAATCCATTTTGTGGACCTCCTATCAAGCAACATGTTTATCACGACATGCATGCTAAAAAGGTAGCTACGTTAAATGAGTCTAAGTTTTAATAAAAACAAGGAGTTAATTATTTAAATCAAACGTAGAATTTGTCATGAAACCACATGTATTTATTAAACATGTAAATCAACTTCAATCATAATTAAACATCAGTTTTTTGTGAAGTAAACTTCACCATTAGTGCTTGACATGAAGCCAATCAAGCTTATGCAAGTATAAGACTTCGTCTTTAACTATTACGTCATCGTGCTCACAGGGTCCCATCAACAATTACTAGCAACAAATGTCACACCCTGACTTTTACGGAAGCATGATTATGTGTGACTTGCTTAATACCATTGCATTCAACCATAACAAACAACTATATGATAAAACCATGATGTTCATCCATAATTAAGTTTCAAAAATATTACAACCATCATTGTTTTAAATCCAACACAGACTTCTGGTTTAGAAATAAAACACAACAGAGTTTTAAGTTCCATAAGGACTTGACACGATACAACGATAAAAACAAGGCTTTGAAATGATTGTCTTATCTAGGATGAGACATCCATTCCAAACCCTACAAAAGATGGGATGACATCATTTATTTCAGACAATACTTGAAAACTTCCAACTCCCGCCAGATCCATTTCAATTCCCTGAAATACATGTAGTTTGAAAACATCAACAAAAGTTGAGCGAGTTCAAGTGTTTTGTATGTGTGCACGAATAAACTTTGTAATCATTATAAGTATGTATTTGTAAATCCCGGTATGAAAGCAAACAAGGAAACAGATCAATTAATGGTTTGCAAGGCCATTAATCTGTGTGACGTGATGCAGGAAGGCTCAAACCTAGCGGATTTTATACCGGGCTTCTGGCTGGAAGACATAGTCACCTCATGGGCCAAATCCCGGTCCTCATGGGCGGGGCTCGCAACACCCAAATAGATCTATCACTCATGTCCCTCGGTCCTACTACGAGGATTAATGGTCTTAAGCGTTGTACCCACCACTCACATGATCTAGCAGTTCATTCCTTAGCTAACCATACCATTGGTAAACGTTTGTAAACAATTTGTAACATGTACTTCACCCCCAAAGTTATAAAACAAAACAGTTAAAGAAAAGGGGGACATAAACTCACAATCTTGCGTCTTGTATCCGATGTAACTCAAACTGCTACTCGATCACACGACTACCTACAAACATGCTAATGTTAATTAGACGGATGGGTCGTGCCTTGACTTTAGTCTTAATTAATGTCTTTGAGTTACGTTTCCTTGTGTCTTAATATTATTCCAAGTATATAATTATTTGTTAAAATAATAAATATTTTAACTTAAATTATATTTATTTAATTTTGGAATATTAGTTAAAATAATATTTTTTAACTTGACACTTATTTGTATTTGTACATTTATATCCTTCCCAAGGATGGGTGTATTTATACTTGTATTCTTAAACTTGTATATTTTTGCCAAGTATCGGTGGCGTATTTCGGTGTATATTTATACGTATGAGAACACGTATTTTTATTGTGTTTATTAAGTATTCTTATACTTAATTTTTGTATTAAATTTTCTTGAATAATATTTCTAATAAAAATTCACCAATATATATTCTCAAAATATATATTTTAAGAAAACTTACATAGAAAAATTATCTATAATTTTTCCCTTGGCAAAAATATTTGTATTTTCATTTAAATCTCAAAAATAATATATTTTCAAGTTTAACTTAGAAAATATATATAAATCTATTTTTCACCCAAAAATAATATATTCTAAGTTTATTTAAGAAAATATATATTTCCTCCAAAAATAATATATTTTCTAGTAATTCAAGAAAACATATATATTTTTCTTTACTTCAAAAATAATATATTTTCTTCTTGTAAAAAATATGATATAATTTTGTAACTATTATAAAAATCATATTTTCGTTTTCTTTTTGTCCAAAATACTGTTTACCAAAATATACTCACAAAATTAAATTCCGGAATATTTTGTAGCTTATATTCCTTGTTCGGTTTCTCCAATATTTTGGGTATAAGTTATATATTTATTTCTTGGAATTTTGGTAATATTTTATGTTGCAATTCTTGGTATTTTGGTGAGTTATATTATTTCAAGTCCTAAAATAATATAACTAATACACATAATATACAAATAATCACACACATGGTGACATCTAAATATATATTCTCCTAAATACATATTTAGTCACTTTTAATTATCAAAAACCAACCTCCAATATTTTGTAATTTTTGTAATAAAATTTATGGCAAACTTTATATAAAAATCATGGTTATAAATATACTTGTAAATAGTTGTTTAAAAATATTTTTCTAAGTGTTTAATTTCTAGAAAATTTTTGCCATAGTTTCCCCTTAAAAATGGAGGTTTCCATGCTTTCAAAGCATATCATTTTCTTTTATAAATCATCACAATCATCAACAAAGCAAATAATACTTACCAAGTGCCAAAATCAAGCTATTTACATAACTTCATGAACTTGAAAGTTTATAAAAACTTGTAGTAATTTAGTAGGGTGTTTAGTAAGCTTAGTTACCCTTTAAAGTGTGGTTGTTTATTTAAAAACATCATTCTTGAAGATTTTAGATGTTTACAACTTGTAAAATAATTTTCTAAAAATGTTTCTTCTTTCATTTTTCTTGTTAGTAATATATTTCTACACTTGATTAACCACTAAAAATGTGATTAGTTTCTTTAAGAACTAAGTTTATGTAAATCTTGTAATTTAACTTAGTTTCTTGAGAAATTAGTTTTGAAATCATCCACTTACATGATTTATATCACACTTTGATCATCACATTTCAAGAAAACATTTTATACTTCAAGTTCATGTTTTTACATAAGGATAATAATCTTGATCTTTCTTAAGATCATCCTCTTATCTTGCTAGATTATGTCTTCAATCACCATCTAGCAAGTTCATATGATGTTTAACATCATTAACACAAAAAAATCAACAATCAAGAAGCATAATAACACTTAAGCAACATAGATTATCATGATTTTTAGTCTTATGTTAAAGATTATGTTCTTGATCTTTAGTGTTCTTCAAGATTAGTTACTTGTAACATCTTTTAACCAACTAAACAAGATGTAAAATGAGATTTAGAAGGTCTTACTACTAGCACAAGGCTAGGGATGAACACAAGATGAAGATGAAGATGAATTGGGTGGTTAATAGCACTTGAAAGAGGTCCTTCAATCTCCAAAGGCTCCAAGCTCCTTAAGCAAGCTTCTTACACCTTTGTATGCCTTGAAAATGGATGAGAATGAAGTGAAAGTGATGGTGGTGTGGTGTGTGGTTCTCGGCTGAGACTAGAGAAGGAGAGGGAGAAGAAAGATGGCGAAATGTATTGTGATGAAATGAGACGTTAAGGCACTAGTGGTCACTTATAAGATCCTCCAGAAAGTGTTAATCTAATGGTCACAATGTTTAGTAAAGTAGGGAACAAGATCAATTTTAATAAGCAAAGAAAATCCAAGGTGTGGGGCCACCTTGTAACCGTGTTCATGAGGGGGGGGGGTCTAGGTTAGTTTGTAATTTGTAGTTAAGTTAATAGTTGAAATCTAAGTGATTTAGTTATGTGTTTAGTTGTTAGGAAGTTATATAGTGTGATATGATGTTCGGGGACCATAACTAGCTCAGAAATGATAAAACAATGCTTCTAGTGAAATTTTGGTGTTTCGGGTAGTGTCCGGTTGTTCGGTTGGTTACCGGTTCGTTAAGGTGCTAAACTACGCAGTTTAGTGTGCTTTATGTTACCTTTTGTAACAGTTTTGATTCCCGATACTTAAGAAAGCATTCTGGACCATTTAACCATGTTTCTGCATGATATTAAGTTGTTTAAATGATGAATTATGTAGTTTATGTGAGTTTTAGGCACCTTCCAACACTTAAACTATCACTAGGAAGGCAGTTTTATGATCCTTACTTTCCTACACACTATACTAGTGTAACTCTTGGTTTCTAGCGCATTCTGTGTCTTAATACCTTGGCTGTCTATGTACTGAACTCCGTAAGCATTTTTCTGATTTGTCTGATAATGGTGCTATCTCTGTTTCGACATCATTGAATCAATAAAGTGTTGCATGCAATAATGATATGACATTATGCAATATATGATGCACATGTATGTATATGACAATAATCAGAAAGCAATTCATGACATTAATTGTAAACCAACACAGTCATTAAGTCATAACTACTGTTTAATAATTGTACGGATAGATGGAATTTTGACAATTGTCACAACAAATGCTAGCCATCAATAATCAATAATTAATCACCAATCATCAAATCGTCAATCAACAATCATTTAACGTTTAATCTTTTATCAAACAATATTAAGAGTATAACATCAATCGATAACATATAATAGTTAGCGTGTAATTCAAAGAGTAAAACCATTTAAGATAGGATGCATGTCAGCACGAAATAGTAAAAACTGTAAAAATGGGCATTTAGAAGTCACTTGTGATCCACTGCTTGAACACTATAAATTAACGAACTTTCCTAATCCTTCAACACTGTCAACCGCATCCAAGGTGTGGGGCCACCTTGTAACCGTGTTCATGAGGGGGGGGTCTAGGTTAGTTTGTAATTGGTAGTTAAGTTAATAGTTGAAATCTAAGTGATTTAGTTAGGTGTTTAGTTGTTAGGATGTTATATAGTGTGATATGATGTTCGGGGACCATAACTAGCTCGGAAATGATAAAACAATGCTTCTAGTGAAATTTTGGTGTTTCGGGTAGTGTCCGGTTGTTCGGTTGGTTACCGGTTCGTTAAGGTGCTAAACTATGCAGTTTAGTGTGCTTTATGTTACCTTTTGTGACAGTTTTGATTCCCGATACTTAGGAAAGCATTCTGGACCATTTAACTATGTTTCTGCATGATATTAAGTTGTTTAAATGCTGAATTCTGCAGTTTATGTGAGTTTTAGGCACTTTCCGGCACTTAAACTATCACTAGGAAGGTAGTTTTATGATCCTTACTTTCCTACACACTATACTAGTGTAACTCTTGGTTTCTGGCGCATTCTGTGTCTCAATACCTTGTCTGTCTATGTACTGAACTCTGTCAGCATTTTTCTGATTTGTCTGATAACGGTGCTATCTCTGTTTCGGCATCATTGAATCAATAAAGTGTTGCATGCAATAATGATACGACATTATGCAATATATGATGCACAAGTATGTATATGACAATAATCAGAAAGCAATTCATGTCATTAATTGTAAACCAGCACAGTCATTAAGTCATAACTACTGTTTAATAATTGTCCGAATACATGGAATTTTGACAATTGTCACAAGAAATGCTAGCCATCAATAATCAATTATCAATAATTAATCACCAATTATCAAATCGTCAATCAACAATCAACAATCATTTAACGTTTAATCTTTTATCAAACAATATTAAGAGTATAACATCAATCGATAACATATAATAGTTAGCGTGTAATTCAAAGAGTAAAACCATTTAAGATAGGATGCATGTCAGCACGAAATAGTAAAAACTGTAAAAATGGGCATTTAGAAGTCACTTGTGATCCACTGCTTGAACACTATCAATTAACGAACTTTCCTAACCCTTCAACACTGTCAAACGCCCTGGTTAAAGGTTCGCAAGAGAAATGAGCCAACTATTACATATCATAAGTTACTTTCTCGCGAAACATAGGCTACTCCTGAACAGTAACATGCAACAAAGGTTGCTCCTGAACAGTGACACACATAGGTTGCTCCTGAACAGTGATGCACAATTAGATTGCTCCTGAATAGTAACGCGCAACATTGGCTGCTCATGAATAGTGACGCGCAACTTCACGTAGGCACGTTAGAACTCACCCATGGTGTTTTTTCCCATTCAGGGTGCTGAGTTCAACATCAAGATCCGTACTGCATGCTTGGAAAATCCCAGAAATGATGATATAACATCAAAACATGTGTAAATCATCATAAACATATGAGTTTTTTTTTAACGTGAATGATACCTTCACGTGGTCCATATCGCCTTGCTTCAACCCAGGAAGAAAACCACAAGAACATATCTTTTTCGCCTCAAAACTGGTTGGTAATGACTAGATCTCGAATCCATCACGTTTTCCATTGACCCTTGCTCGACTAGCTACTAGACTAGCTCAAATCACACTTTTCCTTGCTTTATGTCTCTACTTTCTCTTTATAGAAGGTATTTTGAATATGGGAGAATGATGGGGGTTGACTTTGGTCTTTCCATCTTTGCATTTCATGCATATAAATTACTGTTTTACCCTCCCATAGGATTTCCTTATTATTTCCTTTTTGGGCCTTGAAAATTCCTAAGCCTTATTAAGTCCATAATTACATAAATAATTTATTAAGTCCATCAATCATTTCATTATAACATTCCGTATATGTTTAATCAATTGAACATCATATGTGGGGTGTTACAAGGTTACCTACCCCCCACCCCTACAATAGGATTCATCAACTAACTATGGATAAGCTCTTTCATTTCTTCCTCAGATTCCCAAGTGTTGTGAGGATCGGGAGTTAAGTTACTCGAATGTTCTCAGACCGGATTAGCAACTATAGCCTCGTGCGGAATCCAAGAATGTAGTAGGAGAGAGAGAAACACAACAGACACCGTTTAACATCATTCTCATTGATAATAATAGCAGTTACAAGATCCAAAGATAATTCGACAGGGCTTCGCCTAAGGTGACAAGAAATCAGTTGCAAATGAGGAACTAGGCACACCTATTAATAGGCACAGGCCATCCGGGTGAAACATCTAATATGCCCATCCGTCCGGATGAACTCGATCTGTCTGGATGGACTTACAATATATCCTAACACTTTGTTTTGACCCGGATACTATACAAAACATACTTTAAACTATACATAGACATCAAACAGGTTAAATAAATACTCGATACAGACGAAAGGTACATACATACATTCACGGACTCCCCCTTGGATGTAGCTGTAGTCTTTCTTCCTGCATAGTCTTGACTAATCCTTCCTGTTGCATCTTCGCTCCCTGTATTTCCTCTTTCTTTCCTTAGCATATTCTTCTAGCATCCTCTTCCTCTTGTGTCTCCCAACATTTATCCACCATTCACGTTGTTCCTTGATTCCATCCATCGACTTTGACCATATGGGGATTTTTCTTTCTTCAGATTCTATTAGAGTCTGGTTAGTTTCAAAACTTCCCAATCCCAGTCTCCATTTAGCACGCTTAGCTGCTTCAGCCGTCTTCTTTTCAATTCTTTCATTATGGCATTCTTCCTTTTAGAAACTCTTCCAACTCTAGGTCTCTCCACTTTGATTCCTAGTAACGCCCTGAATTGACATCTTTCTTGAAACAAACTTTCACCAGCTTCTGGAATCTCATCGCCTGCTCTTTATCTGCATCGTAGTAAATGATCTTGTTGAAGAAGAGGCATTCGATATCCTTCTTCGAGCAGTTAACGAGCCACATAGGATCAAGAACATGAATGTATCTTCAATTCTTTCCATCAAACAACGTTATCACCGCTTCCACTGCCTTAGGATTAAGAGCCCACCCTTTGAAATCCTTGTAGAAGTCTTTCTCCATCGCTTTTAAGGGCATGTTCTTCATATAACGTGGTTGTCTGACATGTAGCGTGGTATCTTTCTCCCCTATAATCGGATCAACTTTAACTGTACACTTCAGTCTGTGAGGCTTCCAGTCTGGAAAGTTCAATGTAGCTTGATACTTTATATACCTCCATAACCTTTGCTCATAAAATCTCAACTCTGGACCATGAAGACACTGCTGAAGGTTCTTCGTTTTCACTAACTCTTCAACATCCCACCAAGGTAGTGTTCGAATGTCTTTAAGGAACTTGAAGTACTGAACACCATATTCACATTTAATGGCGTAAACCTTCATGTCTTCTAGATACCCCCATGATAAGATGTCACCAAGTGATTCGTTTGGGTGCCCAGTGAAGAACTTTAATGGCCTTTTAAACTTTCTTTCTTCGACCATCGGCTGCTTAAACCATCTTTTCCTTTCTTCTCTAAGTTCTTCTTCTGTAAGTGTCTTTGGAGGACCTTCCGTACTTATCTTTTCAGCAACTTTCCTTCTTAGATCATCTTCGTTGTGAGTGCGGAAAAGTTCAGCAAAGGTAGGAAAGTTATCATCTTGACCCGCATAGTGAAATGGAACATCATTGTCAGAGTCAGATTAATCATCCTCAACAATCACATCGTTGAAATCATCAGCATCCTCCACAAACTTGAATACATATTCACTGTCAGGAACTGTAGGGATCTCGTCTTCTATATCAAACTTCAAATTTTCATCCTTCAGACCCAACGCATCCAACATATCATCCCTCGTCCAATTTTCCACAAGTTCTCCCTCTTCGACATCATGACTCAAGTAAATAACCTTGGGATTGTTAGAGAATACCTTTTGAAGATTGGCTTGTTTAGACCCTGAGGTAGACTCCCCCTTAGACTGAGCGTCTTCCTTTTCCTCATTCTGTTCATCACTCAGATAATCGTCAACTTGATTAGCACCAGGTGGTTTCACAATCAAAGCACCACCAGCACCAACCTGATAATCATCATCGTCTTTATCATCACCTTTACCATCATGGTGATCATCATCATCATTAACAAACCATTCCTTTAACTCTTCCTCTTCATCATCTTCATCAATAATTTCATACTTTCTCTGTTTAGCCTTCAAACGTCGTCTTTCAACTTCAATCCTTTTTAGATTATCCTCTTTGCTGTCGAACACCGTCTTTGGCTTACCAACCATAATGGAGAACTGTGCAGGAACTAGAGCAAATTCATTGTTAACTTCAACTTCTACAACATTCACTTCAATCTCCGCAGCATTAACTTCAACATTTCAACATTTACTTCAGCATTTGGTTGTGACTGCTCTGGTTGACTTGAGGATCCAAGAACTTCTTCAGTGTCAACCACAACGCCCTTTCTTTTATCTTTTAAAGCTTCAGCGACTTCTTCAGCACTTTTCTTTTCTTTCTCTATCCTCTGAGCCTCAGCTCTTCGGATTTCAATTTCATCAAACGCCGCATGCACATTGATGCCAAGTTTGTCTTCTATCACATCATACAACATCTCAATCTGCTTGGACTTGTTTTCATCTTTCACTTTTAGATCTTCTAACTCTTTCTTCAAGATCTCATTAGCATTGCAGATTGTAGCGTTTGCCTCATTCAGATTATAATTTTCAACTAGGATCTCATCAATAGCTCCATTCAAGGCATTATTACCTGCTTCAACATCCAACAACCTTTCATTCATTGTAGCTATCTCATCCTTAAGCACCACGTTTTCTGCTTCAACCTGCTTCAACTTATCCTCTGTTTCTGCCTTTGATTTCTCTAACACCGCCACTTTCTTTGAAAACTCATTGACCTTTGCATCGTTAAAGAAATATCCAAAATCTTCTAAGCCGGTAGGACCAGCATCAAGGTTTGAAGGAATTTTAGGGAAACCAGAACTCGAACCTTCATGCCTTGGAGTTGGAACTTTCTTTGTAGTCGATCCTGGCTCTTCAACAGACTTTGCAGGTTGCTCAGGTGTTGTTACACGAACTTCTTCCTGGACTGGAATAGATTGTTGTATTGGAGAAGCTAGAGGTGTTGCAATTCTGAATTCACTTTGAACTGGAATCTCCACTTCAACACTTTCAACTCTTTCTTGATGAATCTGTTCAGGAATAGAAGTCGTTGCCTTTCTAGCTTTCTATCTCCTCGAAACATAACCTATTGGCTGAGCTTTACGCTTTCGAATGCCTTTCTTCTTTTTTAACTTTTCTGTCTCTGCAGTCAAAGGCTCGTAAGTTGCATCTTCTTCATCTGAACCTTTCTTTTTCTTTGGAGTCTTTTTCAATTTGAACTTTTCACTAACATATGAAATAGGTGCCATCTTTGTAACTTCTATGTCGCTTTCAGTTTCGCTTGAATCAGAATGCACCTCACCTTCAACTAATGTCTCTTTCACTGTTTCACCACCAGTTGTAGCTTCTGCATTCTATGCTTTTTCGGCTTCTTGATTGGCTATTATATCTTCAATTTCTCCTGAGAAGATTTCATGCTCATCACCTACAATTGGATCACCTGCAACAGTAACACTAATGTTTTCAGAAGGAAGATCAATTGGTTCATCGACCAAATGTGGTGGTGATTTCTGTTTCTTTGTAGCTCTTTTCGGTGCAGCTTTAGGAGTTGCAGCTTTAGGTGTTCGTGGAGTTGGAGCTTTCTTTTTCTGCTTCTCGTCTTTCTTAACCCACCACCTAGTTTTCTTTGGTGCAAACTGCTCCATTTTCTTCGTTTCATCATCAAAACCACTATTATCGTGCCTCCATTTATCATCTTCTGGAGCCTGATAATCAGCTTTCTCTATAGCAGCAAATTTCTTTATGAGCTTTGGTTCTTTCCCTTTTTTCAATTCCTCGGTAAATATCCAACCTCTTTAGGGTCTCATTATGTGACAACCCGCACTTCTGAGGTTAGCACCATTTATTCGCATCTATAAATAATGTTTCGTTTCGCGCTATGTTTCTACGTCACATGCTGAACATAATTTATCATATCTACGTTAAATTAAAAATCTAAACTAACAAGATTAGCGTAATATATGTATTAATAATAGAAGGAATAACAAATTGTTGGTTATGTGTTGTACATATATTATTAATTGTGTTGACTTTAGCAAATTTGATATTTATCAATGCCTTCATCCATATGGATCCCGTCAAGCTTTATCTTCAGATTTAAATTCAAAGTTTAACCTTATTGAAACGATTTAGCCGAACATTATGGTTGTGAATACCGACTCCAAATATATTTTAGTTTTTGCCCATCATTCGAACTCCTTGTACCTGATTCTAATTCCCTCTGCTACGGTTTCATTACTGCCACATCTCTGTTCACCGCTACTGGTTCGGTTGTTCCATTTAAGTGTGACTACAACCTTGATTCGGAACCGTTTTATGACCGCCACATCTCATTCGTGACCACCGTATTCCCTGCCGCATCAGTTCCAAATCGTGTCCTACGACCACGATTCAGCCAACGTCACGTACTCTTGTTTCACCACTCTCGTCTCACTTTCTAATCTATCCGGGTTCGACTTCTAAGGTAACAATGACCGTTTGATGTTCTGAATTTGCTATAAGTTGTAATAAACTTTGCATGTTTATAGTTAAACTAAGTTTCTCTGCATGTCCATTGTTGTAGTGATGAACACGACATTCATATGCTTTGCATGTTGTAGATAGATTAAAAAAAGATACCGAGCACTAGAAATAGACTGACATATATTTTGTTTGAATGATGTTTACGAGGTGATTAGATCGCTTATGTGTTCGGTTGTAGGGTATTGTTTGCGGGTTTAAATCTGGGTAGTTCTTGATGTTTTGGTGATTAATAATCTGAGTTTTTGATGATGACCTGCTGTATGTGATGTTTAAGTGTCGTTGTTGTTCGCTAAACACGTAAATGGAACCGTTAGAACTCGCGTAGGAACATTAATAACAAAAAACGGTAGGCTGTCCATCAGTTACAGCCGACTTCAGTTTGCTGTAACCGGGTCATAATTTAACGAAAATTGGATTTTCTTGAGTCTATAATGTGTTATTTCGAAATACGCTTCAAATAGCGCTGGAATCATGATTTTTGGACGTCGTTACTATTTTAAATAATTTATTTTGTTTCAGCAATTTAAGCTGCGTTTTCTGCAGATTTTATGCAATATGTTTTGAGTCATAACTTGCTGCGTACTTAGAGTTAGACCATGAAACTTATACTGTAGATGGCCACGGGTGTCGTAATTCTCCAACTGGAATTTCATCAATCGGACTTACGATGAATTTTAGATGAATTTTTATGTGGACTGCAGTTAGAAAGTGACGAATCTAATTGCAGCCCGGTAAATGATTTTTATAAAATAATTGGTAATGAATTGGATCCCGAGATTTTGACACAATTATATTTGGATCGTTTAAAACAATCTGTAATTTTTTAGGAATTTTGTTGTACACGAAATATTCCGGATAACAATCCGAAAACTGCCGAAAATGCACTATATTGCTGAAATTTTTTATTGAAGAGTATTTTAAGTCTTTTGTGACACTTGTGTTGTCGCTAAGCTATGTCATGATAAATGCATGCATGATATCTAGTATTGTATGATATAATGTGCTACGTTCTAGATATGTGTAGGATTCGTGTTTCCGCGTGAGCACACCCACTAACCCTTAAACGGTAATCATGTTAGGATGTGATTGACCAGTTCCACCTCACATATTTCTTTCCATAACTTAATCTGCAGAGCTAATCTAAGGTGAGTTCACACTTTCTACAAAGCATGGGATTCCCGGTGGTATGGGAATGGGTTAAGGAATAATATTGAAACATGCGTGTCCTCCTTGGGTAGGATACGTACCTCCATCCTCCTTGGGAATGATGACAACATTGAAATCTGCATATTCTCCTTGGGTAGAATTCGTACCTCCATCCTTCTTGGGAAGGATGACAACATAGAACTTACTAGACAAAACTCTATCATGAATTCCCTCATTTTTATATCGACTTAATCGCCGGGCCATTGGCGAAGGGGTCATTAGTTAAATAGCGCTATTAGGTTTGACAAGCCTCACACCGTACCGCAGAGGACGGGAGTGGACTAATGTACTTGGGCACTTAGTCAATGATGATAGACATTGACGTAGGGCACATAAACATGACTAAAGTCAGTAGTCCATATGGTAACAGGTCTAGTGGTTTACAACATGGGGTAGCCTCCACGGTATATGGTTTGGGAAACAAGGAACTAGTTAACTATGGTTTTTGAAACAACTTATGATTTTTGGAACAACTTTAAAATAGATAACCAATTGTGAATTAGCTCAACATTGTTGTTGATTCGTTACTACATGCTTTTACAGGCCGTTAGGTACTTAGCTGGAGCTTGCATAGGGAAGGAGTCGTTGTGGGACATGGACCGTTATGTGCCTTGTTAAACTTTATGAACATTTAAACTTATACTTTGGTTTGAAACTTATTGCTTCCGCTGAATAACTTAGACTTTACTTTTTGCATGTGACACTAATCATATTGGTTGTGTTGGATTTTACTTATTTTATTATAATGTTCAATATGATTGGTGGCTTGATCCTGGTCAGTCACGCTCCCTGCGGTGATACTTCGCTTGTGGAATTTGGGGGTGTGACAGATTGATATCAGAGCCATTGGTTATAGTGAACTTGGTTTTAAAAGGGAAAAATCTTTTGATAAAAACCAGACTATAACCTGTACAGTGCTCAACGATCCACAACTACGCTTCGCTCCACGTGCAAGACTCAACACTATGGGTGATATGGTTTATGTTTGTATTGCCTGCCTGTTAGTTTACATAGTGCATTGTTCATGGTATGCTTAGTTAACGTAACAACTGTTGTTTGAAACCCTGTGTGCTTACTCTCTTCTGTCACCCCATACTTTTTACACCTCTACGTCACCATTCTTACTTGTGCTTTTCTCGATGTGAAGATCATGAGTGGACGTCTCAACTTGACTCAGGCCCAACTGACGGCTCTAATCAACGAACGAGTTGCTGAGGCTCTAGCAGCAGCTCAAGCAGGAGGTAAAGCCTGCCATTTCGACCTATCCTAGGATGTTTAGATCCTACTCTCGTAAATCTACCCTCGTGCTTAACCTTATCCTTTCTTTCTCGCGTGACAGGTCAAAATTCTCAGCCTCGAGTGTGTACGTTCAAGACCTTCATGGATTGTCGACCTAGTACTTTTAGTGGCACGGAAAGAGCTGTAGGTCTTCTCCACTGGTTCGATAAGATCAAATCTATTTTTGAGATGTGTGAGTGCCCTGTAGCCAGTAGGGTGAAGTTTGCAACTGGAACTCTTGAAGGTGGTGCGCTCTCCTGGTGGAACGCACAAGTGTATATGTTAGGGTTGGCAACTGCTAATGCCACCCCATGGAACAATTTTAAGGAATTAATCAAAGAAGATTCTGTCATCGTGATGATATCCATAAGTTGGAGGTGGAGAACAACGATCTCAAGATGGTAGGGTCAGAAATTAAGGCCTACACGAAGCATTCGAACGAATTGGCTGCATTGTGTCCCAACATGTCGAATCCTCCTTACAAGCGTATTGAGCTCTACATCAAAGGATTAGTGCCAGAGATTCAGAGCATGGTGACTTCAGCTAATCTTCCTACGATCCAGCAGATCATACGACTGTCCTACCGCCTCACTGATCAGGCAGTCGAGCAGAATAAGCTGCCTAAGCGGATTAGCGCTACTAGTTCTGATGCTCCTACTGACAACAAATGCAAATGGGATGGGAATTCTAGCAAGGGTTCGAGCTCTGTTCAGCCTTAGTCTCAGCAGCGAAGGACCAACGACTACAAGAGCCCCAATCAGCAGTCTACTGGTAATCAAGGTCAAGGTGGGTATAAGGGAAATCAACCTAAGTGTAACCATTGTAATTTGCACCACAATGGGCCGTGCATCAAGGGTCACTTTCATAGATGCAACAAACCTGGTTACGCAGCAAAGGATTGCAGGAGCCCATACCCTGCGAACCAGAATCGACAGCAGCAGCAGCAACAAGCTCCACAAAACCAGCAGTAGAATTAGTAACAGGGTAATAATAAAGGGTGTTTTCAATGCGGAGCTGAAGGCCACTTTAAGAGGAACTGCCCACAGCTGAATCAGAATCAAAACAACAATAATAACAATTGGGGCAATGGAAACAACAACAGGGACAACAATGATGGTAATGGTGCCAGGGGACGTGCGTTCGTGATTGGTCAGGGTGAAGCAAGAAACGATCCCAACGTTGTGATCGGTAATGTCACACCCCGACCACGTAAAACAACAAAACGTGGCGGAAACGTCAGGGAGTGTTGTAACAGAATCATTGTTTTATAACACATGGAAACTGAAATATTGTTTTATTGATTAAAAGAGTTACAATGTCTTGACAATCAAAGAAACATAACATAAATAACTAGTCTTGCATCTTTTATTGTCGCTAAGGCCCAAGTCCGCCTAAGTGTATCTTGATAAATCCTAAGCATCATATCCTGAAACACATGTGAAAATAGGTACGTCAGCATAAAAATGCCTGTGAGATACATATGTTTTGTGAAAATAGAATTCATGACTTATGTTTATGAAAATGTTTAGTCATGAACCTTGTAATTTGCTTTGTCTTGTAAATCATTTGAAAAGTGATAAATAAACCAAATGATATATATGTATAAAAGAATAATACATGGTTAAGTAAATAACCAAGTAAAATGAGTTTATATCAGATAAGTTGTTTGTAAAACAATGTATTGTGAAAAGTATGTTATTTGTATAAAATGTTATATGTCTAAATTGAAATAATTCAAAAAACGCTACGATATGTAATACCATACAAGCACTTATATATAGGAAGTACTAGCGGCGTATCCACCATGCTTGTATCATATTACACACGCCTCGTTACTTAAATCACTTACTCAAACCAAACCACCAAAGTAAAATGTTTATGTATAATCAAATGTCAAAATGTTTGTGTGAAAACCATGTCTAATGTCTATGTCTAATGTAAATCATGAATTGTGTATATCAATGTTAAAATGTTTATGTCTAATGTAAATCATGAATTGTGTATATAAATGTCAAAATGTTTATGTCTAATGTAAATCATGAATTGTGTATATCAATGTCAAAATGTTTATGTCTAATGTAAATCATGAATTGTGTATATCAATGTCAAAATGTTTATGTCTAATGCAAATCATGTAATGTGTATCCAAAATATCGTGTATGGTAAGTGAAATATATCAACTAAACCAAAATGCACAAAAACAAGGTATTGAAGTAAAACATGGTTTAAATCAAAGTTATGTTTTGTGGAACAAATGCATGTTATACTGATATAAACATCTATGCGGTATTGTAAAAATGTATACATCCAAGCCTTGTGACTGTGGCGATAAACCCCTAAACGAATTTAAAGGTCTATCTGTGTTATGTTTATCGAATTCGGTCATTCCTTCCATCCAAACATACCTAGGATGTCAGGAACGGGAGTTGTCAATTCCTATGTTACCACTACCTACTAATGAATGGCGTGATCAATGTTAATGAATGTATATTGTCCCATTTAAACAAAACAAATGTCATAACAAAATGTACGCATGTGATAAATAACAAATGTACTAAGTATGCAACAAATGAACATACATAGCATGTGATGTGAAATGTATTGTAAAACAATGTACTAAGTATGCACACAATGGACATACATAGCATAAAATATAATGTAAAACGATGTACTAAGTATGCAACAAAGGACATACATAGCAAAAACATAATGAAATCATGTACTATAAATGTACTAATGAACATAACAAGCATATGATATGAAAACATGAAAGGCACGAAAGTAACAAGTAGGCACATGTGTTTCACCCCAAAATGTTTGGAAAACAGTAAAAGAGGGGATTATGTACTCACTTGAGATTGCTCAATAGTCCTAGGATAACCACCAAGCAAAGCTAGAAGATCACGGAATCAAACGGTACCTAATATAGGTAACTACATTAATAAACCGGACCTAAATCGGAGGATCGGATAGAATGAGGGCTCGTAAACCAAATGAGTATGGGAACTCATGTAATATGGTTTAACAAAGCCCACATACTAAAATGAAACCTAACCTAAGTGGTTACGACCCATTACGACCCGTTTAGGTAGCTTATGCTACTTTAACGCGTCGTTCGCGTAAAACACGTTCGGAACGCCTAACTAGTCCTATGACAAGTAAAATATGCCTTAACATGTCTAATATTGTTTCCAAATCAGTTTAGATGTTAAAAGTTATGTTACATATGCTTAAAATGAATTTTGGCGTAAAAAGGGCATTTTGGTAATTTACCTAAGGCATATAAACTACCTATCATACAACTACTTAACGAAGCGACCATAAGGTATAACCTCGGAAGGTTATTCCCTATATACTATGGTCACCTAATGTGTTTGGTCGGATCCTAATGATCGACCAAACGGGTCGGGTTCGAAAGTATAAGCGAATGTTTAGATCGCTTACCTTATGACCCTATATAAGCACTATGTTGGTCCCGTTGATACAGGATCTGATCGTAGGAACAAGATGAATCGATTTCGTCTTAGTGTGCGGAATCCATTAAGCACCGGACCTTCTATTTATAGACAAACTCAGAAAGCTAATAAGTGTTGTACGCGCGGGTGGGCTACCCGTGCGTATGGGCTACCCGTACGTATGAGCTACCCGTGCGTATGGTCATCCGCGCGTATGACTTATCCGTGAGGATAAGTCATCCGTGCGTATTGCCATACGTGCGTATTGCCATCCGCACGAGTTGATCTTGATCCCAAACAACACTTTTACATATAAAATCTATTTCTGAGTTGTCCTGCTAACTACAAACATACATACAGACAATATACATAAACACAGAATACAAAATCTGACTACATGCTGACGGAAGCTACAGACGTAATGTACTAATAGACTCCCCCTCGGATGTAGCTGCAGTTCCTTCCAGCATAGTCTTTAATTCCTTCTGTTGCGTCTTCGCTCACGCGCTTTTTCTCTTCTCTTCTGTGCTTTTACCTCCAACATCCTTTTTCTCTTTTGTCTTCCCTCAGTCAACCACCAATGTCTGTAGACAGGATCTCCATCATGCTTCCGATCCCACCTCGGAATTTTGTTTTCTTCAGATTCAATTGGTGTCTGATCTGTTGGAGGAACAATTCCCAAATTACGTCTTCCCCGTTCAGCAGCTCTTTCAGCAATCTTCTTTGAACGTTGTTCACGCTTGTATACTTTCAAGAACTCATCAATCTCTAGATCTCTCCATTTAGTCTTCCAGTATCTTCCAGAGTTGATGTCTTTTGCGTAACAAACATCCACAACCTTTTGATATTGCAAAGCTTGCTCTCTATCAGGTCTTTCGTAAACTATCTTGTTGTAGAACAAACAATCAATATCCTTCTTTGAGCAGTTAACAAGCCACATAGGATCTAACACACAGACCCTTCTAGCTTCTCCTGTGGACTTGTTATTTAAAGAAATTATTGCTTCTGCTGTAGATTGATTATACAACCAACTTTCAAACTCATCATGGAAATCTTGCTCCATTGCCCTTAAAGGCATATTCTTCAAACAACTTGGAGGCTTGATATCCAGTGTAATATCCTTTTCACCACTTTCTAAAATTCTTTCAATTCGACGTGGAAAGTGTGGTTGCCAATCAGGATATCTTTTCTCAGCTTGCAGCTTCACATAATTCCATAACTTCTGATCATGTTGTTTAACATCCAACCCATGGTAGAATTCTTTGATATTCTTTGTTTTTACCAACTCGTCTATATCCCACCACGGCAAAGTTTTTATATCAGACAAGAACTCAAAGTACTGTACTCCCTGTTCTCTTCTGATTGCATAAACTTTCAAATCTTCCAAATATCCCCCTGATAGAATATCACCCCAAGAGAGTTCTTTGTCGTGTGTAAAGAATTGTAGGGCTCGAAGTTTCTTTCTCTCTTTTGGCATGACTTTGTACCATTTCTTTCTTTCTTCTGCCAAATTTTCTCTTGGAATAGTATTTGGAATTCCTTCTGCAGACACCTTCTCCACTATTTTCCTTCTAATTTCATCTTCATTTCGATCTTTGAACATTTCCGATAATGAAGGAAATGTCGCATCAATCCCAGAATAATGAAAACGAACTTCATCATCAGATGAATCTGAAGCATCTTCAACGATTACATCATTGTAATTATCAGCTTCAAAGGCATATCTTGACTCCAGTACATCTTCAGAAGTTTCAGGTATCTCATCTTCAATATCGAATTTAAATTTACCCTCTTGCAAACCCAATTCCTCTAACATTTCTGCCCTTGTTCTACTAACCTCAATCACCTCTTGACTTTTATCTTGTAAGAAAATGACAGTGGGATTTGTGAGAAATACCTGTTCCATGTGTTGCTTTCTAGAAGTAGAAGTTTCTTGATGATCATCATCTTCTATTTCGTTGATCTGATCATTCAGAAACTCCTCTATCCTTTGTTCATCAATAGGATTCTTCACAATTAATCCTGACGATCCTTGATCATCGTCATCATTCTTCTTATCATCATCTTTCTTATTCTCATCGTCTTTCTCATCATCATCATCTTTTTCTTCATCTTCATCTGCATCATCATCTACAAGAAGTTCTTCATCAGAATCACTAACCTCTTCACCCCGAGCTCTCTTTGCTTCTTTTCTTCTTTTCATAACTTTCATTCTGTAAAGACCATCTTTTACGTTGAGTGGCACAGTATAAGCATTACCAACAAGAACAAACTGCTTTGTCTTCCATTCAAGTAGCATCACTTCTTTGGACTTTTGCTTCTTTTGTTCAGCAGCAACTCTACGAATGATCTCTTCAGGATCAATAACTTGAGAAGGCTCTCCAACCAGCATGAAATCTTGATCATGTACAACTTGCTCTTGAACATGTTGTTCTTGAGTAACTTGTTCTTGAGCATGTTGATCTTGAGCATGTTCAGCATCAATCATTTCAGCATCAACTTGAAGAGAAGAACCACCAGCTTCTTGAACATCTTCAATTACACTTTTGTTCTTTTGGATAGCATCCTCAGCCAGTCTTCGTTCTCTTTCAAGTCTTCTCTCTTCAACTTTATTTACTTCAATTTCATTGTAAGCAACATGAACATCCTTCTTCAAAAGATTTTCAACAACAGAATATAACATCTTCAGTTGTTCATCTTTCATCACTTTGTCAGCTTTCATGGCTTCCATCTCCAACTTCATTATTTTCATTTCATTTGAAGTGGATTCACTCATATCACTGACCACCTGATTGAGTGTTTGATTAACATCTTCGAGATTCTTGTTTAGTGAAGAAATTTCTGCCAGAAGAGCTTCAATCACTTTAGTGTTACTTTCACCATCTTCCTTTATCTTCTTCATATCGCGTTCATCCTGGATTATCACCGTTCTGATTTGATCATGAGCTTTCATTATCTTTTTCACTTGCTCTTTTAACAGATCACGTTCTCTTTCAGCTTTTTCTTTTTCTTTCTCAAGATCTTTGACCTTCTTTGCAAGAATTCTTACTGCGTCATTGTTGAATAAGTCATCATCAAAATTCAGATCTTCTAAAGGATCACCTGAAGCAGGTGGCATATTGCTAAAGAAATCTTCTGAATTTCTTGGACGTGAGGACGATTCTGGAATCTCGATGTTTTCTGGTACATTTGGGAATTGTGAGCAAAAGACTCCAGCATCAGTAACTTCAATGTAGTCATCGTGACTAGTCAGCTTTTCTGCTTCTGTTTCTTCTGGTTGAGGAGATTCAACATGTTGAGTATCTTTGCCATCATGTTCCTTTTGAACCTGACTTACTTCTTTTCTTGCTCGAACACTTCTTGGAATGAGACCTGCTACAACAGCTTTTCTTTTCTTGATCTGTTTCTTTGGATTTTCAGGATCATAAGTTGAGTCTTCTTCGTCTGATCCTTTCTTTTTCTTTGGAGATCTTTTCTTCAACTGAACTTTTCCTTTGCCAAGAGTAAGTGGATCAAGTTCAGATTCTGATATTGTGGTTTCAGAATCAACATCACTTGAAAGATCTTGAACGACTCCTTCTTGATCTTCAACACCTTGATCTTTAACACTTTGAGCAGCATCCTCATTCTTCTTCAAGAAACTTTGAAGAGATTGTGATAACAAATCAGCACCTTCTTGAATAACTGTTGATGGTTCCAAAACTGGTTCATCTGTCAACCTGTGCTTCTGTTTTCCAGAAGACCCTGCAAAACAGATGTTTTGACAAATTTATTAGAAATTTTCATAATATAAAATTCTAAATTCCTTATGACTCCCCCTTTCACAATACCCTTTTTCACATTCTTTGGAATAGAAACTGCAGGGGACAACTTTGGAGTTCTCTTTCTCTTTCCATCTTTGATACACCACCATCTTGTATCTTTCTTGTAGAACAAACTCATTTGGTCATCTTCATTATCAGAATTGCTGTCTTCATGTCTCCACGCATCATTCTCTGGAGCTACATAGTTTGGATTTGAAATTTTACAGATCATTCTCTTTGCTCCAGGATTTGGACCTTTGATCAACCTGCTGATTGTGTCAGGTGTCATGTGCCTTAGGCCCAAAATGTCACTACTTCTCTTTTCTAAACCTTGAAACTGATCATCTATCAACATCTGGACAAACCTAGGATACATAAGGAACCTCTTGCTTCCATCCTTTACATTCCCAGACATGTGATCAAAGATTACTTGAGAAATATTGTAAGGTCTGTTCAGTATGAGACAAGCAATGATATTCATGATGTAGTCTTGAGTTTCATCATATCCACCTTTTCTGTGTGACAAAGCATGAAGCACACAATGAGCCAAGAATTTATAAGCATGGCTAAAACTTGTCTTCTGCATTCTTCCATTCACACTACCAGCAAAACCCATCCTACACCACAATCCTTTTACTAAACGTTCAGAAACTATGGTTGGGTCACTATCATTGTCTCCTAAATTCAACACTCTTCTAATAACACCAACTGTCACTTTCATCTCCAAATCTACATCTCTTCCATTCTCATCCTTCTTAGATACAGCAGAATAAATGGTCTTATCACTTTCTTCGTATCTTGCAGCATTCCAAAATCGTTTCACATGCGATACATAAGCTACTGTCTTATCAGTTAAGGCCTTAGAAATTCTACTTTCCCTCAAAAATTTTGCAACATCTTGAACTACTGTGTTTTCAGTATACACTTCATCCAATACACAATATACATTATGAGCTTTATCCCAATCCTGCAGAAATTTTATTCATTTTAAAAATTTTGGGATCTCAAAATATTCTGTCTAGAACAAAAACTTGATGCATGATATGACACTTGAAAAGTTATCCGTACGCATGACTTGTCCGTGCGGATAAGTTGTCCGTGCCGACAACTTGTCTACACCGCGTATAGCCACCCGTGCGTACAACAAATCATATCTCCGGGTTGCCATTCGTGCGTACAACATGTCATTGCCACGGATTGCCATGCGCGCGTACAGCCTGTCCTTGCCACGGATTATCATACGTGCGTACAACATTATTTGCCATGGATTGCTATTCGCCCGTACAACATGACATAGCTACGGACTACCATACGTGCGTACAACATTACTTGCCACGGATTGCCATACGCACGTACAAGTTGTGCGTGCGGATACAAGTCACAGGAACAGTTTATGAACATCAAAAATTTTAATGGCAAAAACTAAAATTGAACATAGATCTACACAGAGAATGTTAAGGCGATCAAAACCCTATGTTCAACGTTTTCTAAAACGTCCTAATCACAGGTCAATTTAACAAAAACCTAGCCGAAACTATGTACCGTTCAAACATCAGATCTAACAGATTTTAACATGTTATAACACAAATTAACCCGGTAAATCTTTAGATCTAAGCATTCCGATCAAAACCTAATCATTTATTCATAACAAATTGAACTAAACACAGGCTAGATCTAAGATATAACGCTTCGAAAGAACAGATACGTGATGAACAGACATTGAACAATGAATTATTACAGATTTGAATTAGAAAAACATACCTTTGCCATTGTTTATGTTGTGCAATCCAACGAAAACAAGAATCCGTGCAAAGAATTTCGAAGTCAGAGAGTCAAAGTGTGAGAGAGAAAGAGTATCGTACGTGCGTATAGCTTTGACTGACTCTTTGACCCTCTATTTATACTAACATCATATGCGTATGGTCACCCGGGCGCATTGCCATCCGTGCGTATGGCTACCCGTCCGGATGAACATCCGAATGAGGCTCACTTTAACTTTTTCAAAGAAAACTTTGATTTTTCTCATCATTTGCCAGTTTTTAGAAATCCACTTAAGTTACTTAGTTCAAACTAATGACCCAAGTTACTTAATTTGTCGACCAAGTCCAACTTAATGACCTTGGTTGATCTGAGACAAAACATACTGACTTTTGAAAAATTCTGTTTAAACAACTTTTCTGAAAATTTACAAGTATCAACTTAATGAACTTGTGTTTGTCATTACAATTACAGATTAGTTGTGATTAGCTCCAAACTCATCTTTCATTCCAGAAAACTTCCTGCATCTTCTATCACTTTCGAATCTGAAGATCAACTTTCCACTTTGGTTTGTCGGAAAATAAAGCAGAAAATAAAATCTTTTTGGGATTATCAATGAAGCAAGAAGACTAGAAAATAAAAGACAGAAATATAAAAGCAGTAACTGTAAACTATTTACAAACATATTTTTGGTGAGCGTGTTAGGGAATCATATCAGCTTCCGACAAGTTACAAGTACCATTAAGCTTGATTTCATGCCAAACATTAAACAATTCACCTCGATTGTCGATATACTGATCCATCTTAAATTCTTACACACATTTCAATCTGTTCAGGATACGATTTAAGTGTTTTAGAGACTTAAACTTATACGTGTGTCCCACCTCTTGAATATACTCCCGTATCCAGAATCTCAATAATCAGTCTTACAGGTGAGTATTACTACAATGATATCTGTACATAAATTAGGTATGCGAGGGCCGAGGGATCTCAGGTCGATACTTCCGTATACGCAGAGAGATATCGGCTTCGACTTTAAGGTGTGTCCCCTTTAGAGGATCTTTTTGCTACAACAGCAGCGTTTATTAATTTTATTGTTTCAGCATGCTGAGGGTTTAATGCTATGTTTCAAGCATTTGCAGAAAGTATTATCCAGGGACTAGGTCAGAACTACCGTTCAGCAGAAGTCCCGGAATAATACCCCAGACATCATTGAGAATAAAGACCTAGTATATCAGATTAAGAGACCTTTCAAACGAGATTTCAGGGGTTACCTATATATCCAAGTAGTGTTCCCCACGAAATAAGCAAGTAAGATTTTATGTTTATATCCCGAACAAATCTACTAAATGTGTAAAAACCTATCAACACATCATTAGTGAGACTGTTTAATGCATTTTAGACTTTCCATTTCTTTAGCGTACTGAAACTGTCTAGCTGATGTACTATCATTTTCCCTTTTTACACAAACTCTTTTTGAAATTTTATCATGTTTTTGGGTTTTTGAAATTTTCTACTGTTTTTGGCTTTTTCGAATTTTTTATTGTTTTTGTATTTTCTGAAAATAAAACTACTATCTCCCCCTAAAAACCAAAAAAAGTAAAAATTCGACAAACCATTGCAGATTGTTTCTCAACATCATCTACAGTGGCACCTTCATCAACGCCAACAATTTCCTCCGCATCCGATAGCAACTTCATACCATTAAGTTTCAAAAGATATTTAAAGCGAGTTTTATCAAATGCTTTGGTATGTAAGTCAGCTTTTTGTTCATCGGTGTGGATTTTTTCTATTCGTATCAACTTCTTCTCGAAACAGTCTCGGATGAAGTGATGACGAATTTCAATGTGTTTTGTTTTAGCGTGATGAACAGGATTTTTTGTAATGTTTATTGCTGCCTCATTATCAACAAAGATAGGGGAGTTAAGAAATTGCAAACCGTAGTCTCGCATCTGTTGCTGGATCCACAAGATCTGAGAACAGCAGATGCTAGCAGATACATATTCAGCTTCACAAGTGGATAAAGCGACAGAGGTCTGCTTCTTGCATTGCCAGGTGACCAATCGTGGTCCGAAAAACTGGCACCCCGCTGTTGTTGATTTAGCATTCACTTTGCAGCATCCGAAATCAGAATCAGAATATCCTTCGAGCATGAAGTCGCCAACTTTTGGATACCACAACCCCAGAGATGGAGTTCCTTTCAGGTAGCGTAGAATCCTTTTCACAATTACCATGTGCGAAGCTCTAGGATTTGACTGAAATCGAGCCGCGAGGCAGGTTGGGTACATAATATCCGGTCTTGATGCCGTCAAGTACATTAACGAGCCGATCATGGAACGATACAATGTTTCATCTACCTTCTCTCCGGTGAGATCAGGGTGTATCCCATGGTTCGTCGCTAATGGGGTGGACATTGGTGACATTCCTGACATCCCGAATTTCTCCAGAACATCATGAACGTATTTTGTTTGATGTATGAAAGTTCCCTCGGGAAGTTGATCAACTTGAAGTCCCAAGAAGAACTTCATCTCACCCATTGAAGACATTTCAAACTTCTGCTTCATAACTTGTTCAAAATCTTTGCAGAGTTGTTCATTTGTAGACCCGAAAATTATGTCGTCCACGTAAATTTGGACAATTAGAAGATGTCCGTCGACTTCTTTTGTGAAAAGAGTGGCGTCTATCTTTCCTCGAGTGAAGTGGTTGGCTAACAGATGTTGAGACAAGGTCTCATACCAGGCTCTCGGGGCCTGATGTAAGCCGTACAACGCTTTGTCAAGGAGATAAACTTTATCTTTATGAATTGGGTCGGTGAAGCCCGGTGGCTGTCCGACATAAACCTCCTCTTTCACCTTGCCATAGAGAAATGCCGACTTCACATCTAACTGAAAAACTTTAAATCCTTTCCATGATGCGAATGCAAGAAAGATTCTGATAGCTTCAAGTCTTGCGACGGGGGCATATACTTCAGTGAAATCTATCCCCTCCTGCTGACTGAAGCCTTGAACAACGAGTCGAGCTTTGTTTCGAATGATAACTCCTCGATCATCCCTCTTGCACTTAAACACCCATTTGGTATTAATCTTCCGGTGACCATCGGGCAAATCTACTAGCTTCCATACGCCAAGCTTTTCAAATTGGCATAACTCCTCCTGCATTGCATTTACCCATGAATCTTCAGTAAGCGCCTCTTTGTACGTCCTTGGTTCTATCTGCGAGATGAAACAACTTAATGAGAATTCAGTTTGTAAAGGAGCAACTGTTGTGTAAAAACATGTAAGGCCTTGATCAAGCTGTCTTCGAGTGCGGACGCCTGATTGCAGTTCTCCGATTATCAGTTCCTCCGGATGATAAGAAAGCATTCTTGGCATCATCTCGCCTGAAACATCTACTTCGCTCTCCAAATTTGTGACGTTTTGATCAGCAACTTGTTCACTAACTGGAATAGTTTGATTTGAAAACTGGATTATCTCCCCCTCAGAGTCTGAATCATCATGATCGAATATTGGTCTGTTTTCAGATTCTTGATTATCATTCTCTACCGTCTGATTTTCTTGAGCAACATCATTTTCAACATCGTCCATGTTCTCCAGCATTGCTAGGACCCGCCTCGTCATCATTTGAAGCTTGTTGTTTTCGATAAGAGTCAGCTGGGAACCTTTCATCTTCATATTCTCTTAGAATATCCAACTCATCAAAGAACTCTGGTTCTTCCTCCATGTTGAAGGATTCCCACAAAACATCATAATTGAAACGCCATGAGTCGCCAGGATTTTGTGGAGGCATTGTATGACCTTGGCATTCAACATTTTGAGCTTCAATAATTCTTTTTAGACTTGGAACGAAGACTCGTCTTAAAGGACTGGCATAGCCTACAAATATTCCTTCAATACTCTTCTCTCCAAACTTTCCAAAAGGTTCAAGAACAGTGCAGGGCGACCCGAACGGTTCAAGATACTTCAGATTTGGTTTTCGGTTATTGATCAACTCAAAGCATGTTTTGTTGAATTTCTTGACAGTGAGAACTCTGTTGAGCGTGTAGCATGCGGCGGAAACAGCTTCTGCCCAGAAATTTATCGGTAATTTTGAATCAGCAAGCATTGTTCTGGCCGTTTCAATCAGTGTCCTATTTTTACGTTCTGCAACTCCATTCTGTTGCGGAGTGTACGGAGCACTGAACTCATGCAAGATACCTTTTTCCTCACAATATTCTTCCATATTGTTGTTCTTGAACTCAGTACCATTATCACTTCTGATTCTTCTGATACGTCTTTGGTACAAATTTTCAATCTTTCTGAACAACCCCCTCAATCTGTCAAACGTTTCTTCTTTTGACTTTAAGAATAACACCCATGAAAATCTGGAATAATCATCAGTAACCACAAGACAATAAAGTTCTCCGGTGATACTTTTGACATTCACAGGACCAAATAAATCCATATGAAGTCTTTCCAAAGGTCTTGAGACTGAATTGAATTGCTTTGTGGGGTGTGACTTTTTCTTTTGTTTGCCTTTCATGCAACTAATGCACTCCCCTTCCAGATGAAAACCTTTGATATTAACTCCAAGAACTAGATCATTGTGCACCAAATGATTCATTTTTCTAAGATGAATGTGCCCCATCTTACGATGCCACAACTTTGATTCTTTCTCCGTTGCTCTCGAAACAAAACAGTGTGCTTGACCTGTTGTTGTAGTTGCTACAGACATATCCAACACATATAAATCATTTTCTCTTGGTGCTCGCATTATAATCCATTCTTCAGGGATAACAAATCCGGGCTTCAAAATCAAACATTCTTTGTCTGTGAAGTGAGTAGTATACTTATTGTCACAAATCTGCGAGATACTTAGCAGATTGTTCTCCAACTCAGTAATGTAGTTAACTCTTTCAAACGTAACGATCCCGTTGGATAACGTTCCTTCACCAATAATTCTACCACCTTCATGACCAGCAAATCCCACATAACCACCATTGATATTTCTGACATCATACAGCAGTGTTGTCTTTCCTGTCATGTGCCGAGAAGCTCCACTATCCATAATCCAACGTGAAATAGATCTTGGAAGCTCCTGCACATATCAAAAACTTTTAATGAGATTTTGATGCTACCCAAGCCTCTTTTGACTCGGGTAACTTGAAATTAAGGTGAGTTGTTTTGGTGTAGAGTGGCGGAAAGTTTTTAACATTCATTTTAAGGCTTTCAGCAGTCCCAACTTCAACCTCTTTGAATAATAAAAATTCATCCTTTTGAGGTTGAGCAGTTGGTTGATTTTTCTTTACCACATACTTCTTTTCAGAAGTCGATTTTTGTTTCTCATAAAAATTCAAGGGTATATACTTCTTCTTGTTAGAAGATGATGGTTTTTCAGTTTCAGACACCTTTGGTAAATCAACTTTCTTTTCAACCACTTTTGGCTTCCATGTTTGTTGAGGTGATGCAACCCGTTGGTAAAATTTATCATTTTAGATACCAAATTCTTAACAGGTTCAGTTTTGATCTTGGTTTTCTCATTTTTCAAAACATTTTTCTCAACAATCATTGGAGCCTTTCCTTTAACAACATCTCTCTTGATAGAATTCTTCACAGTTTTAGTCTTAGGCTTCAAGTTGGTACACTTTCGTGCAATATGTCCAACTTGATTACATTTAAAGCATGTTCGGGTGTCAACTACCCGTCTTGAGCCTTCAGACTGAGGCTGTGAGGCCTTCTTTTAAAAGAATTCTTTGTTTGATTTTAAAAAGATTTCAGATTCCTCTTCAGAAAGTGAACTTGAACTGTTCACAAACACCTTTTTCACAGCAAACTTCTTGTTCTGAACATTCCTTTTCTGATAATTCTTACCACCCTGATATCCTCCCGACCATTTATTTTGATAGTTGTTAGAAAAACGTGGTGGAATAACAGGTTTTTTATAGTAAGATTTATCTTTCTCAAAATTCATCTGTCTCTTTGTCTGTTTCAAACCGTCCACTTCAGACAAATCAATTTCAACCAATTTGAAAACATTTTTCAATTTGTTCACATTAACATTCTCCAGAGGAAATTCAAAGTCTGAATACAACTTATCAGATCCAGACATCTTGTACATCACAAGACCCGGTTCTTCATTTAAGTTGTTTTTAGATTTTGGTTTTGGAATGTAATTGTTCAGAAAGCATTCTTCATCTTCATTCGAATCACTATCCAAGACACTTTCAGCCATGCCTTTAACGATTTCAGTTTGAACACTGTCATTGGATGATGATGAAGAAAATGTCACATTAATCGTTTCTGGCAGTTTTATCTCATTTGATTCAACATCATCATTAACCAACCCTGACTGCTTCTTTGAAAAATTGTTTAGAACCGGTGGAGGAACTTGATGAAACCCCACCCCAGTTCCATCACAGTATACATCTTCGCCAGCTTTGGTTTTTCCAATGGGTTTTGGAACAATGTGTTGCAAAACAAAGCTTGCAGAGTTGTAACTGCTCAGTTTCAGATTAATACGTTCATTCTCAATTTTAGCTTCTTCAAACTGAAGCTTCAATTTTGCAATTTCATCAAGTTGTTGATTGATTAACTCTTCTTTTACCCTCAGAACCCCTGATAATTGAAGATTTTCCTTCGTTGTTTTACTGTTTCTCTCATCAGAATCTTTAACCGTTCGCTTTAGCTTCTCATAATTTTCAGAAATTTTACGACTTTCAAGAATCAACTTTTCGTTTTCTTTTCTTATTTTTTCAACGTCATTTTTATCGTTTTCAATTTTATCAGCTAATTCTTTTGATCTATCATTCGAAGCTTTCAGCATTTTGTCACGGTCTAAGATTTGATTTTCAACACTTTTGACTTTACTAGTCAACTCTTCAATCTTCTTACCACTGAGGTAAGTGATTGTACTACAAACTTTGCACTCTTTCATGCAATTTTTGCAGTCATTTTCAGATTTATCTTTCTTACCTGATTCAACTTTATCATTTGAACTGACCTTGTTTGTTGACTCAGTTCCAGAACTAGACACTACCTCAAGTTCTTTTGCTGCAAGAACTTTTTCAGCCATCTTCCTCAAGTTCCCAGCCGTTAGCTCTTGTGATGTGTCAATGATCCCATCATCAGCATTCTTTGACTTTGGTTTCTGTTCTGAATCTTTGACTTTTTCATCTTTCTCTACTTGTTTCTCTTCACCACCTCCCCACCATTCTCTTTGTCTAGCTTCTTCTTCCTCGGTAAATTGTTGTGTAAGAGCATCAATACTGATGGAATTTGGGTCAACTGCAATGTTTCCTTGAGGATCAAGGTAACATTCTCTGTCGGCATCCCACCTTTTTGCTCTTTTAGCTTCTTTGTAAGTGTTATAAATTCTGTTCAATCTGGTTTGTGCTTTCATTCTTCGGTTGACGAGTTTTTCTTCATCAGTTCTAATGTCTTTAAAAGGAATAATCTTCGTCACGAATGCATAACCCACTGCATCTTCCTCAGGCAATATTTCGCTCCAATCATAACCTTCGTCATCATGGATCACGGCAAGAGCTCTAGACTTCTCTTTATTGTCTTCAACTTGCTTCAATCTAGGTGGCTCAGATTTATTCTGGTGATAGATTGCTCTCTTGTAATAATCATCTCTGAAAGGGTTTTCTGACTCATCAGCATATGCATTTCTGCATTCTCGTTTGAAGTGACCTTTCTGCTTACATTTGAAACACGTCACCTTCGATTTATCAAACCCCAGCTTAGTAGAAGCACCACCGATTGTCTTTCTGCCAGTAATTTCCATGAAGCGTTGTGCTCTACGAACAGCACTGGCCATTGCCCAACGAATATCGATCAGCTCCATTTCCTCGGGATCAATCTGGTCATAATCTTCTTTCGTCAGATTGGTATTACCTATCTTCCCTACTACTAACCCTTCGTACGACTCCAACACAGATGCTAGAAAGATCATCTGCTGTTTTGCCGACTCTTCATCAAAATTCTGAGCATTCTTCAAATCTACCGCAATGTTGCATGAAAATACATTCTTTGGAACAGATTGTTGTTGACTTGAAGAATTTGAAGAAGATCCTTGACTTTGAGTGTTTGATGAAAAACCTCCATGAAAACCACTGTTTGAACTTGGACTTTCTTTACTTGAAGTGTTTGTGTTTTCAGCTGAGAAAGCAGTTCTTGGAGAAACATTCTTGGGAATCATACTCTTCGGATAGTACAACTCCATGTTTTGTTGGTAAGATGAATGATTTACTTTGTGAGTTTTCTTTATCTCCAATTCATGACTTTCTAGTCTTTCAATCAGCAAGTCGACAGTCAGATCTTTAGCTGTGATTGTATTTTTTAACATCAGTGCATAGTATTGCCAATCCATCTCGTCTGGTAGTGAATCGAACAGTTTGTCAACTAGCTCTTCTGGAGGATATTGAATTCCATGCCTTGCCAATTCCAACTTTAAGTGTCCAAATCTTTCAATCATTTTACAAACAGATTCACCTTTTAAGCATCCGAACAAATCAAACTCCTTTCGCAGCAATTTCTTTTTGTTTTTGATTATTTCTTCACTTCCTACACATTTTTTATTTAACTTGTCCCAAAGATCTTTTGCGTTTTTGTATTCAATGAGTGAAATAATGTCGTCTCTTACGGACTGGTGAATCAAAGCAATGCATTTTTGTTCAGCTATAAAGTTTTCTATTTCTTCACCCGCTGATAAATTCTCAGGATCTTGTCTTTCTGAAGCAAAACCGTTCTTTAAGTTCTTCCAGCTCGGATATGCGAAAGCTTTCAGCCATTCTTCGAATCTTTTTGCCCACCAATTATAATCTTCGATTGCCATTAGCTTTGGTGGTTTGTTGTAGGTACCATATGCACTTTCAACACTTAGGGCATCGGATAAAGTTTTCTTCGGGGTTGGATTATCATTTGAACGATTTGAAGTGTCGGCTTCAGAATTTCCTGCGAAAGCATACATCTCACTGAAGGGATTCATGAATTCTTCCATTTTTAAGTACCTGAAACAATTTTCAAACACTTAGACAATTCTTACAAATTTTAAAATTTCAAACAGTTGAACCGGATAGTTATCCGTTCGAATAGGAATATGAATGATAACAAAGTCTATCCGCACGGACGGTGATCTGCTCGGATGGTTGTGCGTACGGGTAGCTTTGACCTTTTGACTTTTCTGGTTATCCGCACGGGTAGTAATCCGTGCGTGTAACAATGATGATGTCAGCAAACAATTTTGCAGTAACTAACTAAGCCAAACCGTTCAGACAGCTGTCCGCACGGGTGAGTGACGTCATCAAATACGAACAACTAAACATGATTTTCGATGAATTTGATCTGGTTTTAGGTTGAATCTGATTATGAAACTAAGTAGGATTATACTTTGAATGATTGTGAGTTGATTGATATCAATTTTAACAAATTTTAACCGTAAATTCTTGCTCAATTTTAAGTTTTTCTGATTTTATGGTGACAAATGAAGAACAAATGTAAAATCTGAGTAGATGTATATGAAATCTGTCAAATTTCCGGTGAAATTTGAATCAAATCGGCAACAGAAGTCAAATTTCCGGTGAAATTCGACTTTGATCGGCGAATAGAACTTGAAATCCGGTGAATTCAGTGTCGTTGATCTCGATTCAGCTCCCTGGATGCTCTGATACCACTTGTTGGTCCCGTTGATACAGGATCTGATCGTAGGAACAAGATGAATCGATTTCGTCTTAGTGTGCGGAATCCATTAAGACGAATCACAGATTTGTACAACAGAGAATTCAACTTTTAACTGCTTGTCTTTGTTCGTTCTATTAATCGTTCTGAAAGTCACAAAGTTCCGTTGAACATACAAGCTATCCGTGCGTCTCAAAAGTTCTTCTAATAATAGCACCGGACCTTCTATTTATAGACAAACTCAGAAAGCTAATATGTGTTGTACGCGCGGGTGGGCTACCCGTGCGTATGGGCTACCCGTACGTATGAGCTACCCGTGCGTATGGTCATCCGCGCGTATGACTTATCCGTGAGGATAAGTCATCTGTGCATATTGCCATACGTGCGTATTGCCATCCGCACGAGTTGATCTTGATCCCAAACAACACTTTTACATACAAAATCTATTTCTGAGTTGTCCTGCTAACTACAAACATACATACAGACAATATACATAAACACAGAATACAAAATATGACTACATGCTGACAGAAGCTACAGACGTAATGTACTAACACACTAAACTAAAAGTGATGAGCTAAGCATGTTAAAACATGCTTAACTAAGTTTAGAAAACAGGTTTGGTATCAAAACAAACGGTTTTGATACCTAAGAGTAGTTTGGTTACAAAATACGCAAGAATACGCATTTTGGCCAAAACTACGACTCGTCACTGAGCCTAGATAACGTGGTAATCAGTAGGTATAGCCACTAGGGACTATAACCACGTGATTATGCTCACGTTAGGAAGTTCAAACAAACTTCGCATTGACCATAAATTGGTCAATGCAGAAAGTCAAACATAGTTTGACATTAACGCTAAAACGAATGAAAAGAACGAAAGAACACTTACAAAGGGTCCCCGCAAGTTTGATCTTCCAAGTAATCTCAGGTAGGAAGTGTATAAACACAACCACTTAGAGAAAAACTCAGAATTCAAGTGGGTTTTGAGTTGGGAACTTGGGGGTATTTATAGGATTCCTTGAACCGTTAAGATCGTTTATCGTAAAACGTGATTCAATAAATGATTTAAGTAGGGTCCTTTTAATTAAATCAATAAATGATTTAAGTAGACTACCAAGGAGTCTGTTTAGGTACATCAGCGCATGTCATTTTTAACCAGATTTTGATTCAATCTTTTTTACTAGACCACTAGGAGGGTCTCTTATGAATCATGGAGTGGTACTATATAATCCAAGGGTCTTAACTAACACGTAGAAGCCCAATAAGGATTTAGGGTAGTACCTTTTTGAATATCCTTCTACGAATCCCTCATATAAAGATACGAAAGGTTCTACGAGGATTTGGATAACGAATATCCAGAGTATACAAAAACACAAAAATGCATAAAAGAAAACACTAAATGCATAAACACATAATCACATAATTGTTTAACTTGATTTTAGATTTGTTATCATTTTGTTAATTTGTTCTGCTAACTGTGAACATGTATTCAAAGCACACCAGGTATCCAATCAGTGGATTTTGATTGGTGCTTTAAATATTTCTAAGAATCTAACTATAAAGATAGAAAGATCTTTTAAAGGGAAAATTCGATTTCGATTATAAGGATCCGAAATGTTCGAATTAAGGTATACAAGGAATCCAATTAAGGACTCTGATTTGAATGATAATCATCCACAAGGGTCTAATTGTGAAGATAAGAAGATCCCATATTGATTTTAGAAGTTGAAGATGTTTTGAAACCTTGCACTGGATGTGCTTAAGTCAAAACATGAAGTAAAAATGCTTATGAAGTTGAGATGCTAGATATGTCAAGGCGACATATGAAGCAGAATTTGGAGGTTAAGTCAATGTATGAGAAAAAAATATTTTTGAAAATTATGCATGGAGTTCAAAAAATGTGTTCAATGTTTTTGAAACCTTATATATAATACCTTTGAAATCATAAAGTAGGTGTATTAGGTAGGTATACATTTATAAAAAAAAAAATTGTTTTAAAATCATGCGAGATGAATTTTGAAATTATGTATAAGGTTTTTGAAAACATGAATGATGCTTTTCGAAATCATGCACTTGATAAGAAAATGTACCGTGTTAATATTGTTTTCAGACTATATGAAACATTTTGAAATTATGAAGGTTGTTTTTTTTTTAAAACATAGCCAATGTTTTTGAAATAACATAGACAATGCATTTGAAAAAAATTGTTTTCAAACTATATGAAATGTTTTGAGATCATGAAGATTGTTTTTGAAATACTTGTACTGTGTATGTTGAAAAATAAAAACGTAATGGGTATGATATTTGAAAATACCCTTAGTTATCTAACCAAGGATTCAAAGGCACAGATGTGCAGAAGCATGATTACTCATAATGTCACTTTATTTTTTGTACTTCGTATCTTAGAATGAAACGAGTACTTAGAATTTTCTATTGGAATCATGAGTAAACACAAGAATGGGAAATATTCACAAGAGTAGTTTGTAAGGAACATAGTTCCTTAATGTAGGTATTATAGGGAAATGCCATACACACATGTAACTACACTTGTATATCAGAATTTGTGATCAACGATTTATTTATAAACAAAACTGATTGTTTCACATTACAAGAAAAACAAAGAAATAAAAGCATAAGATTTAAAACAGTAACATCTTATACTCAGCCAAATGCTCATCCGTGGGTCAGATTTGCATTGACAATCTTTGTTCACTTATTCCTGAAATAGCTCGTCTCGCCGTAGTTGTTCCAAGTACCAGATGGTAAACGAGCTGGAGCAGGGTTGACTTGGGGTTGGTTTGGACCACCTTGGATTGGGTTGAATTGACAAGCATTTGCCAGGTGACCGAGTCGTCCACATGATGCACACAGACGACACTGCAGGTAAGCTTGGTGAGGTGCATTACACTTGTTGCACATCAGTGCAGTACCGGCATAAGGTTTCCTAGCAGGAGGTTGAGCAGCAGCAAGGTTTATAACAGCTTTGTTTTGGATAGCAAAGCGGCATATGTTAACCAAATGTCCCCGCCGTCCACAGTAGGTACATTTGAAGCAGGGTATGAGGTTTGAATGATGACAGTTGCATTGTTTGCACCATGGGGCAGTTCCAAAGTACGGCTTCCTAGCTGGTGGCGCTGCCATTTGGCTAGGTCCCGCTTGATTAGGTGTAACTGCTGCGGGTTTCTTTGAAGCCTTACGCTTCCTTGATTTTGGTGCAGGCTTGACTTCTGCTTCCTTTGGTGACTCTTGAGTGGCTTCATTGTTGAGACGAGACATGGCAATGCCTAAATCCACCGTCTTCAGAATCACTTCGCCTATTTGCTGAGCAAATTTGGCTGTTTACTCGGACATTTGACCGTTGCTGAGAGGAAGAGACATTCTAGAAGGAAATGAAAGACATAGGAAGAAACAAGTGAAATGTTATCGGAAAATCAAAACAAAATGGCAACGCATAAAATTGCAATCATTTGTTTGTTACCTAAGGCAAACAAATGAGACGGTGACTAATCAAAGTAAACAGGTCATATTAATGTATTACTGAAGACATGCTCGCCTATAAGTGAACACTCACCCCAAGAGTTCCCAGGTAAGAGTGACTGGTCTGATTCTGCGGATTTGTACGAACACTCTAGCCTTAGACAGAAAACTCAGAGTACAGGTATTCACCCTTCCAGTTTGCACGTGTTCACATTAAAAGACCCAAACTTTGATGAGATTTTGAAAACTTTGAAGGTTCAAAACCTTACAATAAATCATCCTAGAACAGATGATTGATTTTCAAAGCGGTTTTGAAATTTGTGTTCTAGTTGTGGTTGTTGCCTAAGGACAGGTGACGGTATTATTTTATGACTAAATGCAAGTAAACTCGCCTTAGGGTCCTAGGAAGGTTATAGACTAGGTCAAAGCATTACTAATAACCTAATTCCCAATAACCATGAGCTCTGATACCAAATTTTTTGTCACACCCCGACCACGTAAAACAACAAAACGTGGCGGAAACGTCGGGGAGTGTTGTAACAGAATCATTGTTTCATAACACATGGAAACTGAAATATTGTTTTATTGATTAAAAGAGTTACAATGTCTTGACAATCAAAGAAACATAACATAAATAACTAGTCTTGCATCTTTTATTGTCGCTAAGGCCCAAGTCCGCCTAAGTGTATCTTGATAAATCCTAAGCATCATATCCTGAAACACATGTGAAAATAGGTACGTCAGCATAAAAATGCCTGTGAGATACATAGGTTTTGTGAAAATAGAATTCATGACTTATGTTTATGAAAATGTTTAGTCATGAACCTTGTAATTTGCTTTGTCTTGTAAATCATTTGAAAAGTGATAAATAAACCAAATGATATATATGTATAAAAGAATAATACATGGTTAAGTAAATAACCAAGTAAAATGAGTTTATATCAGATAAGTTGTTTGTAAAACAATGTATTGTGAAAAGTATGTTATTTGTATAAAATGTTATATGTCTAAATTAAAATAATTCAAAAAACGCTACGATATGTAATACCATACAAGCACTTATATATAGGAAGTACCAGCGGCGTATCCACCATGCTTGTATCATATTACACATGCCTCGTTACTTAAATCACTTACTCAAACCAAACCACCAAAGTAAAATGTTTATGTATAATCAAATGTCAAAATGTTTGTGTGAAAACCATGTCTAATGTCTATGTCTAATGTAAATCATGAATTGTGTATATCAATGTCAAAATGTTTATGTCTAATGTAAATCATGAATTGTGTATATAAATGTCAAAATGTTTATGTCTAATGTAAAACATGAATTGTGTATATCAATGTCAAAATGTTTATGTCTAATGTAAATCATGAATTGTGTATATCAATGTCAAAATGTTTATGTCTAATGCAAATAATGTAATGTGTATCCAAAATATCGTGTATGGTAAGTGAAATATATCAACTAAACCATATGTAAAATGCACAAAAACAAGGTATTGAAGTAAAACATGGTTTATATCAAAGTTATGTTTTGTGGAACAAATGCATGCTATACTGATATAAACATCTATGCGGTATTGTAAAAATGCATACATCCAAGCCTTGTGACTGTGGCGATAAACCCCTAAATGAATTTAAAGGTCTATCTGTGTTATGTTTATCGAATTCGGTCATTCCTTCCATCCAAACATACCTAGGATGTCAGGAACGGGAGTTGTCAATTCCTATGGTACCACTACCAACTAACGAATGGCGTTATTATTGTTAATGAATGTATATTGTCCCAATTAAACAAACCAAATGTCATAACAAAATGTACGCATGTGATAAATAACAAATGTACTAAGTATGCAACAAATGAACATACATAGCATGTGATGTGAAATGTATTGTAAAACAATGTACTAAGTATGCACACAATGGACATACATAGCATAAAATATAATGTAAAACGATGTACTAAGTATGCAACAAAGGACATACATAGCAAAAACATAATGAAATCATGTACTATAAATGTACTAATGAACATAACAAGCATATGATATGAAAACATGAAAGGCACGAAAGTAACAAGTAGGCACATGTGTTTCACCCCAAAATGTTTGGAAAACAGTAAAAGAGGGGACTATGTACTCACTTGAGATTGCTCAATAGTCCTAGGATAACCACCAAGCAAAGCTAGAAGATCACGGAATCAAACGGTACCTAATATAGGTAACTACATTAATAAACCGGACCTAAATCAGAGGATCGGATAGAATGAGGGCTCGTAAACCAAATGAGTATGGGAACTCATGTAATATGGTTTAACAAAGCCCACATACTAAAATGAAACCTAACCTAAGTGGTTACGACCCATTACGACCCGTTTAGGTAACTTATGCTACTTTAACGCGTCGTTCGCGTAAAACACGTTCGGAACGCCTAACTAGTCCTATGAGAAGTAAAATATTCCTTAACATGTCTAATATTGTTGCCAAATCAGTTTAGATGTTAAAAGTTATGTTACATATGCTTAAAATGAATTTTGGCGTAAAAAGGGCATTTTGGTAATTTACCTAAGGCATATAAACTACCTATCATACAACTACTTAACGAAGCGACCATAAGGTATAACCTTGGAAGGTTATTCCCTATATACTATGGTCACCTAATGTGTTTGGTCGGATCCTAATGATCGACCAAACGGGTCGGGTTCGAAAGTATAAGCGATTGTTTAGATCGCTTACCTTATGACCCTATATAAGCACTAAACTAAAAGTGATGAGCTAAGCAAGTTAAAACATGCTTAATTAAGTTTAGAAAGCAGGTTTGGTATCAAAACAAATGGTTTTGATACCTAAGAGTAGTTTGGTTACAAAATACGCAAGAATACGCATTTTGGCCGAAACTACGACTCGTCACTGAGCCTAGATAACGTGGTAATCAGTAGGTATAGCCACTAGGGACTATAACCATCGTGATTACGCTCACGTTAGGAAGTTCAAACGAACTTCACGTTGACCATAAACTGGTCAATGCAGAAAGTCAAACATAGTTTGACTTTAACGCTAAAACGAATGAAAAGAACGAAAGAACACTTACAAAGGGTCCCCGCAAGTTTGATCTTCCAAATAATCTCAGGTAGGAAGTGTATAAACACAACCACTTAGAGAAAAACTCAGAATTCAAGTGGGTTTTGAGTTGGGAACTTGGGGGTATTTATAGGATTCCTTGAACCGTTAAGATCGTTTATCGTAAAACGTGATTCAATCTCATCCCTACACTTGTAGTAACACTAAGGTACTTCAAAATGGCCCCCCATGATCAGGTATCAACATGTGGAATTGAGTTTATGGGTGCTTAACAGCTGTAAACAGCTGTTAAACACATTCTGATGTTCTGGGAGGTCCTTACGGACCGTAAGGGTGAGGGCTTACGGTCCGTAAGCCAGCAACTTTGCAGAATTAACAGTTTTGTTCCCTGTTGATGTTTAAGCTCATTTCCGACAGTTCTAAGGCCCGTCAAGCCAACTTTAAGGCCCTAAAATGATTCCTAAACATTGTGGACATGAAACATGCTCAAAAATATGCCAGATGTCGGTTCGTTTGGCCGTACGGTTGTGTTGTTTGGTTAATTACGACGGAAGTCGTAACGGACGCAAAAACGGTCCAAATTGCGCGACGAATGAATTTTTCTTGTGCCAAACACTAAAATAAAATATTTTAGTGCTTACATAAATTTTTGGATTTCCGGATGTATTCAAAACGTAAGTTATGGGCGAAAATGCAAACTTGTGCACTTTTTGACGCTTTTAGTCCCTGAATGACCCAAAAGTTTATTTTAGCACACCGAACCCCTCAAAGCCTATTTCTAAGCTATGTAAAGGATATTTATGGTATGTTTAACTCATGGTCATCTTTCGGAATGTCTGTTACAGTTCAAATCAGCATACTTTCGCAGTTTGTCGAATTTAGTCCCTATAAGCGATTAAACTTGATTTTGTCATACCAAAGCCTTCAAAACTTATTTCTAAGTTATGTAAAGGTTATTTAAGGTATGTGAAGCCTATTTCACTATTCCGGAGTGTTCGTTGCATTAAACTGGTTATATTTACGCATCAGTGCGCGTATAACCTTCCAGAAAGCGATTTAGAGCCCGAAATCGAACAAAAATTGATATGTGCAAATGATACACATATTTGTACAAATCCCAAGTATGAAATACAATATTTCATTGGTTTGGTATTTGTTTGATGGTCGCAGTGACCCAGGTGTCGTAAGTTTCTATTGGATGATTACTTTGTTTCTGTTTTATTCGATTCGGGAGCCGATACTAGTTACATGTCCTTAATGGTTAGTCATATGCTTAAGCATACCTCAATTCCTTTGGATTCCAAGAATATTGTAGAACTAGCAAACGGTAAAAATCTTGAGGCCGCACACATAGTTAAGGGTTGTAATCTCGCTCTAGCTAGTCAGACCTTCTCTATCGATCTTATCCCCATCGTTCTTGGTAGCTTCGACGTTGTCATTGGGATGGACTGGTTATCCCAACATCGAGCGGAAATAATCTGCAAGGAGAAAATTGTCCGTATTCCTCGTTCTGGTGAAGAACCCCTCGTTATCTGTGGTGACAAGAATGGTGCTGTCGTGAGCATCATCTCTTTCCTTAAGGCTCAGAAGTGTTTGCGAAAGGGCCACACCGCTATCCTAGCCCTTGTTACTGACACCTCAACGAAAGAGAAGAAGATAGAAGACATTCCGATCGTATGCAATTTCCCTGAGGTATTCCCTGAGGAATTACCTTGTCTCCCGCCCCATCGTCAGGTCGAGTTTCAAATCGAGCTAGCTCCTGGAGCAGCACCAATAGCTCGTGCACCGTATCGCTTAGCCCCATCTGAACTAGAAGAACTATCCATGCAACTACAGGAACTCTTGGATAAGGGTTTCATTCGTCCTAGCTCTTCGCCCTGGGGAGCTCCAGTTTTATTTGTTAAGAAGAAAGACGGTACCTTTCGAATGTGCATAGACTATCGTGAACTCAACAAGGTGACCGTGAAGAATCGTTATCCTCTTCCTCGTATCGATGACCTGTTCGACCAGTTGTAAGGGTCGCGCTTCTACTCTAAGATTGATCTAAGATCGGGTTATCATCAGCTGAGAGTCCGAGACGAGGACATCTCTGAGACAACATTCAGGACTCATTACGGGTACTACGAGTTTCTGGTTATGCCTTTCAGGTTGACAAACGCACCTGTGGTTTTCATGGATCTCATGAACCGAGTGTGAAAACCATACTTGTTTAAGTTCGTTATTGTTTTCATTGATGACATCCTGATCTATTCCAAGAGTCAGGAGGAACACGAGCGTCATCTGCGACTCATTCTGGAACTTCTTCGAACATAACAACTTTATGCTAAGTTTTCAAAATGTGACTTTTGGCTTCATGAAGTCCATTTCCTGGGTCACGTGGTCAATGAGGATGAGATTTACGTTGATCCATCCAAGGTGGACTCGATCAAGAATTGACCTGCACCTCGAACCCCAATTGAAATCCATCAATTCTTGGGTTTGGCGGGTTACTACCGAAGGTTTATTAAGGATTTCTCAAAGATTGCGCAACCTCTTACTGTTCTTACCCAGAAGAGTGTCACCTACCGGTGGGGTGATGCTTAGGAATCCGCGTTTCAGCAACTGAAGACGAAACTTTATAGCGCACCTATTCTCTCATTACCTAAAGGCACAGACGATTTTGTGGTTTATTGTGACGCGTCAATCCAAGGACTTGGTTGTGTGTTGATGCAACGTGAAAAGGTCATCACTTATGCATCATGCCAACTCAAGGTTCACGAAAAGAACCACACTACTCACGACTTGGAATTAGGAGAAGTGGTGTTTGCACTCAAGATATGGAGACATTACTTGTACGGTACCAAGTGCACCATTTACACCGATCACAAGAGTCTCCAGCATATCTTCGATCAGAAGGAGTTGAACGTGCGACAGCGTCGATGGGTCGAACTCCTTAACGACTACGATAGCGCAATCAAATATCATCCCGGCAAAGCCAACGTTGTGGCCGATGCCCTCAGTCGTAAGGAAACCAAGCCTAAGCGTGTACGCGCATTACAGCTTACAATTCACTCCAGTCTTCCTACCTAGATTCGTGATGCACAGATTGAAGCATTGAAGGAAGATCACCTCAAAGTTGAGTCCCTACGGGGACTGGAGAAACGCTTGGAACTAAAGGAAGACAATGCTTACTACTTAGCGGGGCGTATCTGGGTCCCATTTTATGGTAATCTACGTGAGCTTGTGATGGACGAAGCACACAAGCCTCGCTACTCGGTGCATCCTGGCTCTAACAAGATGTACCAAGATCTCAGAACCCTGTACTGGTGGCCCCCCATTAAAGCTAACATAGCGACTTATGTTAGTAAATGTTTGACCTGTGCTAGGGTCAAAGTTGAATATCAGAAGCCATCAGGCCTACTTCAGCAACCAGATATCCCAACATGGAAATGGGAGCAAATTTCCATGGACTTTGTCACTGGCTTGCCTAGATCTCAACGGGGAAACGACACCATCTGGGTGATCGTGGATCGACTAACTAAGTCTGCAAACTTTCTGGCAATCAAGGAAACTGACAAGTGTTCTACGCTCGCAGACATCTATCTAAAGGAAGTAGTCTCTAGGCATGGAGTGCCAACTTCTATCATCTCTGATTAAGACTCACGTTTTACATCTGTGTTGTGGCAGGCGATGCACAAATCTTTCGGCTCACGTCTAGACATGAGCATAGCGTATCACCCTCAGACGGATGGGCAGACCGAACGCACCATACAGACTCTCGAAGACATGCTTCGAGCGTGCGTAATCAATTTCGGTAAGGGTTGGGAAAGACACCTACCCCTGGTGGAATTCTATTACAACAATAGTTACCACTCGAGCATACAGGCCGCACCGTTCAAAGCATTGTACGGATGGAAATGTCGGTCACCTCTTTGTTGGGCTGAAGTTGGCGACAGGCAAATCACTGGCCCAGAACTAGTACTCGACACAACGGAGAAAATTTCCCAAATCAGACAACAGATGGCGGTAGCCCGTGACCGTCAGAAGGGCTACGCTGATAAGCATAGGAAGCCTCTAGAATTCCAGGCCGGGGACAGGGTTCTACTAAAAGTCTCACCTTGGAAAGGTGTGTTTCGTTTTGGCAAACGGGGCAAACTTAATCCGCGATATTTCGGACCCTTTGAAATCACTGAGAAAATCGGTAAGGTAGCATACAGACTGAATTTTCCAGAAGAACTCAGTGGTATTCACAACGTCTTCCATGTGTCCGATCAGAAGAAATGCTTATCAGACGAGACCCTCATCGTTCCTTTCAAGGAACTCACTATCGACGACCAGTTGCGTTTCGTCGAGGAACCGGTGGAAATTATGGACCGGGAAATCAAGACTCTCAAACGATCCAAGATTCCTATGGTTCGAGCTCGTTGGAACTCCTGTCGTGGCCCAGAGTTCACCTGGGAACGAGAAGACCAAATGATACACAAGTATCCTCAGTTGTTTAATAAAGATGCATCTAGTACTGAAGCTACTACTGAATTTCGGGACGAAATTCTAAACCAACATGGGGATGATGTGACACCCCACGAAAACGCTCAACAAAACTAGCTTCCTCAGTGACTGCTTGCTAAATTTTGGGACGAAATTTCTTTCAACTTGGGGATGATGTGACAACCCGCACTTCTGAGGTTAGCACCATTTATTCGCATCTATAAATAACATTTCATTACGCGCCATGTTTCTACATCACATGTTGAACATAATTTAACATATCTATGTTAAATTAAAAATCTAAACTAACAAGATTAGCGTAATATATATATTAATAATAATAGAAGGAATAACAAATTGTTGGTTATGTGTTGTACATATTATATTAATTGTGTTGAATTTAGCAAATTTGATATTTATCAATGCCTTTATCCATATGGATCCCGTCAAGCTTTATCTTCAGATTTAAATTCAAAGTTTAACCTTATTGAAACGATTTAGCCAAACATTATGGTCGTGAATACCGACTCCAAATATGTTTTAGTTTTTACCCATCATTCGAACTCCTTGTACCTGATTCTAATTCTCTCTGCTACGGTTTCATTACTACCACATCTCTGTTCGCAGCTACTGGTTCGGTTGTTCCATTTAAGTGCGACTACAGCCTCGATTCGTAACCGTTTTACGACCGCCACATCTCCGTCGTGACCATCGTATTCCCTGCCGCATCAGTTCCAAATCGTGTCCTACGACCACGATTCAGCCAATGTCACGTAATCGTGTTTCACCGCTCTCGTCTCACTTTCTAATCTGTCTGGGTTCGAGTTCTAAGGTCACAATGACCGTTTGATGTTCTGAATTTGCTATAAGTTGGAATAAACTTTGCATGTTTATAGTTAAACTAAGTTTCTCTGCATGTCCATTGTCGTAGTGATGAACATGACATTCATATGCTTTGCATGTTGTAGATAGATTAAAAAAAAGATACTGAGCACTAGAAATAGGCTGACATATATTTTGTTTGAATGATGTTTGCAAGGTGATTAGATCGCTTATGTGTTCAGTTATAGGGTATTGTTTGCGGGTTTAAATCTGGGTAGTTCTTGATGTTTTGGTGATTAATAATCTGATTTTTTGATGATGACCTGCTGTATGTGATGTTTAATTGTCATTGTTGTTCGCTAAACACATAAATGGAACCGTTAGAACTCGCGTAGGAACATTAATAACAAAAAACGGTAGGCTGTCCATCAGTTACAACCGGCTTCAGTTGGCTGTAGCCGGGTCATAATTTAACGAAAATTAGATTTTCTTGAGTCTATAATGTGTTATTTCGAAATACGCTTCAAATGGCGCTGGAATCATGATTTTTGGACGTTGTTACTATTTTAAATAATTTATTTCGTTTCAGCAATTTAAGTTGCGTTTTCTGCAGATTTTACGCAATATGTTTTGAGTCATGACTTGCTGCATACGTAGAGTTAGACCATGAAATTTATACTGTAGATGGCCACGGGTGTCTTTGTAATTATCCAACTGGAATTTCATCAATTGGACTTACGATGAATTCTAAATGAATTTTTCCGTGGACTGCAGTCAGAAAGTGACGAATCTGATTGCAGCCCGGTAAATGATTTTTACAAAATAATTGGTAATGAATTGGATCCCGAGATTTTCACACAATAATATTTGGATCGTTTAAAACATTTTGTAATTTTTTTGGATTCTTTTTATACACGAACTATTCCGGATAACAATCCGAAAACTGCCGAAAATGCACTATATTGCTGAAATTTTTTATTGAAGAGTATTTTAAGTCTTTTGTGACACTTGTGTTGTCGCTAAGCTATGTCGTGATAAATGCATGCATGATATTTAGTATTGTATGATATAATGTGCTATGTGCTAGATACGTGTAGGATTCGTGTTTCCGCGTGAGCACACCCACTAACCCTTAAACGATAATCATGTTAGGACGTGATTGACCAGTTCCACCTCACATATTTCTTTCCATAACTTAATCTGCCGAGCTAATCTAAGGTGAGTTCACACTTTCTACAAAGCATGGGATTCACGGTGGTTTGGGAATGGGTTAAGGAATAATATTAAAACATGCGTGTCCTACTTGGGTAGGATACGTACCTCCATCCTCCTTGGGAAGGATGACAACATTGAAACCTGCTTATTCTCCTTGGGTAGAATTCGTACCTCCATCCTCCTTGGGAAGGATGACAACATAGAACTTACTAGACAAGACTCTATCATGAAGTCCCTCATTTTTATATCGACTTAATCGCCGGGCCATTAGTTAAATAGCGATATTAGGTCTGACAAGCCTCACACCGTGCCACAGAAGACGGGAGTGGACTAATGTACTTGGGCACTTAGTCAGTGATGATAGACATTGACACAGGGCACATAAACATGACTAAAGTCAGTAGTCGATATGGTAACGGGTCTAGTGGTTTACAACATGGGGTAGCCTCCACGGTATATGGTTTGGGAAACAAGAAACTGGTTAACTATGGTTTTCAAAACAACTTATGATTTTTGGAACAACTTTAAAACAGACAACCAACTGTGAACTCGCTCAACATTGTTGTTGATTCGTTACTACATGCTTTGCAGGCCATTAGGTACTTAGCTGGAGCTTGCATGGGGAAGGAGTCGTTGTGGGACATGGACCGTTGTGTGCCATGTTAAACATTATGAACATTTAAACTTATACTTTGGTTTGAAACTTATTGCTTCCGCTGAATAAATTAGACTTTACTTTTTGTGTGTGACACTAATCATATTGGTTGTGTTGGATTTTACTTGTTTTATTATAATGTTCAATATGATTGGTGGCTTGATCCTGCTCAGTCACGCTCCCAGCGGTGATACTCCGCTTATGGAATTTGGGGGTGTGACACATTATCCATATGTTCTAACTTCAGCTCGTCACCTTCATCCTTTGGCAAGTTTGGAATCTGATCATCAAGTAACATCTGCACAAACCTCGGATATTGCATGAAGCTTTCACCTTTGATGTTGTCTAGCATGTGATTGAAGATTACTTGTGATATGTTATAGGGCATGTTTAGAATCAAACAAGTAATAATGTTCATGATGTAATCTGCAGACTCGTCATAAGCACCCTTCCTATGCCCTAACGCATGAATAACTGAGCGAACCAAGAACTTGTAGGGCCTTGACAACTTCGACTTTGTGTAAGCTGGATCATTAACAAACCCTGTGTAGCCCATTCTCATCCATAACCCCATGCACAACCTTTCAGAGACAATAATTGGATCTTCGTCGTTATATTTGAAGTCTAAAACCCATCGGACATCACCAACTGTTATCTTTACTGCCACATCAATGTCTTTTCCGTTCTCATCCTTCATCTTTATAGAAGAGTGAATAGCTTTATCATCTTCAACATAATGTGCCGAATTCCAAAAAGCTCGCACATGAGATCCATAACATCTGTGTTGATCCGTTAATGCTTTACGGATGCGACTATCTTCAATAAACTTTAGAATCTCCTCAAACGGTCCCATCTTTGGTAGATTTTTATCCAAGACACAACAGATTTTGTGCTTATTATGAAAATCTAAACTCTTAGCCTTCAAAGATAACATCATCAGAACTTGCACGTATATCGAGACAAATAGTGAACAATGAAAATTTTCAAGACTTAGAAAAAATTTCAATACACAAACACTTTATTCCATCCGGATGGACTTTGGTCCGAATGAACAAACTCAGTAAAATGGTCCGGATGGACTCTCCGGATGAACTGTCTCATCCGGATGGGCTCTAACAAAACACTGTTCAAATCAAGTACCAAAATATGTCCGGATGGGCTCATCCGGATGAACATGTTATGAACATTCAAATGAATCAAGTTGAATTTTTGTTAGATTTTGTTAAATTGAAAGTGAATCCTCTCAGAACAAGTGCCAATTAACAATAATCAATGATCAATTTTATCAAATTCAACCTAAAAAGCCCTAAATCTAGGGTATTAAGGTTTTTGGCAGTTCGGATGAGAAATTGAATGGTTAAAACATGAAATTTGAAGAATCTACCTTCACCATAGTAGATGTTGTGCCGATCAACACCCATAGGTAGAAATTTCGGCAGCGTAACGGCTAGAAAATCTTAAAATTTTGAGAGAAAATATAAGTGCCGGATGAGAAAACTGTTTTGAATGAGCATTATGAGGTCCGGATGGCCTTATATACTTCCCAAAAATCCATCCGTCCGGATGGCCTTATGCTCCGGATGGACTTTTTCTCCATCCGTCTGGATGGGCTTTCCAATTTCAAAAATTTTTCAATTTTTCAAACTTTTTCTAATTTTATCAGATTTTAACATCCACTCAAGTATCCAGGTCCAAGTTAATGACCCTGGTTACTCGATTTATCAACCAAGTCCAAGTTAATGACCTTGGTTGACCCGATTAACGAACCATCTGACATTTTTGATCAAATTTTTCAACTTTTTCAAAAATACAAGTTTCAATTTAATGAACTTGTTCAGCTTTTAGTTTCCCAACATTCTCAGATTAGCTCCCACCCAGTCTGTTCTGGATCTTTCTCTGCATCTCAGAATCTGAAGATCAGCTCTCTAATACTGGTTTGTCGAAAATAACGCAGAAACAAAATCTTTTTGTATTTTGAAAACTTTATATTACAACATACTGAAAATCTTTTTGGGTTTTAATCCGAAAATGAAACAACAAGCTATTTACAGACATATTTTTTGTGAGTTGTGTTAGAGAATCATATCAGCTACCGACGAGTCACAAGCACCGTTGAGCTTATAACACACTAAGTTTTAAACGATTCACCTAGATTGTAAGTATACTGATGCACTTAAATTCTCACACAGAGTTCAACTGATTTAAGATACATGATTAATGTTTTAAGCACTTAACTTATTCACGTGTCCCACCTCAGAATATACTCTCGTATCCAGATTCCCCATTTTCAGTCTCACAGGAGAATATACTATAATGATATATGTTCTCTGGGTAGTGCGAGACCATGAGAGCTCAGGTTAGAACTTCCGTTCAATCAGAGAGATGATGGCTCAACTTTAGGTGTGTCCCAGTTAGGGATCTTCTTTACAACATCACTTGATTTGTATCTTTTGATATTTTATCAATTTTTATGCTGAGGAATAGCTTTATCTAAAGTGCATAAAATATTATACTAAGTCTAGGTCATTGCTTCCGCAATATCAGAAGACTAGGTATAATACCCCAGATATCACTAAGTATAAAAACCTAGTATCTCAGAATTAGGCAATCTTTAAAAAAAGATTTCGGGGGTTACCCATATATCCGAGAGATGTTCCCCACGAGATAAGCAAGATATATGATTTTATGTTTATATCCCGAATTCAGTTTACTAAATGTGTAAAAACCTACCGACATATCATCAGTGAGACCGTTTAATGCTTTTATCTTTCCAAATCTTTAGCGTACCGTGACAGTCTAGCTGATGTACTATCATTTCCTCTTGTTAGACTAATTCTTTTTGGGTTTTTCTATGTTTCTTACATTTTTTATTGTTTTTGTATTTTTACATTTGTTAATATTTTTGTATTTTTTACAACATTTTCTCCCCCTAAAGACAAAAACATTTAAAAATGTGACAAACCAGAGCAGATTGCTTCCCAACATCCTCTGCTTTGGATTCTTCATCAACGCCAATAATGTCTCCCCCTGACGACAAAAGCTTCATCCCGTTTAGTTTCAAAAGATAATGAAAACGAGTTTTGTCAAACGGTTTAGTATGAAGATCAGCCTTTTGTTCGTCAGTGTGGATTTTTTCGATTCTAATCAACTTCTTCTCATAACAGTCATAGATGAAGTGTTGTTAAATCTCAATATGTTTAGTTTTAGCGTGATGTACTGGGTTTTTGGTTATATTTATTGCAGCCTCGTTATCTACAAAAATAGGCGAGGTAAGAAATTGCAAACCATAATCCCTCATCTACTGCTGAATCCACAGAATCTATGAACATCAACTGCTAGCCGAGACATACTCAGCTTCCCAGGTTGAGAGTGCGACAGTTATTTGTTTCTTACACTGCCAAGTTACCAGTCGTGGACCAAAAAATTGGCAGCCTGAAGTTGTAGATTTTGAATTGAGTTTGCAGCATCCGAAATCCGAGTCTGAGTAGCCCTCAAGTCTGAAATCACCATCTTTGGGATACCATAGGCTTAAGCTTGGAGTTCCTTTCAGATAGCGTAATATCCTTTTCACTATCATGAGATGTGAGACTCTTGGACTTGACTGATATCATACTTGTTTAAGTTCGTTATTGTTTTCATTGATGACATCCTGATCTATTCCAAGAGTCAGGAGGAACACGAGCGTCATCTGCGACTCATTCTGGAACTTCTTCGAACATAACAACTTTATGCTAAGTTTTCAAAATGTGACTTTTGGCTTCATGAAGTCCATTTCCTGGGTCACGTGGTCAATGAGGATGAGATTTACGTTGATCCATCCAAGGTGGACTCGATCAAGAATTGACCTGCACCTCGAACCCCAACTGAAATCCGTCAATTCTTGGGTTTGGCGGGTTACTACCGAAGGTTTATTAAGGATTTCTCAAAGATTGCGCAACCTCTTACTGTTCTTATCCAGAAGAGTGTCACCTACCGGTGGGGTGATGCTTAGGAATCCGCGTTTCAGCAACTGAAGACGAAAGTTTATAGCGCACCTATTCTCTCATTACCTAAAGGCACAGACGATTTTGTGGTTTATTGTGACGCGTCAATCCAAGGACTTGGTTGTGTGTTGATGCAACGTGAAAAGGTCATCACTTATGCATCATGCCAACTCAAGGTTCACGAAAAGAACCACACTACTCACGACTTGGAGTTAGGAGAAGTGGTGTTTGCACTCAAGATATGGAGACATTACTTGTACGGTACCAAGTGCACCATTTACACCGATCACAAGAGTCTCCAGCATATCTTCGATCAGAAGGAGTTGAACGTGCGACAGCGTCGATGGGTCGAACTCCTTAACGACTACGATAGCGCAATCAAATATCATCCCGGCAAAGCCAACGTTGTGGCCGATGCCCTCAGTCGTAAGGAAACCAAGCCTAAGCGTGTACGCGCATTACAGCTTACAATTCACTCCAGTCTTCCTACCTAGATTTGTGATGCACAGATTGAAGCATTGAAGGAAGATCACCTCAAAGTTGAGTCCCTACGGGGACTGGAGAAACGCTTGGAACTAAAGGAAGACAGTGCTTACTACTTAGCGGGGCGTATCTGGGTCCCATTTTATGGTAATCTACGTGAGCTTGTGATGGACGAAGCACACAAGCCTCGCTACTCGGTGCATCCTGGTTCTAACAAGATGTACCAAGATCTCAGAACCCTGTACTGGTGGCCCCCCATTAAAGCTAACATAGCGACTTATGTTAGTAAATGTTTGACCTGTGCTAGGGTCAAAGTTGAATATCAGAAGCCATCAGGCCTACTTCAGCAACCAGATATCCCAACATGGAAATGGGAGCAAATTTCCATGGACTTTGTCACTGGCTTGCCTAGATCTCAACGGGGAAACGACACCATCTGGGTGATCGTGGATCGACTAACTAAGTCTGCAAACTTTCTGGCAATCAAGGAAACTGACAAGTGTTCTACGCTCGCAGACATCTATCTAAAGGAAGTAGTCTCTAGGCATGGAGTGCCAACTTCTATCATCTCTGATTAAGACTCACGCTTTACATCTGTGTTGTGGCAGGCGATGCACAAATCTTTCGGCTCACGTCTAGACATGAGCATAGCGTATCACCCTCAGACGGATGGGCAGACCGAACGCACCATACAGACTCTCGAAGACATGCTTCGAGCGTGCGTAATCAATTTCGGTAAGGGTTGGGAAAGACACCTACCCCTGGTGGAATTCTATTACAACAATAGTTACCACTCGAGCATACAGGCCGCACCGTTCAAAGCATTGTACGGATGGAAATGTCGGTCACCTATTTGTTGGGCTGAAGTTGGCGACAGGCAAATCACTGGCCCAGAACTAGTACTCGACACAACGGAGAAAATTGCCCAAATCAGACAACAGATGGCGGTAGCCCGTGACCGTCAGAAGGGCTACGCTGATAAGCATAGGAAGCCTCTAGAATTCCAGGCCGGGGACAGGGTTCTACTAAAAGTCTCACCTTGGAAAGGTGTGTTTCGTTTTGGCAAACGGGGCAAACTTAATCCGCGATATTTCGGACCCTTTGAAATCACTGAGAAAATCGGTAAGGTAGCATACAGACTGAATTTTCCAGAAGAACTCAGTGGTATTCACAACGTCTTCCATGTGTCCGATCAGAAGAAATGCTTATCAGACGAGACCCTCATCGTTCCTTTCAAGGAACTCACTATCGACGACCAGTTGCATTTCGTCGAGGAACCGGTGGAAATTATGGACCGGGAAATCAAGACTCTCAAACGATCCAAGATTCCTATGGTTCGAGCTCGTTGGAACACCTGTCGTGGCCCAGAGTTCACCTGGGAACGAGAAGACCAAATGATACACAAGTATCCTCAGTTGTTTAATAAAGATGCATCTAGTACTGAAGCTACTACTGAATTTCGGGGCGAAATTCCAAACCAACATGGGGATGATGTGACACCCCACGAAAACGCTCAACAAAACTAGCTTCCTCAGTGACTGCTTGCTAAATTTTGGGACGAAATTTCTTTCAACTTGGGGATGATGTGACAACCCGCACTTCTGAGGTTAGCACCATTTATTCGCATCTATAAATAACATTTCATTACGCGCCATGTTTCTACATCACATGTTGAACATAATTTAACATATCTATGTTAAATTAAAATTCTAAACTAACAAGATTAGCGTAATATATATATTAATAATAATAGAAGGAATAACAAATTGTTGGTTATGTGTTGTACATATTATATTAATTGTGTTGAATTTAGCAAATTTGATATTTATCAATGCCTTTATCCATATGGATCCCGTCAAGCTTTATCTTCAGATTTAAATTCAAAGTTTAACCTTATTGAAACGATTTAGCCAAACATTATGGTCGTGAATACCGACTCCAAATATGTTTTAGTTTTTACCCATCATTCGAACTCCTTGTACCTGATTCTAATTCTCTCTGCTACGGTTTCTTTACTACCACATCTCTGTTCGCAGCTACTGGTTCGGTTGTTCCATTTAAGTGTGACTACAGCCTCGATTCGTAACCGTTTTACGACCGCCACATCTCCGTCGTGACCATCGTATTCCCTGCCGCATCAGTTCCAAATCGTGTCCTACGACCACGATTCAGCCAACGTCACGTAATCGTGTTTCACCGCTCTCGTCTCACTTTCTAATCTGTCTGGGTTCGAGTTCTAAGGTCACAATGACCGTTTGATGTTCTGAATTTGCTATAAGTTGGAATAAACTTTGCATGTTTATAGTTAAACTAAGTTTCTCTGCATGTCCATTGTCGTAGTGATGAACATGACATTCATATGCTTTGCATGTTGTAGATAGATTAAAAAAAAGATACTGAGCACTAGAAATAGGCTGACATATATTTTGTTTGAATGATGTTTGCAAGGTGATTAGATCGCTTATGTGTTCAGTTATAGGGTATTGTTTACGGGTTTAAATCTGGGTAGTTCTTGATGTTTTGGTGATTAATAATCTGATTTTTTGATGATGACCTGCTGTATGTGATGTTTAATTGTCATTGTTGTTCGCTAAACACATAAATGGAACCGTTAGAACTCGCGTAGGAACATTAATAACAAAAAACGGTAGGCTGTCCATCAGTTACAACCGGCTTCAGTTGGCTGTAGCCGGGTCATAATTTAACGAAAATTAGATTTTCTTGAGTCTATAATGTGTTATTTCGAAATACGCTTCAAATGGCGCTGGAATCATGATTTTTGGACGTCGTTACTATTTTAAATAATTTATTTCGTTTCAGCAATTTAAGTTGCGTTTTCTGCAGATTTTACGCAATATGTTTTGAGTCATGACTTGCTGCATACGTAGAGTTAGACCATGAAATTTATACTGTAGATGGCCACGGGTGTCTTTGTAATTATCCAACTGGAATTTCATCAATCGGACTTACGATGAATTCTAAATGAATTTTTCCGTGGACTGCAGTCAGAAAGTGATGAATCTGATTGCAGCCCGGTAAATGATTTTTACAAAATAATTGGTAATGAATTGGATCCCGAGATTTTCACACAATAATATTTGGATCGTTTAAAACATTTTGTAATTTTTTTGGATTTTTTTTTATACACGAACTATTCCGGATAACAATCCGAAAACTGCCGAAAATGCACTATATTGCTGAAATTTTTTATTGAAGAGTATTTTAAGTCTTTTGTGACACTTGTGTTGTCGCTAAGCTATGTCGTGATAAATGCATGCATGATATTTAGTATTGTATGATATAATGTGCTATGTGCTAGATACGTGTAGGATTCGTGTTTCTGCGTGAGCACACCCACTAACCCTTAAACGATAATCATGTTAGGACGTGATTGACCAGTTCCACCTCACATATTTCTTTCCATAACTTAATCTGCCGAGCTAATCTAAGGTGAGTTCATACTTTCTACAAAGCATGGGATTCACGGTGGTTTGGGAATGGGTTAAGGAATAATATTAAAACATGCGTGTCCTCCTTGGGTAGGATACGTACCTCCATCCTCCTTGGGAAGGATGACAACATTGAAACCTGCTTATTCTCCTTGGGTAGAATTCGTACCTCCATCCTCCTTGGGAAGGATGACAACATAGAACTTACTAGACAAGACTCTATCATGAAGTCCCTCATTTTTATATCGACTTAATCGCCGGGCCATTGGCGAACTGGTCATTAGTTAAATTGCGCTATTAGGTCTGACAAGCCTCACACCGTGCCACAGAAGACGGGAGTGGACTAATGTACTTGGGCACTTAGTCAGTGATGATAGACATTGACACAGGGCACATAAACATGACTAAAGTCAGTAGTCGATATGGTAACGGGTCTAGTGGTTTACAACATGGGGTAGCCTCCACGGTATATGGTTTGGGAAACAAGGAACTGGTTAACTATGGTTTTCAAAACAACTTATGATTTTTGGAACAACTTTAAAACAGACAACCAACTGTGAACTCGCTCAACATTGTTGTTGATTCGTTACTACATGCTTTGCAGGCCATTAGGTACTTAGCTGGAGCTTGCATGGGGAAGGAGTCGTTGTGGGACATGGACCGTTGTGTGCCATGTTAAACATTATGAACATTTAAACTTATACTTTGGTTTGAAACTTATTGCTTCCGCTGAATAAATTAGACTTTACTTTTTGTGTGTGACACTAATCATATTGGTTGTGTTGGATTTTACTTGTTTTATTATAATGTTCAATATGATTGGTGTCTCGATCCTGCTCAGTCACCCTCCCAGCGGTGATACTCCGCTTATGGAATTTGGGGGTGTGACACATTATCCATATGTTCTAACTTCAGCTCGTCACCTTCATCCTTTGGCAAGTTTGGAATCTGATCATCAAGTAACATCTGCACAAACCTCGGATATTGCACGAAGCTTTCACCTTTGATGTTGTCTAGCATGTGATTGAAGATTACTTGTGATAAGTTATAGGGCATGTTTAGAATCAAACAAGTAATAATGTTCATGATGTAATCTGCAGACTCGTCATAAGCACCCTTCCTATGCCCTAACGCATGAATAACTGAGCGAACCAAGAACTTGTAGGGCCTTGACAACTTCGACTTTGTGTAAGCTGGATCATTAACAAACCCTGTGTAGCCCATTCTCATCCATAACCCCATGCACAACCTTTCAGAGACAATAATTGGATCTTCGTCGTTATATTTGAAGTCTAAAACCCTTCGGACATCACCAACTGTTATCTTTACTGCCACATTAATGTCTTTTCTGTTCTCATCCTTCATCTTTATAGAAGAGTGAATAGCTTTATCATCTTCAACATAATGTGCCGAATTCCAAAAAGCTCGCACATGAGATCCATAACATCTGTGTTGATCCGTTAATGCTTTACGGATGCGACTATCTTCAATAAACTTTAGAATCTCCTCAAACGGTCCCATCTTTGGTAGCTTTTTATCCAAGACACAACAGATTTTGTGCTTATTATGAAAATCTAAACTCTTAGCCTTCAAAGATAACATCATCAGAACTTGCACGTATATCGAGACAAATAGTGAACAATGAAAATTTTCAAGACTTAGAAAAATTTTCAATACACAAACACTTTATTCCATCCGGATGGACTTTGGTCCGAATGAACAAACTCAGTAAAATGGTCCGGATGGACTCTCCGGATGAACTGTCTCATCCGGATGGGCTCTAACAAAACACTGTTCAAATCAAGTACCAAAATATGTCCGGATGGGCTCATCCGAATGAACATGTTATGAACATTCAAATGAATCAAGTTGAATTTTTGTTAGATTTTGTTAAATTGAAAGTGAATCCTCTCAGAACAAGTGCCAATTAACAATAATCAATGATCAATTTTATCAAATTCAACCTAAAAAGCCCTAAATCTAAGGTATTAAGGTTTTCGGCAGTTCGGATGAGAAATTGAATGGTTAAAACATGAAATTTGAAGAATCTACCTTCACCATAGTAGATGTTGTGCCGATCAACACCCATAGGTAGAAATTTCGGCAGCGTAACGGCTAGAAAATCTTAAAATTTTGAGAGAAAATATAAGTGTCCGGATGAGAAAACTGTTTTGAATGAGCATTATGAGGTCCGGATGGCCTTATATACTTCCCAAAAATCCATCCGTCCGGATGGCCTTATGCTCCGGATGGACTTTTTCTCCATCCGTCTGGATGGGCTTTCCAATTTCAAAACTTTTTCAATTTTTCAAACTTTTTCTAATTTTATCAGATTTTAACATCCACTCAAGTATCCAGGTCCAAGTTAATGACCCTGGTTACTCGATTTATCAACTAAGTCCAAGTTAATGACCTTGGTTGACCCGATTAACGAACCATCTGACATTTTTGATCAAATTTTTCAACTTTTTCAAAAATACAAGTTTCAATTTAATGAACTTGTTCAGCTTTTAGTTTCCCAACATTCTCAGATTAGCTCCCACCCAGTCTATTCTGGATCTTTCTCTGCATCTCAGAATCTGAAGATCAGCTCTCTAATACTGGTTTGTCGAAAATAACGCAGAAACAAAATCTTTTTGTATTTTGAAAACTTTATATTACAACATACTGAAAATCTTTTTGGGTTTTAATCCGAAAATGAAACAACAAGCTATTTACAGACATATTTTTTGTGAGTTGTGTTAGAGAATCATATCAGCTACCGACGAGTCACAAGCACCGTTGAGCTTATAACACACTAAGTTTTAAACGATTCACCTAGATTGTCAGTATACTGATGCACTTAAATTCTCACACAGAGTTCAACTGATTTAAGATACATGATTAATGTTTTAAGCACTTAACTTATTCACGTGTCCCACCTCAGAATATACTCTCGTATCCAGATTCCCCATTTTCAGTCTCACAGGAGAATATACTATAATGATATATGTTCTCTGGGTAGTGCGAGACCATGAGAGCTCAGGTTAGAACTTCCGTTCAATCAGAGAGATGATGGCTTAACTTTAGGTGTGTCCCAGTTAGGGATCTTCTTTACAACATCACTTGATTTGTATCTTTTGATATTTTATCAATTTTTATGCTGAGGAATAGCTTTATCTAAAGTGCATAAAATATTATACTAAGTCTAGGTCATTGCTTCCGCAATATCAGAAGACTAGGTATAATACCCCAGATATCACTAAGTATAAAAACCTAGTATCTCAGAATTAGGCAATCTTTAAAAAAAGACTTCGGGGGTTACCCATATATCCGAGAGATGTTCCCCACGAGATAAGCAAGATATATGATTTTATGTTTATATCCCGAATTCAGTTTACTAAATGTGTAAAAACCTACCGACATATCATCAGTGAGACCGTTTAATGCTTTTATCTTTCCAAATCTTTAGCGTACCGTGACAGTCTAGCTGATGTACTATCATTTCCTCTTGTTAGACTAATTCTTTTTGGGTTTTTCTATGTTTCTTACATTTTTTATTGTTTTTGTATTTTTACATTTTTAATGTTTTTGTATTTTTTACAACATTTTCTCCCCCTAAAGACAAAAACATTTAAAAATGTGACAAACCAGAGCTGATTGCTTCCCAACATCCTCTGCTTTGGATTCTTCATCAACGCCAATAATGTCTCCCCCTGACGACAAAAGCTTCATCCCGTTTAGTTTCAAAAGATAATGAAAACGAGTTTTGTCAAACGGTTTAGTATGAAGATCAGCCTTTTGTTCGTCAGTGTGGATTTTTTCGATTCTAATCAACTTCTTCTCATAACAGTCATAGATGAAGTGATGTTAAATCTCAATATGTTTAGTTTTAGCGTGATGTACTGGGTTTTTGGTTATATTTATTGCAGCCTCGTTATCTACAAAAATAGGCGAGGTAAGAAATTGCAAACCATAATCCCTCATCTACTGCTGAATCCACAGAATCTATGAACATCAACTGCTAGCCGAGACATACTCAGCTTCCCAGGTTGAGAGTGCGACAGTTATTTGTTTCTTACACTGCCAAGTTACCAGTCGTGGACCAAAAAATTGGCAGCCTGAAGTTGTAGATTTTGAATTGAGTTTGCAGCATCTGAAATCCGAGTCTGAGTAGCCCTCAAGTCTGAAATCACCATCTTTGGGATACCATAGGCTTAAGCTTGGAGTTCCTTTCAGATAGCGTAATATCCTTTTCACTATCATGAGATGTGAGACTCTGGGACTTGACTGATATCGGGCTACAAGGCCAGTTAGGTACATTATATCAGGTCTTGATGCGGTTAAGTACATAAGCGAACCAATCATGGACCGGTACAAGGTTTCGTCAACCTTTTCTCCTATGAGATCCGGATTGATACCATGGTTAGTTGCAAATAGGGTTGACATTGCAGAGATCCCTGACATACTGAATTTCTATAATACATCATGAACGTACTTCATTTGATGTATAAAGATCCCCTCTAGCAGTTGATCAACCTGCAAGCTGAGGAAGAACTTCATTTCCCCCATTGAGCTCATTTCGAACTTCTGCTTCATAACTTTCTCAAATTATTTGTAGAGCTCATCATTGGTAGACCCAAAAATAATGTCATCAACATATATCTGGACTATCAGAAGATGACCACTGACTTCCCGCGTGAAGAGAGTTGCATCTACCTTCCCTTATGTGAAGCCGTTAGATGACAGGTGCTGAGAGAGTGTCTCATACCAGGCTCTCGGGCCTAGTGCAACCCGTACAAGGCTTTGTCGAGAAGGTAAACCTTATCTTTGTGGATAGGGTCAATGAAGCCCGGCGGCTGACCGACGTACACCTCCTCTTTCACCTTTCTGTATAGGAACGCCGACCTAACATCTAGCTGATATACCTTGAAACCCTTCCATGTGCAAATGCGAGAAAGATTCTAATCGCTTCAAGTCAAGCAACTGGGGCATATACTTTTGTGAAATCTATTCCCTCTTGCTGGCTGAACCCTGAATGACTAGGCGAGCTTTATTGCGAACAACAACCCCTCTATCATCTCGCTTGCACTTAAAACCCACTTTGTGTTTATCTTTCTATGGTCGTCGGGTAAATCGACTAACTTCCACACTCCTAGCTTCTTAAATGGACCAAGTTCTTCTTGCATCGCATTCACCCACGATTCCTCCGTCAGTGATTCTTTGTAAGTCTTTGGTTCAACCTGCGAGTTAAAACACTTTAGAGAAAAATCTTTTTGTAATGGAGCAATCTTAGTGTAAAAGCATGAACGGCCCTGATCAATTTGGCGTCTGGTTCGAACACCAAATTAAAGCTCCCCTATAATAAAATCCTCTGGGTGATAGGAAAATGTCCGTGGCATCACCTCGTCGGAAACTATCACCTCATTCTCTAGATTAGTAACATTCTGCTCTGCATCTTGAATAACCTCGTTTGACAGAATATCAAGCTGGATCTCCTCCCCCTCAGAGTCGGTATCTCCCTGATCAAATGTGGGACTTCCTAAATCAGAATCAATTGCGTTGTCAACCACTGTGGCTGGAGCATTATCTGCTGGAGCAATTGTTTCTGTTTTCTGAGTTTGAGAAACATTCTGAGTGTTACAAGGGCCCACTTCCCATTCATTTTCACCTCCTGGATGTTCTTCAGTAACCACCATTGGTCTGGGGGCTTTTTGATGTGAGGAAGACAGATGTTGCTGAAACAACTTTACCAATTCATCATCTGATGGTCCCTCTGGAAGCTCGAATGAATCCCACAGCCCATCGTAGTCAAACATCCACACAGCACCAGGTTTTTGAACAGGCATGGTATACCCCTGGAACAAATACCCGTCAAAGTGGACTAGCGCATCCAACAAAGTATCCCTCCAAAATCTTTGACCCGAATTTGCTGTCTGGATCTATAACTGTGCATGGTGAACCAAAAGGTTCAAGGTACTTCAGATTTGGCTTTCGGTTCATTAGCAGCTCAAAACATGTTTTATTGTGCGGCTTGACAGTCAACACTTGATTCAGGGTGTAACACGTAGAGGATGCTGCTTTGCTCCAGAAGCTCATTGGGAGCTTTGAATCTGCCAACATAGTTCGAGCAGCCTCAATCAACGTCCGATTTTTTCCGTTCTGCTACTCCATTCTGTTGCGGAGTATACGGAGCGCTGAACTGGTGTAAGATACCCTTTTCGTCACAAAATTCTGCCATCTTGCTGTTTTTGAATTCAGTACCATTATCGCTTCTGATTCGTTTAATCGGAGTTTGGTACTGTGTCTCCAGCTTCTTGAACAGCTTCATCAAAACCGAGAAAGCTTCATCTTTAGTTTCCAGAAACAATACCTAAGAAAATCTTAAATGATCATCTGTAACCACCAAACAATACAGATCTCCTGACATGCTCTTCACGTTCACAGGACCAAAGAGATCCATGTGAAGTCTCTCCAGCGGCTTCTTGATCGAGTTTAAGAGTTTCCTCGGATGCAACCTTTTGGTTTGTTTCTCCTTCTTGCAGCTAATGCACTCATCCCCTAGATAGAAATTCTTTAAGTTGACACCCTCGACTAAATTATTATGCACAAGATGATTCATTTTCCATAAATGGATATGGGCCATCTTACGGTGCCACAAAATCGATTCCTTTTCAGTTGGCTTAGATACAAAGCATTGCGGTTTTTTAATTTGTAGTCATAGCTATGCTCATATCAAGAACATAAAAATCGTTCTCTCTCGGCGCCCTCATCAGAACCCACTCTTCAGGGATGACAAATCCCGGTTTGAGCATCAGACATTCTTGGTCATTAAAGTGTGCAGTAAACTTCTAGTCATAGATCTGCGAGATACTCAGCAGATTGTTTTCCAACTCGGCAATGTAGTTTACGTTCTCAAAAGAAACCTTTCCATTCGACAAAGTTCGTTCCCTAATAATCCTTCCACCCCGAGTTCCAGCGAAACCAACATAACCACCTCTTATCGCTCGAATATCGTACAGCAGGGCAAGCATCCCTGTCATGTGCCTGGATGCTCCACTATCCATTATCCACTTAGAGATTGATCTCGGGAGCTCCTCCACGAATCAGATTTGATTAGTTGAATGAAACAACCCAAGCCTCTTTTGACTCGGGTAGCTTAACATTGAGACGAATCATGGAAAGAACAGGGAAAGTCTTATCATTTACTTCCAAAACATTCTCTGTTTCAACCTCAACCTTTTCAAAAACATCAGGTTTTAGAACTTTCGGTTGAACAGATTTTGGGACATACTTCTTGACCTGTGGGGTCGAAGAAGTTTGTTTGTTTTTATCACCTCTTGAAACTTTAGGTACATACTTTCCTACTGGAATGGTCGGAGAAATTTGTCTCTTTCTAATTTCAATCGTAGAAACCTTTAGAACATTCTTCTTGACTTGTGAAGTCGAAGAAGATTGTTTTGATTTTTGAGCGAACGATGTTTTAGCTTGAAATTTTGACTTCCACGTTTGTTGGTTTTGAACATTTGTCTTGAAATATTTACCAGTTTCTCTAGTTTTGAAAACTTGTTTTACTAGTTTTTCAACAAACATGTGAGCCTTGTCTTTTACATCGTTAGGTTTCCGTTTATTCTCAACAATAACAGTCCTAGGCTTGATATAGGTACACTTGCGTGCAATGTGACCAATCTCATTACACTTAAAACAAGTTCGATTGTTGGGAACCCGAATTGTGCCCTCAGACTGTTTTTATGTTGCTTTCATAACAAAGAACTCATCATTCGATTTCTTGAAAATTTCTGACTCTTGATCACTGAAAGAATTTGAACTCTTCACAAATTCAGTTTACTTCACATAGTTTGATTTCTGAAAACTTCGTTTCTGATTCGACTTACCACCCCAATGCCCATTACAACTAGATTGTTTTCAATTTTGAAATTGTGGTTTAGGTTTGGTGTAATAAGTTTTAGCCTTCAGAAATCCTTTCGAACTTGACAACTTTTTAACTTCTGAAACTTCAATTTCAACTAACTTGAAAACCTTCTCAATTTTATCCAAATTAATGTTTTGAATCGGAAAATCCTGATCCGAATACAACTTATCAGATCCATTCATCTGGTACATCACCAGAGTAGGTTCGTCATCTAAGTTGTTTTTGGACTTAGGAATGTAATTATTCAGGAAACACTCATCATCATCAAAACTTTTACTTGAACTCTCACTATCACTTTTTAAAACATCATTTACCACATTGTTAACCAATTTTGAGTTAAGTTTTTCTTCATAAGAAGATTTCTCAAACATGACATCAAGGTTTTCTGGTAACTTGTCAATTGCAGATTCAGTTTTAATGTTTAAAGCTTTGTCCACCCCCAAATTACTTCTCGAAAAATCAATGTTTACGGGTGGTGGAACTCGGTTATAACCAATACCGCTTCCATTGCTATAAACATCTTCTTCGTCTTTGTTCTTTCCAATCGGTTTTGCAATCACATAGTCAAGAACAAAGCTGGACGAACAGTAGCTTTTTAGCTTCAGATTGATACGCTCATTTTCGATTTTAGACTCTTCAAGTTGAAGTTTTAATTTTGCAATTTCATCAAGAAACATGTTTATTGATTTCTCTTTTTCCTCAAGAGTGTTTTGCAATTTAAGATTTTATTCTCTTCTTTGATAATCACGATTTTCTGCCTCAGAAACAACTCTTTTAAGTTCATCATATGCTTCGTTAATTAATCTAGATTCGAAAGTGAGCGATTCATTCGTTTGTCGAAATCTTTCAATTTCTGATTCACCATTTCTTATGTTTTCTTCCAAAAGAACAATTTTATCTTTAGAACCTTTGATTAATTTGTCTTTTAGAACGAGTTCGTCTTTCAACGAATCAATTTTCTGATTTGCTTGTTTCAAAACTTTTTCTGTTTGGGTGAGTTCATCAATCTTGGATTTCAAACCATTTTCTTTTTCAGTACAGATTTTGCACATTTTCATGCAATGACTGCACTTCTCATCAATGGACTTACCATTTTCCACATTCTCATTTAAAGACCTAAACTGGTTGGATGACTCGGCACACACAGTTGAAGATGCTACCTTGTTTTGTTTGGCCATTAAAGCATTATCCGCCATCTTCCTCAGGTTTTCTGTTGTCAGCTCCTTCTTTACGTCAATGATCTCTGGACCATTCTTAGTAGCATTCAGCTTCGCTTCTTTCTCTGCTTTCTCTTTTCTCATAGTAGCAAGCACTTTTGCATACTCTTCCTTGATAGTGGGAATCGTTTTGACTAGTGCGTCAAAATCGATTGTTGCTGGATCAGTTGCAATGTTTCCTTCTCGATCCAGGTAGCACTATCTCTCCTCATCCCACCTGTTATAATCTACTGCTTCTTTATATATCATTTCAATCTCACCAAGCTTCTTCCGAGCAATATCCTCTTCTCGGTTATACACCCACTTAGCAATAAATGCGCTTGGACCCTCATCAGGAATATACATGCTCCAATGAAACCCCTCATCTTCCTGCGTGACAATCAATGCCCTGGTTTTATCTTTTGATGATGATCCCTCTTCTATGTGTGGACGATTGACTTTTGGATGTTGTTCCCGATTGCGGTGGTAGATCACTTTCTTGTAGTAATCCTCATTGAACGGGTTGACACTGTCATTCACAATTTGGTTTTGGCATTCACGTTTGAAATTCCCCTTTTGTTTGCATTTGAAATAGGTGACCTTTGACTTGTCGAAACCCAATTTGGTACTTGGACCATCTACACACTCACGACCTGTTATCTCCATGAACCTCTGAGCACGACGTATTACAATAGCCATGCACTAGCGTATGTTGATTAATTCCATCTCTTCAGGATCAATTTAATCGTAATCCTCTTTTGTCATCATTGGATTACCGATCTTTCCAGCTACCAAGCTTTCGTAACTCTCGAGAACATATGCGAGGAACACCATTTGCTGTTTAGCCGACTCTGCACTTAGACTCTGTGCATTGCTAAGGTTTACGGCTATGTTGCACTGAACTACATTGGTGTTGTAATTACTTTGATTCTGTTGAACATTTGGTGTAGACTGTGGTTGTGGAGTTGAGTTTGAACCCTGATAACCAAATCCACTACTCCCTGACGATCCACTATTAGAACCACTGCTTGGTGTCTCGTTTGAACTGCCGACGCTGTTGGCTTTCCCTATCTTCGGTGACTGAACATTCGGTGATAGAAGACTACCTCTGTAGTAGAGATTCACATTTTTCTGGTAGTTAGAGATATTCGACTTGTTTTGTTTCCTGATATCTAACTCATGTCCCTCTAACTTTTCGATCAATTCATCTAAATTGACTGTGCTCAAATTCGTGTTAATTTTTAGTATCAACACATAGTACCTCCAGTCATCCTCATCTGTAAGTGCATCAATCAGATTCTCGTTCACCTTTTCATCTGTCTTTGTAATACCGAACCTATCAAGTTCAACCTTCAAGTGGCAGAAACGTTCTATCATTTTCTTTACACCCTCACCCTTCATACAGCTAAAGTAATCAAACTCCTTTTTCAACAACGATTTCTTGTTTTTAACAATCTCGTCACCCCCAGTACACTTCTTCTTTAACGAGTCCCACAGACCTTTGGTTGTATTATCATATCTAAGCAAAGATATGATGTTATCAGGAACTGATTGGTGAATAAGAGCTATCCCACGTTGTTCGGCAGTAAAATTCTCCTGATCTTATTTTTGCAATGCTGTGAATGGAATTCTTTCTCCTTGCGGTGTGACTGGTATATGATATCCGATCTCCAAATACTTCCAATTCTCGTACGCGTAAGACTTAAACCAGTTGATGAACCTCGGTGCCCATCGTTAGCTTAGGCGGCTTTTGGTAGTTGCCGTATGCATTATCTACGTTAAGTGTCTCAGAGATGACACTTGACACATTCTTCGGGTTGGACGTAGATGTAGATACCGGTGCTGATGTAGTGACCGCATCGTAAAACGGGTTCAAGAATTCATCAGACAAGATTGAAAGTACCTGAAATGGTCAAAGAAAGCCAAACTTTTGAATACAAAGTAAACACAAACACTGATGATCCGGATGGCCGTGTTCAGGATGGGCAGAATAACACTAATCTCCGGATGAACTTGGTCCTGATGGACAAAAAGCAACTAATGTACTCTGTCCGGATGGACTATTTCCGAATCAGCAAGCTTCTGGATGAGCAGTCTTCCGGATGAACTAAAACAAGGTCTATACGTCCGGATGGCCAAGAACACTAAGAACAACTTCAAGCTAGAACAGTCTATCTGTCCGGATGGATGATGATGTCAGCAAACATGGTGTGAAAGTTCATAGTTTTTCAATGATTTTGATGTGTTTTAGTCCGAATGCAGATCTGAAACTTTGTAGGATTAATCACAAACACATTACGCACGTTATGTCCAAATTTAAGGTAATTTTGTTCATGAATTCAGTGTTTAATTTGAGTTTTTCTATGATAAAGTTAAGAAAAGTGAGAAAAGATTAGAAAATGAGAATTGTAGATCAGAAATGGCAAAAAATTGATGTAGATCTCTGGTAACTCCTCTCCGTATCTGGCCTCCAAGCTCTGATACCACTTGTGAGGACCGGGAGTTCGGTTACTCAAACGTGCTCGGACGGATTAGCAACTACAGCCTCATGCGGAATCCAAGAATGTAGTAGGAGAGAGAGAAACACAGTAGACACCGTTTAACATCATTCTCATTGATAATAACAGCAGTTACAAGATCCAGAGAGAATTCGACAGGGCTTTTCCTAAGGTGCCAAGAAATCAGTTGCAAATGAGGAACCATGCACACCAATTTATAGGCACAGCCCATCCGGGTGAAACATCTAATATGCCCATCCGTCCAGATGGGGTTGTCCATCCATCTGGATGGACTTACGATATATCCTAACACTTTGTTTCGACCCGGATACTATACAAAACATACTTCAAACTATACATACACATCAAACAGGTTAAATAAAGACTCGATACAGACGAAAGCGACAGACAGAGTGCATTCACAAGTGGCCTTTGAGCCCTTAGTGTGTTTCCATTGAAATTTATCCTAAGGTATTATTTTGTTCCTCAATCGTTTCTCTTGCTCGTCTAGTATTGTGAATGGTTCCTTAATGTAATTAAGCTCCTCATTAACTTCAATATCATCGAGCGGTACGTGTGTCACACCTCTGCCGGAGGCGGAAACCCGAGGAGTGACCAAGAAACGTTTTAATAGCATCCGATTAGCAAACGTCTATATGATAAAACATCATTACGATACCAAGTGTTAAAAAATTACAACCATAGTAACGTGTTTAGATTTACATAAATCAAATATACAACAAGTCTAAAATAACCAACAAAAGATATTGTTTAAGGACCAAGGCTTTGGCAAATATATTTCATATGTGATGAGAAATATAAAAAAAAACCCGCAAAACGGTATCGTCTATGATGCATGCAAGAACTCCCAAAAGTCGTGAACCACCATTCACTTACATGAAAAACATGCTTAAAATGTCAACATAATGATGGTGAGTTCACATGTTTTAATGTCACAAATGAAACTGAAATCATTTGATAAAAAATATAATGCGTAGTCTAATGAAAGCGTAATGGTCAAATCATTTCCTAACAAGAACAATGACGGATGTGCCCACATCAGCCCATAACCAAACCATAACAATGTTGCATCGCCATATCACCAATTAAGGCGTTGCAAAACAAGTAGGACAAAATTGCACTCCGACAAGGTCACGAATGACCAGAAATGGGGCTTGTGAAACCTAATAGATCCATTCGACTATTTTGTGGTCATAGCACGACTAATGGTTACTAAACACTACCAAAATGAGGGCTCCCCGAGCTTGTAAGGCCATATAATTGAGTAGGTTTACGCTTATCTTTATCAAACACAAGTATAAGCTATTAGGCTTAGGTTTTAGTGGGTTAGATAGTATAGGGATAAGCCATGTGGGCTAATTAAATGTTTTGGGCTTGTCTAGTTAATAGTTTGCATGTGGGCTTGGCCTAGTATGTAATTAGGTCACCCTATGTAACTATAAATATGGTGAACCTAGATCATTTAGAAGCTGTTGTTCGTGTGGCTGTTCTTCTTATCATTTTTCGAGTTAAGTGTTACGAGTTCTGTACTCGTGCGCAATCTAATCAATTCGATTGTTCTTGTTCTTATCATTTTCATCAGTTTTCCGCACGTTTGATTGTGTTAGTGATATCCGATTAGTTTTCTGGACTTGCAATTGGTATCAGAGCCTAAGAAGTCTTTCAAAAGCTCGGTTTCATTGGATTTCATTCGAATAACAAGATTGAATATTTGAAGATTCATCAGTTCGTAAAAGGTTCTGTTTTCAGATTTTTGGTCGAGGTTTTTCAGCAAAATCAGATTTTTTCTTCGAAGAACAGCTGGAATATTTCATGAACATATTAAAAAAGTATGTGTTTGATTTGTATTGGAAATTTTGAAGTGTGTTTACTGATTTTCTGGAGTTTATTGGTGGAAATAATCAACTGAAATTGAATTTCGAATAAATCCCTTGATTTTTGGGATTTAAGTAGGTGATTTATTTCCAAAATCTACAGTGTATGAGATTAAAAAGGGTTGTGTGCGACCTAGGAGTGTGCTATATTGATTAAAAATTCAAGGTGTGCGACCTAGGAGTGTGCTGGATTGATTGAAAATTCAAGGTGTGCGAACTAGGAGTGTGCTGGATTGATTAAAAATTCATGGTATGTGACCTAGGAGTGTGCTGGATTGATTAAAAATTCAAGGTGTGTGACCTAGGAGGGTGCTGGATTGATTAAAAATTCATGGTGTGCGGCCTAGGAGTGTGCTGGATTGATTAAAATTCAAGGTGTGCGACCTGGGAGTGTGCGGATTAGTTCAAATATTAGTGTTTGACCTTATATTTTGTTTGGGGACTGGACTTCAGTGTATGGGCCCAAATTAATTTAGTGTGCGGCCAAATTAAGTCTTAGTGTGTGACCAGATTGTGAGTGTGTGGTAACATTCAGTGTGCGGTCATATTATCAGTGTGCGACAAGGCCTAATTACTTAGTGTGTGGCTCAAAACAAATAGTGTACGACCCATTACCTAGTGTGCGGCCCAAAAGTAATAGTGTATGGTCCAGATAACTAGTGTGCGGTCCAGAGGGTAGTGTGCGGCCATCTAAGATAAAGGTGGAATTTTAACCAGCTGACGTGTACGATTTTAAACGTATTTGAGTGAAGAATTTGATCTGCTAAAAATCTTGGCAAACCGACTGCACAATTAGACTCGTGTGATTTTTATGACAAAAAAAATACACGAGTCTAACGGTACAATTTGGTAAAAATAGTTTTCGGTCAGTTTTCGTATGGTTTTAACGGTCAGGTTCGGGAAGATAGACATTTTCGGGGGATCACAATTTAGCATCTTAGAAATGTCTTCTTAAAGAGAGGTGCTTGAGCAAAAACTGGAAGGTTTTAGATACTTTCCTGGTGAATCTGTAGAAGCGATAATGTGACAATTGTCAAAATTCCAGGTATCCGTACAACCATTAAACCATGATTAGTGCTTAATGACTGTGCTGCATTACACTTAATAACTTGAACTGCTTTCTGATTATTGCCATATACATACATGTGCATCATATATTGCAAATGATATATCATTATTTCATGAGAGCTTATTTGACTCAAATGATGCACGAAACACAGTTAGCATAGTTATCAGATAAATCAGGAAAATGCTGACAGAACTCAGTGCATAGAGAGACAGTGTGTTGAGACACAGAATGAGCCAGCAACTAAGTATTACACTAGTATAGTGTGTAGGAAAGTAAGGATCATAAAACTTCCTTCCTAGTGATAGTTTAAGTGCCGGAAAGTGCCTAAAACTCACATAAAGTGCTGAATTCAGCAAAAAATCAGCAATTTTCAGCATTTAAACACATTCATATCATGCAGAAATATGGTTAAATGGTCCTGAATGCTTTCCTAAGTTTCGGGAATAAAAACTGTCATAGAAGGGTACCTAAAGCACACTAACCTGCATAGTTTAGCACCTTAACGAACCGGTAACCAACCGAACAACCAGACACTACCCGAAATACCAAATTTTCACTAGAAGCACTGTTTTAACATTACCAAGCTAGTTATGGTCCCCGAACATCATAACACTACATAAATATCTAGTAACTAAAGTATCTAACTAGATACTTACATTTTTACCATAATCAAACTAATGTTTACAACCTAAGCCTACTACCCCCCCCCCCCCCACCTATGAAATCGGCCAACATACGGCCCACCCCAAGATTTTATAAGATTATAATAATAGATCATGTTTATGCTTTGTTAGACACATTACACAATGGAAAAAGTCTAAAAATGGTTATAAGTATAACCCTTGTGAACATAACTCTCATAATCTCACACACTAAAACACACACATCTTCCTCTCCTCCCTCTTGTGCTCTCGGCCGACCCCAACCCCACCATCATCACCATCATTCATTCATCCTACATCCATTCCAAGCTTATACAAGTGTGTTAGAGGTTACATGAAGAAGATAGGAGCTTACGGAAGTTCAAGGACCTTCTTCATTTGCTATTAACCACTCTATTTCTCCTCTTGGTCATCCCTAGCCTTGAGCTAGTGGTAAGAACATCTTACACTCCATTTTACATCTTATATTAGTGGTTAAAAGAATATTCATGATGATAATCTTGAAGAACACTAAGAATCACAAGAAAGAAACTTGAACGTAAGCTTGAATACATAAGAAATCATAATGTTTATGTGTTGTAATACTTGTTGATTGTTGAATTCTTGTGAAAATGATGTTGATCATCATATGATCTTGTTAGATCATGCTTAAAAACATAATCTAGCAAGATGAGAGGATGAACATGGTAGAAGTTAATGGATCATCTTCATGATAAGCATGAACTTGAAAGAATATGTGATTTTCTTGTAAAATAATGATCAAAGTAAGTTGTAATACTTGTAGATCTAAAACTTCATGGATGGTTTATCAAAGGAACCAAGTTAAAAACACAAGATTTACTTGATCTTGGTTCTTACATAAATAAATCCCATTTTTAAAGGTTAAATAAGTGTAGAAACACTTATGTAACAAGAAAAATCAAAGAAGAAACATTTTTGAAAAATATGATTATAAGTTGTGAAGATCCATTTTCTTTAAAAATGCAGTTTTTAAAGAATCAATCACACTTTAAAAGGTAACAAGGCTTACTAAGAACACTACTAGGTTACTACAAATTTTTGTGAAATTTCAAGTTCATGAAGAAGTAGATTATGCTTGTTTTTGGCAAGATTGGTAAGTATAGATGATTTATTGTTGATTGTTGGTTGATGGTGTTGATTTTACAAAAGAAAATGATATACCTTCAAGGTATGGAAACCTCCATTTTTAGGGGAAACTATGGCAAAATTTTTCTAAAAATTAAACACTTAGAAAAATATTTCTAAACAAATATTTACAAGTGTATTTCAAACGATAAATTTTTACATAAACTTTGCCATAATTTTTGTTACAAAAATTATAAATATTGGAGGTTGGTTTTTATAAATAAAAGTGACTAAATATGTATTTTGGAAATATATATTTAGAAGTCACCATATGTGTGATTATTTGTATACTTTGTGTATTAGTTATATATTATTTTAGGACATGAAATAACATAACTCATCAAAATACCGAAAGTTACAATCCAACATATTACCAAATTTCCAAAAATGTGAATATACAAAGAATACACAAAATATTGGTGAAACCGAACTAAGGAATATAACTTACAAAATACTCCGGAAATAATATTCTTGCGTATATTTTGGTAAATAATTTTTGGACACCAAGTGAATAAAAATATGATTTTTACAATTATTACAAAGTTATATCATATTTTTTACTAGAAGAAAATATATTATTTTGGTGAATAAAAATATATATATTTTTCTTGGAATTATTAGAAGACGCATTATTTTTGGGAGAAAATATATATGTCTTAAACAAACATGAAATACAATATTTTTGGGGTGAAGATACATTTTCTCAAATGAATATGAAATATATCATTTTTGGAGATGAATAAGTTTATATATATTTTCTAAGTTAGACTTGAAAATATATTATTTTTGGAACTTATATGAAAATATAAATATTTTTGCCAAGGGAAAAATTATAAATAATTTTTCTAAGTAATATTTCTTAAAGTATATATTTTGGAAATATATATTGGTGAACTTTTATTAAAGATAATATTCCAGAAAAATTAATACGAAATTAAGTACAAGAATACTTAACGAATACAATAAAAATACATATTCTCGTACATATAAATACACACCAGAATACGATCCCAATACATGGCAAAAATATACAAATACAAGAATATGAATACACCCATCCTTGAGAAGGAAATACATGTATAAATGCTTGAAGAGTATCAAGTCAAAATACATTATTATTCCAAAATTTAATAAAAATGATTTAAGTTAAAATATTTAATATCTTAACAAATAATTATAACTTGGAATAATATCGAAGACCCGAAGAAACGTAACTCAAAGACACTAATTAATACTAAGTCAAGGCACAACCCGCTCGTCTAATAGATCATAGTACGCTGTAGGTAGTTGTGTACGCCAGGCGAAGCTTGAGTTACGGTGATACGAAGACGCAAGACTGTGAGTTCATGTTCCCCTTTTCTCTTAACTGTTTTCAGTTTTATAACTTCGAGGGTGAAGTACATGTTACAAACTGTTTACAAACGTTATTATTTGGTATGGTTAGCTAAGGAAGGGTACTGCTAGATCATGTGAGTGGTGGGTATGACACTTAAGATCATTAATCCTCGTTGTAGGATCGAGGGAGATGAGTGATAGATCTATTTGGGTGTAGCGAGCCCCGCCCATGTTGGACCAGGGTTTGGCCCATGGGTTGACTATGTCTTACAGCCTGAAGCCCGGTGCAAAGTCTGCTAGGTTTGAGCCTTCCTGCATCACGTCACACATATTAATAGCCTTGCAAACCATTAATGATCTGTTTTCCTTGTTGCTTTCATACCGGGATTTACAAACTCACATACTTACTTTCAACGATTACAAAGGTTTATTTATACACATAAACAAGCAGACGGACTCGATCAACTTTTGTTGATGTTTTCAAACTACATGTATTTCAGGGAATTAAATGTGGATCTGGCGGGCGTTCGGAAGTTCCAAGTGTTGTTTGAGAATAAAAGATGTCATCCATGGTCTTAGGGTTTGGTTAGTGTGTCTTATCCTGGACGAGACACGTCTTCCAAAACCTGGTTTTATTTAATGTCTTTTGTCGAGTCCTTGTGAACTCTAAAAACAAGTTGCTTGGTTTGTACTCGAATTTGAATTCTGTGTTTTAAAACAATGTTGTTGTTATGTTTTTAAACTTATTTAATGGATGAACATCTTTGGTTTTATCATATAGTTGTTGTTATGATTGAATGCAATGATATTTAGCAAGTCACACATAATCATGCTTCCGCAAAAGTCAGGGTGTGACAGTTTGGTATCAGAGCTTTGATTATAGCGAACTAGGATTCCTTCTCGAGTCTAGACTACAATCATTAGGGCTCTCACGAAAATATGTTTACAACATGTTTTCACTGCATACACGAAACGCCCAGATCTAGGAAACATACATTTTTACAAAATAAAAACAAAAGACAAGAAACATAAATGCACAGTTACTTTGTTGGTTCAGTCTAGGAGACTAGTTGGTTTAGTCTGGGAGACTAGGTGGTTCAGTCTGGGAGACTAGTTGGTCAGTCTGGGAGACTAGTTGGTTTAGTCTGGGAGACTGGGTGGTTCGGTCTGGGAGACTAGGTGGTCTAGTCTGGGAGACTAGGAAGGATAAAAAGGATTTGTGAGAATACGTGATTTCATGATACGTTGCCTTTAATTGCCTGCTAAATAATAGTGGTTAATGTAGGTGTATATGCTATGATTGTCATGTTACAGGCGGTATGTCTTCTTTCGAGAGCGGGTTATCAGACGTTGATGATCCTATGGCTATCGTCTCAGATGATGAGGTTACACCCGAGCCGAAGATACTTACGTCAGACACTGAGAGTGACCCTGACATGATATCCAATGACGAGGACGACTTCCAGCCGTTCGCGTTGCCCGACTTTGGCGATGATTTACCGCTTGCTGATGGTATCCCAGACGAGGATCCTTTTGTTATTCCCATTCCTGTCCATGATCATCTTATCATCGGTCATCCTGATGGTGAGCACATTGTGGCACCGATCCTCGCTCCTGTTCCTTTAGTGGTCATCCTTCTTGAGGATTGGCCATTCGACGATCTGTTCGACGATGATTTTGATTTATTTGTTGATGGTCCTCCCGATGATGCACATGGCGATGGAGAGCTCGATGAGGACATTGTTGATGTTCCACTTCTGTGGATTCCTGTCACACCCCGACCGCGTTAAAACAACAAACCGCGGCGAAAACGTCGGGGAGTGATGCGACAGAATTATTGTTTCAACAACCATGGTAATTAAAGTGTTGTATTATTGATTAAAGAGTTTACATTGTCTTGGAATTTAAACTAAACATAGCATAATAATTGTCTTTTAAGTCACTAAGGCCAAAGTCCGCCTAAGTGTAGCACAAGCATCATCATGCAATAGCACCTGAAACACATGTGAAAATAGGTACGTCAGCATAAAAATGCCTGTGAGATACATAGGTTTTGTTTATGCAAGATTCATGACTTGTAGTTTAAAGAAGGGTTTAAAAAAATAGTCATGAACCTTGTAAATTGTTTTCTTTTATGAAATCATGTGAAAATCGATATGAAAATCAAATGATATGAAAGAAATATGCATGGTTAAATGAATAACCAAGTAAAAGTGAATTTGTATAAAATGTTTACTTTGTATAAAAATGTTTTGTGTCCTTGTGAAAAATGTTTCATGTCTTTGTCAAGTGGCTTAGATAACGCAACAATGTATAATACAATAAAAGCACTTATGTATAGGAAGTACCAGCGGCGTATCCACCATGCTTTTATCATATAACACATAATCCCGTTACATATGTCACTTATCAATAACCAACCAAAATGTCTTGTTTAATGTTTAAATGTTTATGTATAAACCATGTACAATGTCATGTGGGAAATGTAACATGTATAAACAAATGTAATGCATAGCAAGTAGAAAGAATCTACTTAACTACATGAAAATGTTAATGTGATAATCAATGTTATGTACGGTGAATAACTAGTAGTTACTCAACCCCGTAGGAAAATGTACAAAACAATGCTTTTGAATAAACCCAAGTTTCAATCAAATGTTATGTTTTGCAGAAAACAATGCTTTATGATTACAAACATTTATGCAGTAGTGTTTATTCGCATACATTCAAGCCTTGCGACTGTGGTGACAAACCTTTAAACAAATTAAAGGTTCATCTAAGTTATGTATATCGTATTCTGTCATTTCTAACTTCCAAACAAACCTAGGAAGTCGGAAACGGGAGTTGTCAATTCCTATGGTACCATTACATACTACCGAGCGGCGTAGCTAATGTTAATCAATGTATTATTGTTCCGATTAAACATACCAAATGTCATAACCAATGTAGCATGTGAAAACCATGTACTAAGTATGTTAAGTAAACATACATAGTAGAAATGTTCATGAAATCAATGTGCTAGTATGCTAAGTAAACACACATAGCAAAAATGTTTATGAAATCAATGTGCTAGCATGCTAAGTAAACATACATAGCAAAGGTGTTTATGAAATCAATGTGCTAGTATGCTAAGTAAACATACATTGCAAAACATGATTGAAAACATGTATTATATGTGTACTAGATGAAACTAGCATGATTATGTCATAAAAGCAATGAAAGCATGAAAGTAACATGTAAGCAGAAGTGTTTCACCCCAAAATATTTAAAAGCAGTAAAAGAGGGGAACTATGTACTCACTTGGGATTGCTTATTAGTCTTGGGAATAAGACCAATTTAAGCTCCAAGTATCACGGAATCAAATAGGCACCTAGTATATGTAACTATGTTAATAATCGGATCCTAAACCGGGATAGGATAGAATGATGTTCTATAAATCAAATGAGTAATTGAACTCATATGGTATGATTTATTAGAGCTAACATTCTGATTTGGAAGTCTACCTAAGTGCTCTTGACCCGTTTCAACCCGTTATGGTAGTTTAAACTACTATAACGCGTCGGTTGCGCAAAACTATGGTCGAATGGTTATCTATAAGCTATGTCAAGTCTTACATGCCCAGTTATACCCTAACATGTTACTAAATCAGATTAGATGTCAAAAATATGTTCACATATGCACAATATGGTTTTATGTTTCAAAAGGGCATTTTGGTCATTTCCTATGGGCATGTACACTACTTAACGATTAGCTAACCAATCCTATGTGATCATAAGGTATAACCTCGGAGGGTATTCCCTATGCAACTATGATCACTAATCATGCTTGGTCGGATCCTAAAGATCGACCAAACGGGTCAGGTTTGAAAGTCTAAGCTGTTGTCTAGACCGCTTAACTTACGACCCTAAACAAGCACTAAACTAATAGTGACGAGTTAAACATGTCAAAACATGTTTAACTAACTTAGAAAACTGATTTGGTATCAAAACAAAGTGTTTTGATACCTAAAAGTAGTTCCGTTGCAAGACGCGTGCTAAAACGCATTTTGACCAAAACTTTGACTCGTCACTACACCTAGTTAACGTGGTAATCAGTAGGTATAATCGCTAAGGATTATAACTATCGTGATTACAATCACGTTACAAAGTTCAACCGAACTTTGCGTTGACCATTGACTGGTCAAACTAAAAGTCAAACACTGTTTGACTTTTTAAGCTAGTAAGCAATAAAAGAATGAAGGAATGCTTACAAAAGGTCCTTGCTTGAACTTGATCTTATAAATTCTCAGGTATGAAGTTATTTAACCCCAACTTAGAGAATTTTAGACCAAGTGTGAAGAAACAAATGAAATGGCCAACCTATTTATACTTGTTGCAAACTTACAAGATCATCACAAGTGTTTGTGTGATTGCCAAGCATGAAATCATGGCCATACAAGTGTTTAGGGACAGGTACTTATGCTTGGGAAGGTGTTAACTTGGTCCCCAAACAAGAATTATTGCATACAAGGGCCTGGTCTTGCAAAACAGCAGCTGAAACTGATTTTCTGTCACTGGGGGTTCTCAGGCGGCCCGCGTAAGCTAAGGGATGGGCTTACGCGTCCCGTGTGGCCATCTTTGGCTGATTTGCACAAATGGTCCCTGCACATGTATTAAGCTCATTTCAGCCACTTTTGACCCCCGTTAAGCCATTTTCAAGGCTCTACAAGGTCAATAAAGTTTAGAGGACTCAAAATATGCTCGGAAAACTCTCGGATGTCGGTTCGTTTGGTCGTACGGTCACGTTATTCGTTAAATCACGACGAAACTCCAACGGACGCGAAAACGAACCAAATTAAGCGATGGATGGTATTTTTGCATGCCGATCACTAAAATAGAAATATTTTAGTGTGTACAAAAATTTTGGGTGTCCAGATGTGGTCAGAACGCAATATATGCGCGTAACTGCAAACTTACGCTATTTTTGACACTTTTAGTCCCTGTAAGATCATATAAGCATGTTTTCGCACACCGAACCCATCAAGGCTTATCTCCTGACATGCTCTTCACGTTCACAGGACCAAAGAGATCCATGTGAAGTCTCTCCAGCAGCTTCTTGATCGAGTTTAAGAGTCTCCTCGGATACGACTTTTTGGTTTGTTTCCCCTTCTTGCAGCTAATGCACTCATCTCCTAGATGGAAATTCTTTAAGTTGACACCCTCGACTAAATTATTATGCACAAGATGATTCATTTTCCGTAAATGGATATGGGCCATTTTACGGTGCCACAAAATCGATTCCTTTTCAGTTGCCTTAGATACAAAGCATTGCGGTTTTTTAATTTGTAGTCGTAGCTATGCTCATATCAAGAACATAAAGATCGTTCTCACTCGGCACCCTCATCAGAACCCATTCTTCAGGGATAACAAATCCCGGTTTGAGCATCAGACATTCTTGGTCATTAAAGTGTGCAGTAAACTTCTTGTCACAGATCTGCGAGATACTCAGCAGATTGTTTTCCAACTCGGCAATGTAGTTTACGTTCTCAAAAGACACATTTCCATTCGACAAAGTTCGTTCCCCAATAATCCTTCCACCCCGAGTTCTAGCGAAACCAACATAACCACCTCTTATCGCTCGAATATCGTACAGCAGGGTGAGCATCCCTGTCATGTGCCTGGACACTCCACTATCCATTATCCACTTAGAGATTGATCTCGGGAGCTCCTGCACGAATCAGATTTGATTAGTTGAATGAAACAACCCAAGCCTCTTTTGACTCGGGTAGCTTAACATTGAGACGAATCATGGAAAGAACAGGGAAAGTCTTATCATTTACTTCCAAAACATTCTCTGTTTCAACCTCAACCTTTTCAAAAACATTAGGTTTTAGAACTTTCGGTTGAACAGATTTTGGGACATACTTCTTGACCTGTGGGGTCAAAGAAGTTTGTTTGTTTTTATCACCTCTTGAAACTTTAGGTACATACTTTCCTACTGGAACTGTCGGAGAAATTTGTCTTTTTCTAGTTTCAATCATAGAAACCTTCAGAACATTCTTCTTGACTTGAGAAGTCGAAGAAGATTGTTTTAATTTTTGAGCGAACCATGTTTTAGCTTGAAATTTTGACTTCCACGTTTGCTGGTTTTGAACATTTGTCTTGAAATTTTACCAGTTTTGAAAACTTGTTTTACTAGTTTTTCAACAAACATGTGAGCCTTGCCTTTTACATCGTTAGGTTTCCATTTATTCTCAACAATAATAGTCCTAGGCTTGACATTGGTACACTTTCGTGCAATGTGACCAATCTCATTAAACTTGAAACAAGTTCGATTCTCGGGAACCCGAATTGTGCCCTCAGACTGTTTTTGTGTTGCCTTCATAACAAAGAACACATCATTCGATTTCTTGAAAATTTCTGACTCTTGATCACTGAAAGAATTTGAACTCTTCACAAATTCAGTTTACTTCACATAGTTTGATTTCTGAAAACTTCGTTTCTGATTCGACTTACCACCCCAATGCCCATTACCACTAGATTGTTTTCAATTTTGAAATTGTGGTTTAGGTTTGGTGTAATAAGTTTTAGCCTTCAGAAATCCTTTCGAACTTGACAACTTTTTAACTTCTGAAACTTCAATTTCAACTAACTTGAAAACCTTCTCAATTTTATCCAAATTAACGTTTTGAATCGGAAAATCCTGATCCAAATACAACTTATCAGACCCATTCATCTGGTACATCACCAGAGTAGGTTCGTCATCTAAGTTGTTTTTGGACTTAGGAATGTAATTGTTCAGGAAACACTCATCATCTTCAAAAACTTTTACTTGAACTCTCACTATCACTTTTTAAAACATCATCTACCACATTGTTAACCAATTTTGAGTTAAGTTTTTCTTCATAAGAAGATTTCTCAAACATGACATCAAGGTTTTCTGGTAACTTGTCAATTGCAGATTCAGTTTTAATGTTTAAAGCTTTGTCCACCCCCAAATTACTTCTCGAAAAATCAATGTTTACGGGTGGTGGAACTCGGTTATAACCAATACCGCTTCCATTGCTATAAACATCTTCTCCGTCTTTGTTCTTTCCAATTGGTTTTGCAATCACATAGTCAAGAACAAAGCTGGACGAACAGTAGCTTTTTAGCTTCAGATTGATACGCTCATTTTCGATTTTAGACTCTTCAAGTTGAAGTTTTAATTTTGCAATTTCATCAAGAAACATGTTTATTGATTTCTCTTTTTCCTCAAGAGTGTTTTGCAATTTAAGATTTTATTCTCTTCTTTGATAATCACGATTTTCTGCCTCAGAAACAACTCTTTTAAGTTCATCATATGCTTCGTTAATTAATCTAGATTCGAAAGTGAGCGTTTCATTCGTTTGTCGAAATCTTTCAATTTCTGATTCACCCTTTCTTATGTTTTCTTCCAAAAGAACAATTTTATCTTTAGAACCTTTGATTAATTTGTCTTTTAGAACGAGTTCGCCTTTCAACGAATCAATTTTCTAATTTGCTTGTTTCAAAACTTTTTCTGTTTGGGTGAGTTCATCAATCTTGGATTTCAAACCATTTTCTTTTTCATTACAGATTTTGCACATTTTCATGCAATGCCTGCACTTCTCATCAATGGACTTACCATTTTCCACATTCTCATTTAAAGACCTAACCTGGTTGGATGACTCGGCACACATAGTTAAAGATTCTACCTTGTTTTGTTTGGCCATTAAAGCATTATCCACCATCTTCCTCAGGTTTTCTGTTGTCAGCTCCTTCTTTACGTCAATGATCTCTGGACCATTCTTAGTAGCATTCAGCTTCGCTTCTTTCTCTGCTTTCTCTTTTCTCATAGCAGCAAGCACTTTTGCGTACTTTTCCTCGATAGTGGGAATCGTTTTAACTAGTGCGTCAAAATCAATTGTTGCTGGATCAGTTGCAATGTTTCCCTCTCGATCCAGGTAGCACTATCTCTCCTCATCCCACCTGTTATAATCTACTGCTTCTTTATATATCATTTCAATCTCACCAAGCTTCTTCCGAGCTATATCCTCTTCTCGGTTATACACCCACTTAGCAACAAATGCGCTTGGACCCTCATCAGGAATATACTTGCTCCAATGAAACCCCTCATCTTCCTGCTTGATAATCAACGCCCTGGTTTTATCTTTTGATGATTATCCCTCTTCTATGTGTGGACGATTGACTTTTGGATGTTGTTCCTGATTGCGGTGGTAGATCGCTTTCTTGTAGTAATCCTCATTGAACGGGTTGACACTGTCATTCACAATTTGGTTTTGGCATTCACGTTTGAAATTCCCCTTTTGTTTGCATTTGAAATAGGTGACCTTTGACTTGTCAAAACCCAATTTGGTACTCGGACCACCTACACACTCACGACCTGTTATCTCCATGAACCTCTGAGCACGACGTATTACAATAGCCATGCACCAGCGTATGTTGATTAGTTCCATCTCTTCAGGATCAATTTGATCGTAATCCTCTTTTGTCATCATTGGATTACCGATCTTTCCAGCTACCAAGCTTTCGTAACTCTCGAGAACATATGCGAGGAACACCATTTGCTGTTTAGCCGACTCTGCACTTAGACTCTGTGCATTGCTGAGGTTTACGGCTATGTTGCACTGAACTACATTGGTGTTGTAATTACTTTGATTCTGTTGAACATTTGGTGTAGACTGTGGTTGTGGAGTTGAGTTTGAACCCTGATAACCAAATCCACTACTCCCTGACGATCCAATGTTAGAACCACTGCTTGGTGTCTCGTTTGAACTGCCGACGCTGAAGGCTGTCCCTATCTTTGGTGACTGAACATTCGGTGATAGAGGACTACCTCTGTAGTAGAGATTCACATTTTGCTGGTAGTTAGAGATATTCGACTTGTTTTGTTTCTTGATATCTAACTCGTGTCCCTCTAACTTTTCCATCAATTCATCTAAACTGATTGTGCTCAAATTCGTGTTACTTTTTAGTATCAACACATAATACCTCCAGTCATCCTCATCTGGAAGTGCATCAATCAGCTTCTCGTTCACCTTTTCATCTGTCTTTGTAATACCGAACCTATCAAGTTCAACCTCCAAGTGGCAGAAACGTTCTATCATTTGCTTTACACCCTCACCCTTCATACAGCTAAAGTAATCAAACTCCTTTTTCAACAACGATTTCTTGTTTTTAACAATCTTGTTACCCCCAGTACACTTCTTCTTTAACGACTCCCACAGACCTTTGGTTGTATTATCATATCTAAGCAAAGATATGATGTTATCATGAACTGATTAGTGAATAAGAGCTATCCCACGTTGTTCGGCAGTAAAATTCTCCTGATCTTATTTTTGCAATGCTGTGAATGGAATTCTTTCTCCTTGCGGTGTGACTGGTATAGGATATCCGATCTCCAAATACTTCCAATTCTCGTACGCGTAAGCCTTAAACCAGTTAATGAACCTCGGTGCCCATCGGTTATATTCCTCAATATTCATTAGCTTAGGCGGCTTTTGGTAGTTGCCGTACGCATTATCTATGTTAAGTGTCTCAGAGATGACACTTGACACATTCTTCGGGTTGGACGTAGATGTAGATACCAGTGCTGATGTAGTGACCGCATCGTAAAACGGGTTCAAGAATTCATCAGACTTGATTGAAAGTACTTGAAATGGCCAAAGAAAGTCAAACTTTTGAATACAAAGTAAACACAAACACTAATGATCCGAATGGCCGTGTTCCAGATGGGCAGAATAACACTAATCTCCGGATGAACTTGGTCCTGATGGACAAAAACCAACTAATGTACTCTGTCCGGGTGGACTATGTCCGAATGAGCAATCTTCTGGATGAGCAATCTTTCAGATGAACTAAAACAAGGTCTATATGTCCGGATGGCCAAGAACACTAAGAACAACTTCAAGCTAGAACAGTCTATCTGTCCGGATGGATGATGATGTCAGCAAACATGGTGCGAAAGTTCATAGTTTTTCAATGATTTTGATGTGTTTTAGTCCGAATGCAGATCTGAAACTTTGTAGGATTAATCATAAACACATTACGCACGTTATGTCCAAATTTAAGGTAATTTTGTTCATGAATTCAGTGTTTAATTTGAGTTTTTCTATGAAAAAGTTAAGAAAAGTGAGAAATGATTAGAAAATGAGAATTGTAGATCAGAAATGGCAAGAATTTGATGTAGATCTCTGGTAACTCCTATCCGAATCCGGCCTCCAAGCTCTGATACCACTTGTGAGGACCGGGAGTTCGGTTACTCGAACATGCTCTGACGGATTAGCAACTACAGCCTCGTGCGGAATCCAAGAATGTAGTAGGAGAGAGAGAAACACAGCAGACACCGTTTAACATCATTTTCATTGATAATAACAACAGTTACAAGATCCAGAGAGAATTAGACAGGGCTTCGCCTAAGGTGCCAAGAAATCAGTTGGAAATGAGGAACCATGCACACCTATTTATAGGCACAGCCCATCCGGGTGAAACATCTAATATGCCCACCCGTCCAGATGGGGTTGTCCATCCATCTGGATGGACTTACGATATATCCTAACACTTTGTTTTGACCCGGATACTATACAAAACATACTTCAAACTATACATACACATCAAACAGGTTAAATAAAGACTCGATACAGACGGAAGCTACAGACATAGTGCATTCACAAGTGGCCTTTGAGCCCTTAGTGTGTTTCCATTGAAATTTATCCTAAGGTATTATTTTGTTCCTCAATCATTTCTCTTGCTCATCCAGTATTGTGAATGGTTCCTTAATGTAATTAAGCTCCTCATTAACTTCAATATCATCGAGCGGTACATGTGTCACACCTCTGCCGGAGGCGGAAACCCAAGGAGTGACCAAGAAACGCTTTCATAGCATCCGATTAGCAGACGTCTATATGATAAAACATCATTACGATACCAAGTGTTAAAAAATTACAACCATAGTAACGTGTTTAGATTTACATAAATCAAATATACAACAAGTCTAAAATAACCAACAAAAGATATTGTTTAAGGACCAAGGCTTTGGCAAATATATTTCATATGTGATGAGAAATATAAAAAAAACCCGCAAAACGGTATCGTCTATGATGCATGCAAGAACTCCCAAAAGTCGTGAACCACCATTCACTTACATGAAAAACATGCTTAAAATGTCAACATAATGATGGTGAGTTCACATGTTTTAATGTCACAAATGAAACTGAAATCATTTGATAAAAAATATAATGCGTAGTCTAATGAAAGCGTAATGGTCAAATCATTTCCTAACAAGAACAATGACGGATGTGCCCACATCAGCCCATAACCAAACCATAACAATGTTGCATCGCCATATCACCAATTAAGGCGTTGCAAAACAAGTAGGACAAAATGGCACTCCGACATGGTCACGAACGACCAGAAATGGGGATTGTGAAACCTAATAGATCCATTCGACTATTTTGTGGTCATAGCACGACTAATGGTTACTAAACACTACCAAAATGAGGGCTCCCCGAGCTTGTAAGGCCATATAATTGAGTAGGTTTACGCTTATCTTTATCAAACACAAGTATAAGCTATTGGGCTTAGTTTTTTAGTGGGTTAGATAGTATAGGGATAAGCCATGTGGGCTAATTAAATGTTTGGGCTTGTCTAGTTAATAGTGTGCATGTGGGCTTAGCCCAGTATGTAATTAGGTCACTCTATGTAACTATAAATATGGTGAACCTAGATCATTTAGAAGCTGTTGTTCGTGTGGTTGTTCTTCTTATCATTTTTCGAGTTAAGTGTTACGAGTTCTGTACTCGTGCGCAATCTAATCAATTCGATTGTTCTTGTTCTTGTCATTTTCATCAGTTTTCCACACGTTTGATTGTGTTAGTGATATCCGATTAGTTTTCTGGACTTGCAATTGGTATCAGAGCCTAAGAAGTCTTTCAAAGGCTCGGTTTCATTGGATTTCATTCGAATAACAAGATTGAATATTTGAAGATTCATCAGTTCGTAAAAGGTTCTGTTTTCAGATTTTTGGTCGAGGTTTTTCAGCAAAATCAGAATTTTTCTTCGAAGAACAGCTTGAATATTTAATGAACATATTAAAAAAGTCTGTGTTTGATTTGTGTTGGAAATTTCGAAGTGTGTTTACTGATTTTCCGGAGTTTATTGGTGGAAATAATCAACTGAAATTGAATTTCGAATAAATCGCTTGATTTTTGGGATTTAAGTAGGTGATTTATTTCCCAAATCTAAAGTGTACGAGATTAAAAAGGGTTGTGTGCGACCGAGGAGTGTGCTATATTGATTAAAAATTCAAGGTGAGTGACCTAGGAGTGTGCTGGATTGATTGAAAATTCAAGGTGTGCGAACTAGGAGTGTGCTGGATTGATTAAAAATTCATGGTGTGTGACCTAGGAGTGTGCAGGATTGATTAAAAATTCATGGTGTGCGGCCTAGGAGTGTGCTGGATTGATTAAAATTCAAGGTGTGCGACCTGGGAGTGTGCGGATTAGTTCAAATATTAGTGTTTGACCTTATATTTTGTTTGGGGACTGGACTTCAGTGTACAGACCCAAATTAATTTAGTGTGCGGCCAAATTAAGTCTTAGTGTGTGACCAGATTGTGAGTGTGCGGTAACATTCAGTGTGCGGTCATATTATCAGTGTGCGACCAGGCCTAATTACTTAGTGTGTGGCTCAAAACAAATAGTGTACGACCCATTGCCTAGTGTGCGGCCCAAAAGAAATAGTGTATGGTCCAGATAACTAGTGTGCGGTCCAAAGGGTAGTGTGCTTGTGCTGGATTGATTGAAAATTCAAGGTGTGCGAACTAGGAGTGTGCTGGATTGATTAAAAATTCATGGTGTGTGACCTAGGAGTGTGCAGGATTGATTAAAAATTCAAGGTGTGCGTCCTAGGAGGGTGCTGGATTGATTATAAATTCATGGTGTGCGGCCTAGGAGTGTGCTGGATTGATTAAAATTCAAGGTGTGCGACCTGGGAGTGTGCGGATTAGTTCAAATATTAGTGTTTGACCTTATATTTTGTTTGGGGACTGGACTTCAGTGTACAGACCCAAATTAATTTAGTGTGCGGCCAAATTAAGTCTTAGTGTGTGACGAGATTGTGAGTGTGCGGTAACATTCAGTGTGCGGTCATATTATCAGTGTGCGACCAGGCCTAATTACTTAGTGTGTGGCTCAAAACAAATAGTGTACGACCCATTGCCTAGTGTGCGGCCCAAAAGAAATAGTGTATGGTCCAGATAACTAGTGTGCGGTCCAAAGGGTAGTGTGCGACCATCTAAGATAAAGGTGGAATTTTAACCAGCTGACGTGTACGGTTTTAAACGTATTTGAGTGAAGAATTTGATCTGCTAACAATCTTGGCAAACCGACTGCACAGTTAGACTCGTGTTATTTTTATGACAAAAAAATATCACACGAGTCTAACGGTACAATTTGGTAAAAATAGTTTTCGGTCAGTTTTCGTACGGTTTTAACGGTCAGGTTCGGGAAGATAGACGTTTCCGGGGGATCACAATTTAGCATCTTAGAAATGTCTTCTTCAAGAGAGGTGCTTGAGCAAAAACTGGAAGGTTTCAGATACTTTCCTTGTGAATATGTAGAAGCGATAATGTGACAATTGTCAAAATTCCAGGTATCCGTACAACCATTAAACCATGATTAGTGCTTAATGACTGTGCTGCATTACACTTAATAACTTGAACTGCTTTCTAATTATTGCCATATACATACATGTGCATCATATATTGCAAATGATATATCATTATTTCATGAGAGCTTATTTGACTCAAATGATGCATGAAACACAGTTAGCATAGTTATCAGATAAATCAGGAAAATGCTGACAGAACTCAGTGCATAGACAGACAGTGTGTTGAGATACAGAATGAGCCAGAAACCAAGTATTACACTAGTATAGTGTGTAGGAAAGTAAGGATCATAAAACTGCCTTCCTAGTGATAGTTTAAGTGTCGGAAAGTGCCTAAAACTCACATAAAGTGCTGAATTCAGCAAAAAGCAGCAATTTTCAGCATTTAAACTCATTCATATCATGCAGAAATATGGTTAAATGGTCCTGAATGCTTTCCTAAGTGTCGGGATTAAAAACTATCATAGAAGGGTACCTAAAGCACACTAAACTGCATAGTTTAGCACCTTAACGAATCGGTAACCAACCGAACAACCAGACACTACCCGAAATACCAAATTTTCACTAGAAGCACTGTTTTAACATTACAAAGCTAGTTATGGTCCCCGAACATCATAACACTACATAAATATCTAGTAACTAAAGTATCTAACTAGATACTTACATTTTTACCATAATCTAACTAATGTTTACAACCTAAGCCTACTACCCCCCCCCCCCCCCACCTATGAAATCGGCTAACATATGGCCCACCCCAAGATTTTATAAGATTATAATAATAGATCTTGTTTATGCTTTGTTAGACACATTACACAATGGAAGAAGTCTTAAAATGGTTATAAGTATAACCCTTGTGAACATAACTCTCATAATCTCACACACTAAAACACACACATCTTCCTCTCCTCCCTCTTGTGCTCTCGGCCGACCCCAACCCCACCATCATCACCATCATTCATTCATCCTACATCCATTCCAAGCTTATACAAGTGTGTTAGAGGTTACATAAAGAAGATAGGAGCTTACGGAAGTTCAAGGACCTTCTTCATTTGCTATTAACCACTCTATTTCTCCTCTTGATCATCCCTAGCCTTGAGCTAGTGGTAAGAACATCTTACACTCCATTTTACATCTTATATTAGTGGTTAAAAGAAGATTCATGATGATAATCTTGAAGAACACTAAGAATCACAAGAAAGAAACTTGAACATAAGCTTTAATACATGAGAAATCATAATGTTTATGTGTTGTAATACTTGTTGATTGTTGAATTCTTGTGAAAATGATGTTGATCATCATATGATCTTGCTAGATCATGATTAAAAACATAATCTAGCAAGATGAGTGGATGAACATGGTAGAAGTTAATGGATCATCCTCATGAGAAGCATGAACTTGAAAGAATATGTGATTTTCTTGTAAAATAATGATCAAAGTAAGTTGTAATACTTGTAGATCTAAAACTTCATTGATGGTTTTTCAAAGGAACCAAGTTAAAAACACAAGATTTACTTGATCTTGGTTCTTACATAAATAAACCCCATTTTTAAAGGTTAAATAAGTGTAGTAACACTTATGTAACAAGAAAAATCAAAGAAGAAACATTTTTGAAAAATATGATTATAAGTTGTGAAGATCCATTTTCTTTAAAAATGAAGTTTTTAAAGAATCAATCACAATTTAAAAGGTAACAAGGCTTACTAAGAACACTACTAGGTTACTACAAATTTTTGTGAAATTTCAAGTTCATGAAGAAGTAGATTATGCTTGTTTTTGGCAAGATTGGTAAGTATAGATGATTTATTGTTGATTGTTGGTTGATGGTGTTGATTTTACAAAAGAAAATGATATACCTTCAAGGTATGGAAACCTCCATTTTTAGGGGAAACTATGGAAAAAATTTTCTAAAAATTAAACACTTAGAAAAATATTTCTAAACAAATATTTACAAGTGTATTTCAAACGATAAATTTTTACATAAACTTTGCCATAATTTTTGTTACAAAAATTATAAATATTGGAGGTTGGTTTTTATAAATAAAAGTGACTGAATATGTATTTTGGAAATATATATTTAGAAGTCACCATGTGTGTGATTATTTGTATACTTTGTGTATTAGTTATATATTATTTTAGGACTTGAAATAATATAACTCATCAAAATACCGAAAGTTACAATCCAACATATTACCAAAATTCCAAAAATGTGAATATACAAAGAATACACAAAATATTGGTGAAACTGAACTAAGGAATATAACTTACAAAATACTCCGGAAATAATATTCATGCGTATATTTTGGTAAATAATATTTTGGACACCAAGTGAATAAAAATATGATTTTTACAATTATTACAAAGTTATATCATATTTTTTATTAGAAGAAAATATATTATTTTGGTGAATAAAAATATATATATTTTTCTTGGAATTATTAGAAGACGTATTATTTTTGGGAGAAAATATATATATATTTCTTAAACAAACATGAAATACAATATTTTTGGGGTGAAAGATACATTTTCTCAAATGAATATGAAATATATCATTTTTGGAGAAGAGTAAGTTTATATATATTTTCTAAGTTAGACTTGAAAATATATTATTTTTGAACTTATATGAAAGTATAAATATTTTTGCCAGGGGAAAAATTATAAATAATTTTTCTAAGTAATATTTCTTAAAGTATATATATTTGGAAATATATATTGGTGAACTTTTATTAAAGATAATATTCTAGAAAAATTAATACGAAATTCAGTACAATAATACTTAACGAATACAATAAAAATACGTATTCTCATACGTATAAATACACACCAGAATACGATCCCAATACATGGCAAAAATATACAAATACAAGAATATGAATACACCCATCCTTGAGAAGGAAATACATGTATAAATACTTGAAGAGTATCAAGTCAAAATACATTATTATTCCAAAATTTAATAAAAATGATTTAAGTTAAAATATTTAATATCTTAACAAATAGTTATAACTTCGAATAATATCGAAGACCCGAAGAAATGTAACTCAAAGACACTAATTAATACTAAGTCAAGGCACAACCCGCTCGTCTAATAGATCATAGTACGCTGTAGGTAGTTGTGTACGCCAGGCAAAGCTTGAGTTACGGTGATACGAAGACGCAAGACTGTGAGTTCATGTTCCCCTTTTCTCTTAACTGTTTTCAGTTTTATAACTTCGGGGGTGAAGTACATGTTACAAACTATTTACAAACGTTATTATTTGGTATGGTTAGCTAAGGAAGGGTACTGCTAGATCATGTGAGTGGTGGGTATGACGCTTAAGATCATTAATCCTCGTTGTAAGACCGAGGGACATGAGTGATAGATCTATTTGGGTGTAGCGAGCCCCACCCATCTTGGACCAGGGTTTGGCCCATGGGTTGACTATGTCTTACAGCCGGAAGCCCGGTGCAAAGTCTGCTAGGTTTGAGCCTTCCTGCATCACGTCACACATATTAATGGCCTTGCAAACCATTAATGATCTGTTTTCCTTGTTGCTTTCATACCGGGATTTACAAACTTACATACTTACTTTCAATGATTACAAAGGTTTATTCATACACATAAACAAACAGACGAACTCGCTCAACTTTTGTTGATGTTTTCAAACTACATGTATTTCAGGGAATTAAATATGGATCTGGCGGGCGTTCGGAAGTTCCAAGTGTTGTTTAAGAATTGTAACACCTTGAAAATTTACGTCCAATAATGTACTGACACGTGACATGGGCTTTGAATATGTGAAAACATACTTTAGAGGGACTAAAGTTGACAAACAGTGAAACTATGTGAATATAAGGGTCCAAAGTGTCAAGAATGGATAAATAGACTCTAAAATAACCCTACACGATGTTTATAATCTTAAACGGATAAATCATGGATCATACGAAGCGAAAAATGAAAGAAAGTGAGGAATTTCAAACTACAGGGGCTAAACGTGTCAACATGTTGAAGGTATACCTCTGAGTGACCTTTTGGCAAAACCGAAGCTTTGTAATGGTAAAATATACTCACTAGAATATGTGATAAAAATTTCATTAAGTTTCGTTATCGTATGAGAAAGTTATGATCAAAACCGTGCACGAAGGGTTAAATGCGTTAACGTTGAATTTCGTGACTTTTCGGGTAAGCACAAAGTTAACCAAGGACTTTACCATGTTTGTAAATGTCCCAAGGTCCTTAAAAATCAGATTTGAGGGTCTAATGAGCAAGATAAATAGCCAAAATCACGTTACAAAGGACCAAGGACCAAAATGTAAAAATTGGAAAACTTGTTAACCTGGTCGCATCTTGTACGCGGCCCGCGTAGGGCTTCTCGCCAGCGCAGAAACATGCACAGATGTCAGTAATGAGCCTGTTTCGAGTTGTAACCAGCTGTATCCGATTCTCAGAGCCTCACCAATGAACTTACATGCATTTAGGGGCACTTGGACTCATCCTAGAACACTTGTAGACTCTTGTGGCAGCCTCACATGAGATCAAACTAGTTATAAAAGATCATTGAAGTTGCAAACCTTGAACACTTGCATTCACAAAATTCACAAGATCAATTCTGGAGCTCTCTGGACATCAAGCCAACTTTCTAGTGATCTCTAAGCATTATTAGGACTCTTGTAAGTGTTCATAACCTTCTCAATTTCGTTCTAGCTTAGTTATTTAACCGAAAGTCAAACCATCGTAATTTAAACTTGACTTTATGATTAAACAAAATTTGCTCAGTCAATTCTCAAATTGAAAGTACCTACAAGTTGGTATTTATGTGGGTAACAAACCCCTAAAAGGGTATTTTCAGATTCCCACTCTAAGTATGTTAATTGTCGAGTCAAAGCTTTTCTTAAAAAGTCAACAGAATGAGTATTTGCAAAATTAAGCATAATTAGCAATGTAGGCTACATGCAACCTGTTTGATCATCAAAATAACTTTGTAACTAATGTAAGAACATGTTTCAACATGATCAACTCGACAATTTTCAGTTTAAACCCGAATCGGAACTGAAAGTCGCATAAATTGACTTTTGCTTTGACTATCAGTTCTGATCCGTTCATGCATGTTTGAGATCTGCCTTAGAGCTTATTTTGGACCAATTTTCATATAAGTTTAACTCTCTGAGATTTTACAACTTGGTTCAATACTTATTCGGTCCACATGCATGTTTCCGATTAATGCTTAAAAGTTGACTATTATGCCCTTTTTACTATAAAACGTGATTTTTGAAAAAGTGAAAGAGTAGAAACAATTGTTACTGATTTATAAACTTGCACCTAAAATTTGATATCAGTTTGAGGTCTAGATTAAGAGTTATGCTCATTATCGTAATTTGAAAGCTTTATGTTACTTAAACGGCGTAATTAGCATATAACCTATTTAAACCCACTTTTTGATATCAAACTTTTTACCCACTAATGTTATATAATATTTTGGGATTTTTGAAGATTTTTATTTAATTTTTGGCTGAGCATAACATAGGTCTCTAAGTTTAATTCGGTAAATACCGAATTTGCCCTTTTAAGCCATAAAAATGAGTTTTATAAATCCTTTTGACCCCAAACCTTTTCTACTGATTTTATTTGATAAATAAAATATTTTAAGCATTCTGGAAATATAAAAATATCAGCTTTCTTTTAAAAACCCGGAAACGGCTCTAAATCGCCTTTTTAAGCATTTTTATCGCATAATATGTACTATAGCCATATTAAACATATAAGGTTTATACCTACTGATGTTTTTAGTATATTTTTATAAAATAACAGTAAGTACAAGTTTTTGAACTCAGGTTTCCAATTTTGACCTTTTAAGCCCTTGTGAAATTACCAAAATACCCCTAAGGTGCATGGTTTGGTTTTAAATGATAATTTTCACATATGGGTCATACCCTACTGTTATAACATGTTAAATTAGGTATACTTACTGTATAAATCAGACCCGTAACTCAGATTTACAAATAAACTCTTTTATAATCTTTTAAATGACCAAAATGCCCTTATGAGGCATAATTTGTGTTTAAATCCGTTTTGGGCATAATAGAAGATATCTTACGGATATTATAACATATTTAGAGCATATTATCTCAAGGAACTTGCATATGACTCTTACGGTTACCTGTAACGCTCTTTTCGCGTTCGGTTCGGTTTATGTAACTAGTTTGCATAAATTGACCAAGACGGGTCAAACATTATCATTTTTGTCTCAAAATCCAGAATATATTTAGTATACCCATATTATACAAGTATTCAAACTTGTCGGGTCTAAATCACATTCTATCCGGTCTTCGCTTAATCGTGCGTTTGAACCGTATCGTCCTTAAAGCTAACCGGTCTAAGCTTAAGCTTAAATAAAGACCCGTTAGAAATCTAATAGGTTATTATAAACCTTCGTTCCAGATTAGGAGCACCGGTAAAAGCTACCTTCACTTGCTTATTGTGAATTATACTTTACTAAGGTAAATACTTTTAACTTATTTTCCCTATACGGGCTTGGGGTACGGTATATAAAATACCGCTTGGTCCGACATTGAATTCTTTAATCGAATAGTGGTTAAATTTATTGATATGCTATGTTTTAAATGTGTTTTGTTTGCTTAAAGCCTTTGGGGGGTTAATGACCATGTCCCGGATATCCTTGGCATTATCTTACGAGATGGCCACGACCTGAGCACGAGGTGTAGGCGTACACCCGTCAGTGTATAACTCAATATTGTGGTGTGTCTATTAATCTTTAACCCGGTCTACGGATCGGGCTACTAAACGCATAAGTAACATGTAAATCCCTTACAAGATTATATTGCATAATTAACCCAAGTTATAAAAATATTTTGTGCCACGTGCATTCAAATCAATTTTCAACTATTTTCAAAATGAGTCAGTTAAATTGTATTTACCAGTGTAAACTGACGTATTTTTCCCAAAAGGTTAAGTGTAGGTACTACTCGTACTAGGCTGGCTGTCTTCTAGAGCGTCCACAATAAGTCTCGCAAGCTTGGATGACAATAAACTGTTGAACAATATCTTATTTTTTTTTTATCCGCCTGTGGATCCGTTTCAACTACTCGTGATATTTAATATTACAATTTATTTAAAGTTGAAATGAACCTATCTTTGCTTCCGCTGTGCATTTATATATTGTGTTGTTTGTCTATGATGATACCAACTACGTCACGATACTCCCCACCGGGCCCACCGGTGACACGTGGAAAATAGGGGTGTGACAGGTTGGTATCAGAGCCAACTCTGAGTGAATTAAACACTAGTCTTTTGTGTTTAATCTCAGTTACACAATTGCACATTCCTCGATTCTCGAGTCTAGACAAAGAACTTAGGAATTTTCCAAATTTTGGTTTTATTTCTAACTTTGTCTTATATATATTTCTTGTTGTATCACTTGTTTGTTTTTGACAGGTTGTCAACATGCCGCCACGTATGAGAGGAAGAGGAAGGGGAAATGGAGCACATGTAGCCCCAAACGACCACGAGGCCGGACCGTCACACCGGCGAACACCTTTGGATCCCCATAACACAGATGCTCAGGATCTTTGGAGGTCTCTTACTGAACCAGCTAGACGCTCAGTTTCACTGAGTACCTCTCCGTCTATCCCACACTCCTTTGGGCCTCATTCGGAAAATGAGCCCCACAATTCTCAACAGTCCTATATACCTCTCCAAGGACACCAATCACCCTTTGACCACCTTTCACCAGTTTTCCAGGGTCAGTTCAACCCTGACGACTACTTAGGAGCAGCAGTGGGTTTTAACCCACTTGGACCCGAATACCACTTTTCTGGTGGCAACCCGATGGACATCGATGAGGATACCGATCCTGCAATGCCACCGTCCGGAACTCCGAACCACCCCATCGAGATTTCTGAGGGGTCACTGTTTGTGGGATCACCATACAATGGTCCCGACAGCTTTGAGGAGAACTTCAAGCAGTACGACTGGGTGTTTACCCCAAGTTATCATAACTCTCCCTTGCACCAGACACATCACTCTCCCCTGCACCAGCCACACCACTCTCCCTTGCACCAGCTTCATCCCAACTCTCCCCTGCATCAGCTACAGCAGCAGCAGCAACAACAGCAGAATCCTTCCGAGGATTCTCGACTTGTCGCGGTCACTCCGCCGCCACCACCGCCTCAGCTTCAACCTCCCTCGCCTCCGAGGCGAAGGAGAACGACAGTGCGAATATCCGCACGAGGGGGAATACACATCAGCACCCCTCCACATTCAGGTGGCAGCCGTTACTCACCTGTCCATGAAGAACCAGAGATGGGAGAATCCTCACACCCCGTCTCTGAAGTAGTCTCTGCGCCAGTCGCACCACAGCCACCATTGGGTTTTGGAGACCCAATTCCCACTTATACCGGTGCTGCAGCATTCAACCCCTTCGAGCAGCAGATCCACACAGGTTACAACTTTACAGAAGATCCCTACTAGATAGCGGCAAACTCTCTTCAGCCGGGAGGTTCCTATGGAGGTCCCTGGACTACGGGACACTCAACCTATGGGTATCCATCATATGGGTATCAGCAGTCACAGCCTCCTCAACCTCCGCTTTATCAACCACAGCCTCCTCAACCTCCGCATTATCAGCAACCACCTCAGGCGCCGGCGATGTCACCGCCCTAAATGCAAGAAATCCTTCATGAGATACAAGAGGTGCGTCAAGAGATGCGGTATGAGTTGCGGCATGATCGGAGGCATAACCGAAGGATGTTTAAGAAGATGGTGGATCTGATCAAGGGTAAAAGCAAGAAGGATCGCTGAATCCTTTGTTTGTTTGGTTATCTTAGTGTGGTACTCATGTCCCTGCGTGGACATTTATTTTTCTGTACTCTACCCCTGCGTGGGTATTTTCCTTCTGTTCTGCCCCTGCGTGGGCATATCTTTTTATTTGACCCCTGTGTGGGTTTGTTTGTTTATTTGGCCCCTGCGTGGGCGTGTTATTTGTGTAAAAGACCCGTTTAGGGCAAACTCGTACTGGTTTAATTTTTATTTGAAATGGTTAATTTAAGTTTTCATTTTTAAATTATGTGCATAAACATAGTGTATAAATAAATGAAAAATAACATTTATTATTTTTTTGATTTACCATTTTAATAAAATAATAAGAATCTTAAAAGGTAAAACCTAGCTGTTATGTTATCATAAATTTAGCCAATATGGTAGAACCTGTTTAAAAAGATTCAAATCTCTGTTAACATCTGTAAACATGCTAACATTCTTGACTAGAGTGATCCGTAAAATCACGCATGTCACCCTTTTTAATAGATTTCCCAAATTTATATTTTTACATATATTTGGTTGTGACATAATGCCTACGGGTTATAATTAATGTCATATAAAGCAAAAGGCAGCCGTGGTTTATAAACTCCCTGCCAAGGAAAGGATTGATTTGTCTTATTTATTCAAACTTTAATCCTATAAGATCTAAATTGTAATTTAGAAATTTGTCTACGTGACTAGGCTTATTATGCCAATATTATATTTCATTCTAAAAAGATTACTAGTAAAAATCCTGAATGAAATTATTAAATTAACTAATATGGATTTTATTTACCATGGTTAATAAATCGTCAAGAACGATAATACTGTTTTGGCTTCTAAATAGACCTTGTCCTTATTTTTATGTAGCAATTAAGACTACATGGCTAAGTCTGAAGAATTAAACAGTCCTCCGGCAGAAAACCCTGAAAATGCTAAGATGTTAGTAACTGGTGCGGAATTGAAAGCATTAGTGAATGATGCTGTTATCGAAGCACTAAATAGACAGTATAGTGAAGCAAGCGGGACCCGAAGTAGGACCCGATCCGCATCACGCTCCAAGCCAAGGACACACTCAGAGGCTCATAGCAAACCGCCCTCTAAGAAAGATGAACCTAAGAAAGATGAGCCCAAGAAGGATGATGACCGACATTCATCTAATCACGACAGTGCTCCCCCAAAAAGGAAGGTGCATGATGCCAAACCTCATACCAAGTCTTGTACTTACAAGTATTTTGTTTCTTGCAAACCCCGGGACTTCACCGGAGAGAAGGGAGCAGTAGATTGTATGACTTGGTTGGACGAAATGGATACGGTTGTAGACATCAGCGGTTGTGCTGAAAGGGACGTAGTAAAATACGTATCACAGTCGTTTAAGGGAGAAGCACTGGCGTGGTGGAAGTCACTTATCCAAGCTGCTGGAAAGATCACACTTTACAACTTGTCATGGGATCAGTTCGTTGATCTCATTAAAGACAATTATTGCCCACAACACGAAGTTGAGAGAATCGAATCAGATTTCTTATCACTGGTGATGAAGAATTTGGACTGTCAGGCTTACCTCACCACTTTCAATACCCTATCAAGTTTGGTTCCGTACTTGGTAACCCCAGAGCCGAAAAGGATTGCTCGCTTTATCGGGGGTTTAGCCCCTGAAATTAAAGCAAGTGTTAAGGCATCAAGGCCTACAACCTTCAGATCAGCAGCTGATCTATCTCTATCTCTCACCCTGGACGTAGTCAGGTTGAGAGCACTCAGGAACTCAGAGGAGAACAAAAGGAAGCGTGAGGATGATACCTCACGGAGATCAGATAAGAGACACCGAGGAAATAACGACCACAAGAGAGGGTCGGGATTTAAGAAGGACGGGCAACAATCGGGGGATAAGCCCAAATGTAAAACTTGTAAAAAGAACCATTTTGGGAGGTGTCGACTTGAGTCGAAATCCCAGTCTCACGCGAGACCCTGTGGAATTTGCAAATCTACGAATCATAAGACTTTGGAATGTAAGAAGCTGAAAGATGCAACATGTTACGGTTGCAATGAGAAAGGGCACATTGAGTCCAATTGTCTAAAGTACACCAAGAAAGCCGAGGATGGGAAGAAGACCAATGCGAGGGTCTTCAAGATGGACGCTAAGGAAGCTGTTCAGGATGACAACGTGATTACAGGTACTTTTCTCGTAAATGATGTTTTTGCTAGAGTGTTGTTTGATTCTGGAGCAGATAAGTCTTTTGTGGATAATAAGTTTTGTGACTTGTTGAAATTACCTGTAAAACCCTTAAGTGTGAAATATGAGGTGGAATTAGCTGATGGAACCATAGAAACCGCCTCAACTGTTTTAGATGGATGTGTTATATCCATTAGGAATCACTCTTTTCCTTTGTCCTTACTTCCCTTTAAGCTAGCCGGTTTTGATATAGTTATAGGAATGGATTGGTTATCGCATAACCAAGCCCAGATTATGTGCAACAGAAAGCAAGTGGTAGTCAAAACCCCGTCTGGGGAGTCACTTACCATTCAAGGGGATACTCAGCATGGATTGCCTGAGCAAGTATCCATGCTCAAGGCATCCAGATGTCTGCAGAAGGGTTGTGTCATTTATATGGCACAAGTTACTATTGATGAGCCAAAGCCCAAGATTGAAGACATCCCTATCATTTCGGAATATCCTGAAGTTTTTCCCGAAGAACTACCTGGTTTACCACCAGATAGGCAAGTGGAATTCCGAATTGACATCATCCCGGGTGCAGCACCAGTAGCAAGAGCGCCTTATAGGTTAGCACCAATGGAGATGAAGGAGTTAAGGACGCAATTAGATGATCTGCTAGCCAAAGGTTTTGTTAGACCTAGTTCATCTCCTTGGGGAGCGCCGGTTTTGTTTGTCAAGAAGAAGGATGGATCGATGCGTCTGTGCATCGATTACCGTGAACTTAATAAGGTAACTATCAAGAATAGGTATCCTTTGCCCAGGATCGACGATCTGTTCGATCAATTGCAAGGGGCAAGCTACTTCTCTAAGATCGACTTGAGGTCAGGCTATCATCAGTTAAAGGTCAAGGACGAAGATGTGCACAAGACAACGTTTAGGACTCGTTATGGACATTACGAGTTCCTAGTGATGCCTTTTAGGCTCACTAATGCACCGGCCGCATTCATGGATCTCATGAATCGCGTCTGCAAGCCTTACTTGGATAAATTCGTCATCGTCTTTATTGACGACATCCTCATTTATTCGAAGAGTCAAGCTGACCACGAGAAACACCTTCGTTGGATTCTCAAACTTCTACACCAAGAGAAACTCTACACCAAATTTTCGAAGTGTGAATTTTGGCTTTGCGAAGTCCAATTCCTTGGACATGTGGTAAGTGAGCGTGGTATCCAAGTGGATCCTGCTAAGGTAGAAGCAGTTATGAATTGGCAAGAGCCAAAGACGCCTACTGAGATTCACAGTTTTCTGGGTTTAGCAGGATATTATAGGCGCTTTATCGAAAACTTTTCAAGGATTGCTGCACCCCTAACTTCGTTAACACGTAAGAAGGTTAAGTTTGATTGGGGCCCTAAGCAGCAGGAATCCTTTGACATTTTGAAGAAAAAGTTGAGCAATGCACCAGTGTTAACATTGCCCGATGGTATAGAAGAATTTATGGTGTACTGTGATGCATCACACACTGGCATGGGCTGTGTACTCATGCAGAAAGGCAAGGTTATTGCCTACGCTTCACGACAGCTAAAGGTGCACGAGAAGAACTACACCACCCACGACTTGGAGCTGGGTGCCGTTGTATTTGCATTAAAACTTTGGAGACATTACTTGTATGGTACCAAGTGTGTGATCTATTCAGATCACAAGAGCCTTCAACATTTGTTCAATCAGAAGGACTTGAACATGCGACAAAGGCGATGGATGGAAACTCTAAATGATTATGATTGTGAGATAAAATACCATCCAGGCAAAGCAAATGTAGTTGCTGATGCCTTAAGCAGAAAAGAAAGAGTGAAGCCGATAAGAATCAATGCCAAGCGCATCGAAATCAGGAATAGTTTGAACGAAAGGGTGTTAGCTGCACAGAAGGAAGCTGTGTTGGAAGCTAACTATCCTGAAGAAAAGCTTGGAGTAACTGAGGAGCAGTTATCCTATGACAAAGACGGAATGCTAAGATTGAATGGACGAATATGGGTTCCAGTTTATGGAGGACTTCGGGATGTTATCCTCCAGGAAGCCCACAGTGTCACACCCCGACCACGTAAAACAACAAAACGTGGCGGAAACGTCGGGGAGTGTTGTAACAGAATCATTGTTTCATAACACATGGAAATTGAAATATTGTTTTATTGATTAAAAGAGTTACAATGTCTTGACAATGAAAGAAATATAACAAAATTAACTAGTCTTCCATCTTTTATTGTCACTAAGGCCCAAGTCCGCCTAAGTGTATCTTGATCAATCCTATGCATCATTTCCTGAAACACATGTGAAAATAGGTACATCAGCATAAAAATGCCGGCGAGTACATAGGATTTGTGAAAATGGGATTCATGACTTAAGTTTAAGAAAATGTTTAATAAAATTTAGTCATGAACCTTGTTAATTGTTTTGTTTTGTAAATCATTTGAAAAAAAACGATAAGTTCAGATGATATGTATAAATAAGAGAATAATGTATGGTTAAACGAATAACCAAATAAAATGAGTTTGTATAAGATAAGTTGTTTTGTAAAACAATGTCTTGTGAAAATGTGTCATTTGTGTAAAATGTATAAGTCTAAATTGAATGATTTAAATAACGCTATGATATGTAATATAATACAAACACATATATATAGGAAGTACCAGTGGCGTATCCACCATGCTTGTATCATATTACTCACATCTTGTTACTTAAGTCACTTAAACAAACCACCAATGTATAAAGTCTATGTTTAAACCAATTTGTCAGAAAGTCCTTGTATAAACCATGTCAAATGTTAAGAAGTCCAAAAGTAGTCAAGTAATGTGTAAACGTTTATGTATAGTCAAATGTCAAATGTTTATGTAAAAACCATCAATGTGTAAATGTTTATGTATAGTCAAAAGTTATGTATGGTAAGTAAAATGAGTCTACTTAAACCACAAGTAAAAATGTACAAAATGAAGTATTTGAATAAATCAAAAGTTATGCTTTGTAGAATAATGCATGCTTTACTGAATACGAACATTTATGCGGTATTGTGAAAATTCATATAAACAAACCAAATGTCATACCAAAATGTAAGCATGTGATGAATAATAAATGTACTAAGTATGCTATCAGTCAACATACAAAGTAGGAAAGTCATGTAAATCAATGTGCTAGCATGCTATCAGTCAACATACATAGCAGAAACGTAAAGTAAAACAATGTACTAAGTATGCACACAATAAACATACATAGCATGAAATGTAATGAAATCATGTACTATAAATGTACTAATGAACATAGCAAGTATATGATGTGAAAACATGGAAAGCTTGAAAGTAACAAGTAGGCACATGTGTTCCACCCCAAAACGTTTGGAAAACAATAAAAGAGGGGTCTATGTACTCACTTGAGATTGCTTAGTAGTCATTGAGTAACAACCAAACAATGCTAGAGATCTCGGATATCAAACGGCACCTAATATGGGTAACTATGTTAATATACCGGACCTAAATCAGAAGATCGGATAGAATGATGCTCGTAAACCAAATGAGTAGGGGAACTCATGTAATATGGTTTAACAAAGCCCACATACTAAAATGAAACCAAACCTAAGTGCTTACGACCCATCACGACCCGTTTAGGTAGCTTATGCTACTTTAACGCGTCGTTCGTGTAAAACGCGTTCGGAACGCCTAACTAGCCCTATGATAAGTAAAATATGCCTTAACATGTCTAATATTGTTGCCAAATCAGTTTAGATACCAAGAGTTATGTTACATATGCTTAAAATGAATTTTGGCGAAAAAAAGGCATTTTGGTAATTTACCTAAGGCATATAAACTACCTATCATACAACTATTTAAACGAAGCGACCATAAGGTATAACCTCGGAAGGTTATTCCCTATATACTATGGTCACCTAATGTGTTTGGTCGGATCCTAATGATCGACCAAATGGGTCGGGTTCGAAGGTATAAGCGATTTATTAGATCGCTTACCCTTACGACCATAGACAACGTGGTAATCATTAGGCATAGTCACAAGGGACTATAACCATCATGATTACAATCACGTTGCGAAGTTATAACGAACTTCGCAATGACCATAAACTGGTCAATGCAGAAAGTCAAACAAAGTTTGACTTTCGGACTCGAAAAGCAATAAAAGAACGAAGGAACACTTACGAAGGGTCCCCGAATGCTAATCTTGATTCAAGTAGCTCAGGTATGAAACAATGGTTTCAACTTAGAGCTTCTCAAATCAGATTCTAGTGAGGAATGAGTGGAAATGGGTTGGGTATTTATAGTAAACCCACCACCGTTAGGATCGTTTCTTGGAAAAGGGGGCACGATCTAAGCCGTACACTTGTAGGAAAGTTGTGGTAACTCATTTGCCATCCACCATAAGAGTTTGACAGTTGGCACTTGGCCTTTGGAGAGTGTTAAGGGCTGTTAACAGCTGAAAAAAAAACGTTTTGCTGCATCTGGCCCCTACTTACGGACCTAGTTTGGCAGATTTACATTTTCAGTCCCTACAACCTCAAAACTTGGTTTTCGATGCGTTTTTTTGACACGTTTAAGCCCCTTTAACCCCATTTCAAAGCTCTAAAATGAAGTTAAAGTATAGGGAACTTAAAATGTGTTCAAAAATATCTCGGGTGTCGGTTCGTTTAGCCGTACGGTTACGTTGTTCGGTTAATTACGACGGAATGCGCATAAGCGCGAAAAATGATCCAAATTGCGTGACGAATGGATTTTTCTTATGCCAAACACTAAAATAAAATATTTTAGTGCTTACATAAATTTTTGGATGTCCGGATGTATTCAGAACGTAAGTTATGCGCGAAAATGCAAACTTGTGCACTTTTTGACGCTTTTAGTCACTGAATGACCCCAAAAGTTTATTTTAGCATACCGAACCCCTCAAAGCCTATTTCTAAGCTATGTAAAGTATATTTATGGTATGTTTAACTTATGGTCATGTTCCGGAATGTCTGTTACAGTTCAAATTGGAATACTTTTGCAGTTTGTCAAATTTAGTCCCTGTAAGCGAATTAACTTGATTTCGGCATACCAAACCATCCAAAACTCATTTCTAAGTTATGTAGAGGTATTTTAAGCCTATATCACTGTTCCGGAGTGTTTGTTGCATTAAACTGGTTATATTTACGCATCGGTGCGTGTATAACCTTCCAGAAAGCGATTTAGAGCCCGAAATCGAACAAGAATTGATATGTGCAAACGATACACATATTTTTACAAATACCAAGTATGAAACACAATATTTCATTGGTTTGGCATTTGTTTGAGGGTTGAAGTGACACAGGTGTTACAGTCTCCCCTACTTTAGGAAATTCCGTCCTAAAATTTATTCGTTAGAGTCTATCTGTGACTTTGTGTTAAATAACCTCAAAGATAAGCAAGGCATAATCCTGTTATTTCTCTTTAACGAACATTTTTCAGGAATGAAAAATGAACGGAGTTATTTTCAACAGGCGTTCTTTAGAAACGAAAAAGAACGGAATGAGTTATTTTCCACAATTTCTTCAGAAACGAAAATGAACGGAACGAGCCATTTTCCACAATTTCTTCAGAAACAAAAATGAACGGAACGAGTCATTTTTCACAATTTCTTCAGAAACAAAAATGAACGGAACGAGTCATTTTTCACAATTTCTTCAGAAACAAAAATGAACGGAACGAGTCATTTTTCACAATTTCTTCAGAAACAAAAATGAACGGAACGAGTCATTTTTCACAATTTCTTCAGAAACAAAAATGAACGGAACGAGTCATTTTTTCACCATTTCTTCATAAACGAAAATGAACGGAACGAGTCATTTACCACAATTTCTTCAGAAACAAAAATGAACGGAACGAGTCATTTTTCACCATTTCTTCAGAAACGAAAATGAACGGAACGAGTCATTTTCCACAATTTCTTCAGAAACAAAAAATGAACGGAACGAGTCATTTTTCACAATTTCTTCAGAAACGAAAATGAACGGAACGAGTCATTTACCACAATTTCTTCAGAAACAAAAATGAACGGAACGAGTCATTTTTCACCATTTCTTCAGAAACAAAAATGAACGAAATGAGTCATTTTCCACAATTTCTTCAGAAACAAAAATGAACGGAACGAGTCTTTTTTCACAATTTCTTCAGAAACGAAAATGAACAGAACGAGTCATTTACATCAATTTCTTCAGAAACAAAAATGAATAGGGTTAACTCTAGATACACGACAAAACTTGCTGTAGTTTCTGTGCACAAAATTCCATAATTATTTATGCATCCATAATTACGTAATTCCTTGCACAGTTCGCACAGTTCGTTTTGTAATGTTGTGGGGAAGGATATCAAACTTGTGATGAGGGTGAGTAGACTACCATAGGGTCCTTTTAATTAGATCGGCAGAGGATCTTCTTAGTTAGGCCACCAAGGAGTCCCCTCAGCGATATCATTACATGATATCCCTAACTAGATTTTTTTGGATCAATCTGTTTAACTAGACCACTCAAGGGGTCCAATTATAGAATAGTACTTCATAACCCAAGGGACTTATCTACAACGTAGAAGTCCATTAAGGGTTGTAAGATAGTACCTTTGGATATCCTACTATGAATCCCTTATACGAAGATATGGAAGATTCTACGAGGATTTGGATGGATCACGTGGAAACACAAAATGTATAAGAAAGCACATAAGCACATAATCACATAATTGTTAAATTTGACTTTTAAATTTGTTATCTTTGGACGCAGTTACTTAAAGCACACCAGGAACCCAATCTGTGGATTTCATTTGGCACTTTAATCATTTCAAGAATCTATCTATGAAGATAGGATGATCTACCAAAAATTCAATTTTTGTTTTCAGGAAAACGCAATATTCGAATTAAGGTACACAATAATTTAGGACATACGGAAATACCCTTGGGTACCCTATTAAGAATTTATAGTGGTACTTTGGGTATTCGTACAGAATTATAACTTGCACCTTGTACTTCGTTTCCTTGCAAGAAACGGGTACTTAGGATCTTTGTGGAAAACGCAAGAGATTTGTAAAATGGAAGAATTTTGGGGGTAGTTTGCTTTTCAAGGAATACGATTCCTTGATTGTCGGTATTGTAGGGGATATGTTGTTTATGCATACAACCACATAAATACGTTGCAATGTAAATAAAAAGATTTATTTATTAACAATGATAACAATTGTTTCATGGACCTTGACAACAAAAGAAAATAATGCATAAGACATGATTATTTCTAAACGGTGTTGTCTTCTAGTCGGTCAGATGCTCATCCCTCTGCTGGATTTGCATTAGCAAGCTTTGGGCAATTTCTTCAGAAATGACCCATCTCGCCACATTTGTAGCAAGAACCTGTTGGAAAGCGAGCTTGAGCAGGATTGTTGTTAGCTTGATTTGGCGCAACTACAGCTCGGTAAACTTTTGCTGTATGACCTTTAAGTCCACAAATTTGGCATTCGCGGCACTTCACATTAGCATGATGATGGAGGTTACATTGGTTGCACAATGGTGAAGTTCCATTGTACGGTTTCCTAGCAGGGGGTTTAGCTGGTTGGTTGGGGGTGGCTTGGCCATTGTGAGTAACCATGGCGAAGTTCTGAGAAGCCTTTCGCTTCTTTGACCGCTTAGGGGATCCAGTCTGTTCATCCATGGTCTTTGATTCCTCGATTGGTTTCGATTCCTCGACTGGTTTCTTGTCACCCTTTCGGAAAAGCTTACGTTTCCTGATCTGAGATTCAGTCAAGGTTGCAGCTAGTTCAATGGCCTGTCTAACTGTAGTAGGGTTACTACCAGTAACAATGTCCTGAACTGAGTCAGGGAGACCATCAATGTATTTTTCGATCGCCTTATCCAAAGGCGTAACCATGGTAGGACACAACAGGCTCAGCTCCTCATATCGATCAGTGTATGCTCGATGTTCCCCACTGTCTTGCTTAAGATCGTCAAATTCCCTTTCCAAGGCCCTGATCTCGTGACGAGGACAAAATTCCTTCATCATCAGAGCTCGAAGCTCTTCCCACGTTTGTGCCAATGCCACATCGGCACCCCTATCTCTCACCACACCGTTCCACCACGTCAAAGCTCATTTCTCAAAGACACTAGATGCGAAGTCTACCTTTGGCTCGTTTGGACATTGAACATGTCGGAAGGTGCTCTCTAGGCTCTCGAACCATTGCAGAAGTGCAGTCGCTCCTTGAGACCCAGAAAACTTTGATGGCTTAGCCGAGTTGAACGTCTTAAAGTTGCAGGGGGCATTATTCTTGTTGAGGGCTTGGTGACATTGAGCAACGATGTTCGGGATTGCAGCAGTCATTTGCTGTGTAATGACAGCTGCCAGCTCTTCAATCGATACTGGATTTTCGCGTCGTGGAGGCATTCTAAAAGGGAAACAAGAGAGAAAACAAATGAAATGGCATTGGGTAAGAATAGGATGTTATAATTTCCAACCAAAATCATGGGTGATGGTCATTTGTTTGAACCACGAAGCAAACAAACCACACACAAAGGCTGAATCAAAGCAAAGAGATCCTCATAATGTATCGCGAAGACATGCTCGCCTATAAGTGGACACTCACCCCAAGAGTTCCCAGGTAAGAGTGAGTGGTCCGATTATGTGGATTTGTACGAACACTCTAGCCTTAGACAGAAAACTCAGGGTACATGCACCCACCCTTCCAGTTTGCACGTGTTCACATTATTTTGGACCCAAAACTTTAACGAGATTTTGAAAACTCAAAGGGGTACAAAACCTTATAATAGAGGGTTCAAAACCTAGTAATAAATCATCCTAGAACAGATGATTAGTTTTCAAAGCGGTTTTGAAATTTATGTTCTTGTTGTGGTCGTCGCCTAAGGATAGGTGACGGTATTGTTTTATGACTAAACGCAAGTAAACTCGCGTTAGGGTCCTAGAAAGGTTATAGACTAGGTCAAAGCATTACTAATAACCTAATTCCCTATAACCATTGGCTCTGATACCAACTTTTCTGTCACACCCCGACCACGTAAAACAACAAAACGTGGCGGAAACGTCGGGGAGTGTTGTAACAGAATCATTGTTTCATAACACATGGAAATTGAAATATTGTTTTATTGATTAAAAGAGTTACAATGTCTTGACAATGAAAGAAATATAACAAAATTAACTAGTCTTCCATCTTTTATTGTCACTAAGGCCCAAGTCCGCCTAAGTGTATCTTGATCAATCCTATGCATCATTTCCTGAAACACATGTGAAAATAGGTACATCAGCATAAAAATGCCGGCGAGTACATATGATTTGTGAAAATGGGATTCATGACTTAAGTTTAAGAAAATGTTTAATAAAATTTAGTCATGAACCTTGTTTTATTGTTTTGTTTTGTAAATCATTTGAAAAAAAACGATAAGTTCAGATGATATGTATAAATAAGAGAATAATGTATGGTTAAACGAATAACCAAATAAAATGAGTTTGTATAAGATAAGTTGTTTTGTAAAACAATGTCTTGTGAAAATGTGTCATTTGTGTAAAATGTATAAGTCTAAATTGAATGATTTAAATAACGCTATGATATGTAATATAATACAAACACTTTTATATAGGAAGTACCAGCGGCGTATCCACCATGCTTGTATCATATTACTCACATCTTGTTACTTAAGTCACTTAAACAAACCACCAATGTATAAAGTCTATGTTTAAACCAATTTGTCAGAAAGTCCTTGTATAAACCATGTCAAATGTTAAGAAGTCCAAAAGTAGTCAAGTAATGTGTAAACGTTTATGTATAGTCAAATGTCAAATGTTTATGTAAAAACCATCAATGTGTAAATGTTTATGTATAGTCAAAAGTTATGTATGGTAAGTAAAATGAGTCTACTTAAACCACAAGTAAAAATGTACAAAACGAAGTATTTGAATAAATCAAAAGTTATGCTTTGTAGAATAATGCATGCTTTACTGAATACGAACATTTATGCGGTATTGTGAAAATTCATATAAACAAACCAAATGTCATACCAAAATGTAAGCATGTGATGAATAATAAATGTACTAAGTATGCTATCAGTCAACATACAAAGTAGGAAAGTCATGTAAATCAATGTGCTATCATGCTATCAGTCAACATACATAGCAGAAACGTAAAGTAAAACAATGTATTAAGTATGCACACAATAAACATACATAGCATGAAATGTAATGAAATCATGTACTATAAATGTACTAATGAACATAGCAAGTATATGATGTGAAAACATGGAAAGCATGAAAGTAACAAGTAGGCACATGTGTTCCACCCCAAAACGTTTGGAAAACAATAAAAGAGGGGTCTATGTACTAACTTGAGATTGCTTAGTAGTCATTTAGTAACAACCAAACAATGCTAGAGATCTCGGATATCAAACGGCACCTAATATGGGTAACTATGTTAATATACCGGACCTAAATCAGAAGATCGGATAGAATGAGACTCGTAAACCAAATGAGTAGGGGAACTCATGTAATATGGTTTAACAAAGCCCACATACTAAAATGAAACCAAACCTAAGTGCTTACGACCCATCACGACCCGTTTAGGTAGCTTATGCTACTTTAACGCGTCGTTCGCGTAAAACGCGTTCGGAACGCCTAACTAGCCCTATGATAAGTAAAATATGCCTTAACATGTCTAATATTGTTTCCAAATCAGTTTAGATACCAAAAGTTATGTTACATATGCTTAAAATGAATTTTGGCGAAAAAAAGGCATTTTGGTAATTTACCTAAGGCATATAAACTACCTATCATACAACTATTTAAACGAAGCGACCATAAGGTATAACCTCGGAAGGTTATTCCCTATATACTATGGTCACCTAATGTGTTTGGTCGGATCCTAATGATCGACCAAATGGGTCGGGTTCGAAGGTATAAGCGATTTATTAGATCGCTTACCCTTACGACCCTAGAGAACGTGGTAATCATTAGGCATAGTCACAAGGGACTATAACAATCATGATTACAATCACGTTGCGAAGTTATAACGAACTTCGCAATGACCATAAACTGGTCAATGCATAAAGTCAAACAAAGTTTGACTTTCGGACTCGAAAAGCAATAAAACAACGAAGGAACACTTACGAAGGGTCCCCGAATGCTAATCTTGATTCAAGTAGCTCAGGTATGAAACAATGGTTTCAACTTAGAGCTTCTCAAATCAGATTCTAGTGAGGAATGAGTGGAAATGGGTTGGGTATTTATAGTAAACCCACCACCGTTAGGATTGTTTCTTGGAAAAGGGGGCACGATCTAAGCCGTACACTTGTAGGAAAGTTGTGGTAACTCATTTGCCATCCACCATAAGAGTTTGACACTTGGAACTTGGCCTTTGGAGAGTGTTAAGGGCTGTTAACAGCTGAAAAAAAAACGTTTTGCTGCATCTGGCCCCTACTTACGGACCTTGTTTGGCAGATTTACATTTTCAGTCCCTGCAACCTCAAAACTTGGTTTTCGATGCGTTTTTTTGACACGTTTAAGCCCCGTTAACCCCATTTCAAAGCTCTAAAATGAAGTTAAAGTATAGGGAACTTAAAATGTGTTCAAAAATATCTCGGGTGTCGGTTCGTTTAGCCGTACGGTTACGTTGTTCGGTTAATTACGACGGAATGCGCATAAGTGCGAAAAATGATCCAAATTGCGTGACGAATGGATTTTTCTTATGCAAAACACTAAAATAAAATATTTTAGTGCTTACATAAATTTTTGGATGTCCGGATGTATTCAGAACGTAAGTTATGCGCGAAAATACAAACTTGTGCACTTTTTGACGCTTTTAGTCACTGAATGACCCCAAAAGTTTATTTTAGCATACCGAACCCCTCAAAGCCTATTTCTAAGCTATGTAAAGTATATTTATGGTATGTTTAACTTATGGTCATGTTCCGGAATGTCTGTTACAGTTCAAATTGGCATACTTTCGCAGTTTGTCAAATTTAGTCCCTGTAAGCGAATTAACTTGATTTCGGCATACCAAACCATCCAAAACTCATTTCTAAGTTATGTAGAGGTATTTTAAGGTATGTTAAGCCTATATCACTGTTCCGGAGTGTTTGTTGCATTAAACTGGTTATATTTACGCATCGGTGTGTGTATAACCTTCCAGAAAGCGATTTAGAGCCCGAAATCGAACAAGAATTGATATGTGCAAACGATACACATATTTTTACAAATACCAAGTATGGAACACAATATTTCAATGGTTTGGCATTTTTTTGAGGGTTGAAGTGACACAGGTGTTACACACAGTTCCAAATATTCCGTTCATCCTGGAGCCGATAAGATGTACCAGGATTTAAAAGCAAACTACTGGTGGATTGGTTTGAAAATGTCTATAGCTGCTTATGTAGCTAAATGTTTGACTTGTGCGCAAGTCAAAGCTGAGCATCAGAAGCCGTCAGGCTTGTTACAACAGCCTGAAATTCCCACATGGAAGTGGGAGATGGTGACGATGGATTTCATCACCAAGTTACCAAAGACGAGAAAGGGAAATGATACAATATTGGTCATAGTGGACAGACTGACGAAGTCAGCACATTTCCTACCCATTAAGGAAACTTACAGCTCAGACATGTTAGCTCAATTATATGTAGACAAGATCGTAGCTCTACATGGTGTACCATTGTCAATTATCTCTGATAGAGATACGAGATACACCTCTCATTTTTGGAAAAGATTCCAACAGTCCTTGGGCACGCGCTTAAATTTTAGTACGGCTTACCACCCACAGACAGACGGACAGAGTGAGCGTACCATCCAAACATTGGAAGACATGCTTCGTGCATGTGTGATTGATTTAGGTGGCAGTTGGGATAAGCATCTGCCATTGGTCGAATTCTCCTATAATAATAGCTACCATACTAGTATTAAAGCTGCGCCTTTTGAGGCGTTATATGGTAGAAAGTGCAGAACACCCATTTGTTGGGCAGAAGTAGGAGAAGTTCAATTATCAGGACCAGATTTGGTGTTTGAAACAACGGACAAGATTGTCCAGATTCGCGATCGTTTGAAAGCTGCCAGGGATAGGCAGAAAAGTTATGCGGATCCAAAGCGCAAATCGTTTCACTTCGAAGTAGGTGACAAAGTATTGCTTAAAGTATCACCCTGGAAAGGGGTGATGCGATTTGGTAAGAAAGGCAAGCTAAGTCCGAGATACATAGGACCTTTCGAGGTTATCAAACGTATTGGATCAGTTGCTTATAAGTTAAACTTGCCTGAAGAGCTTAGTGCTATACATAATGTGTTCCACATCTGTAATTTGAAGAAGTGTTTCGCTGATGAATCACTGGTTATACCGCATACGGATGTACATATAGATGAAAGCTTGAAATTTGTGGAAAAGCCATTGTCGATTGAAGATCGACAGGTAAAGAAGTTTCGAAGGAAGCATGTACCTATTGTTAAGGTCAAATGGGATGCCCGTAGAGGTCCCGAATACACATGGGAGGTAGAATCCACGATGAAAGAAAAATACCCTCATTTGTTTCAGTAAATCTCGAGGTCAAGATTTCTTTTAAGGGGGTGAGGATGTAACACCTCGAAAATTTACGTCCAATAATGTACTGACACGTGTCATGGGCTTTGAATATGTGAAAACATACTTTAGAGGGACTAAAGTTGACAAACAGTGAAACTATGTGAATATAAGGGTCCAAAGTGTCAACAATGGATAAATAGACTCTAAAATAACCCTACATGATGTTTATAATCTTAAACGGATAAATCATGGATCATACGAAGCGGAAAATGAAAGAAAGTGAGGAATTTCAAACTACAGGGGCTAAACGTGTCAACATGTTGAAGGTATACCTCTGAGTGACCTTTTGGCAAACATGAAGCTTTGTAATGGTAAAATATACTCACTAGAATATGTGATAAAAATTTCATTAAGTTTCGTTATCGTATGAGAAAGTTATGATCAAAACCGTGCACGAAGGGTTAAATGCGTTAACGTTGAATTTCGTGACTTTTCGGGTAAGCACAAAGTTAACCAAGGACTTTACCATGTTTGTAAATGTCCCAAGGTCCTTAAAAATCAGATTTGAGGGTCTAATGAGCAAGATAAATAGCCACAATCACGTTACAAAGGACCAAGGACCAAAATGTAAAAATTGGAAAACTTGTTAACCTGGTCGCATCTTGTACGCGGCCCGCCTACCAGTCGCCAGCACAGAAACATGCGCAGATGTCAGTAATGAGCCTGTTTCGAGTTGTAACCAGCTGTATCCGATTCTCAGAGCCTCACCAATGAACTTACATCTATTTAGGGGCACTTGGACTCATCCTAGAACACTTGTAGACTCTTGTGGCAGCCTCACATGAGATCAAACTAGTTATAAAAGATCATTGAAGCTGCAAACCTTGAACACTTGCATTCACAAAATTCACAAGATCAATTCTGGTGCTCTCTGGACATCAAGCCAACTTTCTAGTGATCTCTAAGCATTATTAGGACTCTTGTAAGTGTTCATAACCTTCTCAATTTCGTTCTAGCTTAGTTATTTAACCGAAAGTCAAACCATCGTAATTTAAACTTGACTTTATTATTAAACGAAATTTGCTCAGTCAATTCTCAAATTGAAAGTACCTACAAGTTGGTATTTATGTGGGTAACAAACCCCTAAAAGGGTATTTTCAGATTCCCACTCTAAGTATGTTAATTGTCGAGTCAAAGCTTTTCTTAAAAAGTCAACAGAATGAGTATTTGCAAAATTAAGCATAATTAGCAATGTAGGCTACATGCAACCTGTTTGATCATCAAAATAACTTTGTAACTAATGTAAGAACATGTTTCAACATGATCAACTCGACAATTTTCAGTTTAAACCCGAATCGGAACCGAAAGTCGCATAAATTGACTTTTGCTTTGACTATCAGTTCTGATCCGTTCATGCATGTTTGAGATCTGCCTTAGAGCTTATTTTGGACCAATTTTCATATAATTTTAACTCTCTGAGATTTTACAACTTGGTTCAATACTTATTCGGTCCACATGCATGTTTCCGATTAATGCTTAAAAGTTGACTATTATGCCCTTTTTACTATAAAACGTGATTTTTGAAAAAGTGAAAGAGTAGAAACAATTGTTACTGATTTATAAACTTGCACCTAAAATTTGATATCAGTTTGAGGTCTAGATTAAGAGTTATGCTCATTATCGTAATTTGAAAGCTTTATGTTACTTAAACGGCGTAATTAGCATATAGCCTATTTAAACCCACTTTTTGATATCAAACTTTTTACCCACTGATGTTATATAATATTTTGGGATTTTTGAAGATTTTTATTTAATTTTTGGCTGAGCATAACATAGGTCTCTAAGTTTAATTCGGTAAATACCGAATTTGCCCTTTTAAGCCATAAAAATGAGTTTTATAAATCCTTTTGACCCCAAACCTTTTATACTGATTTTATTTGATAAATAAAATATTTTGAGCATTCTGGAAATATAAAAATATCAGCTTTCTTTTAAAAACCCGGAAACGGCTCTAAATCGCCTTTTTAAGCATTTTTATCGCATAATATGTACTATAGCCATATTAAACATATAAGGTTTATACCTACTGATGTTTTTAGTATATTTTTATAAAATAACAGTAAGTACAAGTTTTTGAACTCAGGTTTCCAATTTTGACCTTTTAAGCCCTTGTGAAATTACCAAAATACCCCTAAGGTGCATGGTTTGGTTTTAAATGATAATTTTCACATATGGGTCATACCCTACTGTTATAACATGTTAAATTAGGTATACTTACTGTATAAATCAGACCCGTAACTCAGATTAACAAATAAACTCTTTTATAATCTTTTAAATGACCAAAATGCCCTTATGAGGCATAATTTGTGTTTAAATCCGTTTTGGGCATAATAGAAGATATCTTACTGATATTATAACATATTTAGAGCATATTATCTCAGGGAACTTGCATATGACTCTTACGGTTACCCGTAACGCTCTTTTCGCGTTCGGTTCGGTTTATGTAACTAGTTTGCATAAATTGACCAAGACGGGTCAAACATTATCATTTTTGTCTCAAAATCCAGAATGTATTTAGTATACCCATATTATACAAGTATTCAAACTTGTTGGGTCTAAATCACATTCTATCCGGTCTTCGCTTAATCGTGCGTTTGAACCGTATCGTTCTTAAAGCTAACCGGTCTAAGCTTAAGCTTAAATAAAGACCCGTTAGAAATCTAATAGGTTATTATAAACCTTCGTTCCAGATTAGGAGCACCGGTAAAAGCTACCTTAACTTGCTTATTGTGAATTATACTTTACTGAGGTAAATACTTTTAACTTATTTTCCCTATACGGGCTTGGGGTACGGTATATAAAATACCGCTTGGTCCGGCATTGAATTCTTTAATCGAATAGTGGTTAAATTTATTGATATGCTATGTTTTAAATGTGTTTTGTTTGCTTAAAGCCTTTGGGGGGTTAATGACCATGTCCCGGATATCCTTGGCATTATCTTACGAGATGGCCACGACCTGAGCACGGGGTGTAGGCGTACACCCGTCAGTGTATAACTCAATATTGTGGTGTGTCTATTAATCTTTAACCCGGTATACGGATCGGGCTACTGAACGCATAAGTAACATGTAAATCCCTTACAAGATTATATTGCATAATTATCCCAAGTTATAAAATATTTTGTGCCACGTGCATTCAAATCAATTTTCAACTCTTTTCAAAATGAGTCAGTTAAATTGTATTTACCAGTGTAAACTGACGTATTTTTCCCAAAAGGTTAAGTGCAGGTACTACTTGTACTAGGCTGGCTGTCTTCTAGAGCGTCCACAATAAGTCTCGCAAGCTTGGATGACAATAAACTGTTGAACAATATCTTATTTTATTTTGATCCGCCTGTGGATCCGTTTCAACTACTCGTGATATTTAATATTACAATTTATTTAAAGTTGAAATGAATCTATCTTTGCTTCTGCTGTGCATTTATATATTGTGTTGTTTGTCTATGATGATACCAACTACGTCACGATACTCCCCACCGGGCCCACCGGTGACACGTGGAAAATAGGGGTGTGACAAGAATAAAAGATGTCATCCATGGTCTTAGGGTTTGGTTAGTGTGTCTTATCCTGGACGAGACACGTCTTCCAAAACCTGGTTTTATTTAATGTCTTTTGTCGAGTCCTTGTGAACTCTAAAAACAAGTTGCTTGGTTTGTACTCGAATTTGAATTCTGTGTTTTAAAACAATGTTGTTGTTATGTTTTTAAACTTATTTAATGGATGAACATCTTCGGTTTTATCATATAGTTGTTGTTATGATTGAATGCAATGATATTAAGCAAGTCACACATAATCACGCTTCCGCAAAAGTCAGGGTGTGACAGTTTTGTATCAGAGCTTCAATTGTAGCGAACTAGGATTCCTTCTCGAGTCTAGACTACAATCATTAGGGCTCTCATGAAAATATTTTTACAACATGTTTTCACTGCATACACGAAACACCCAGATCTAGGAAACATACATTTTTACAAAATAAAAAAAGACAAGAAACACAAATGCACAGTTACTTTGTTGGATCAGTCTAGGAGACTAGTTGGTTTAGTCTGGGAGACTAGGTGGTTCAGTCAAGGAGACTTGTTGGTTAGTCTGGGAGACTAGTTGGTTAGTCTGGGAGACTAGTTGGTTTAGTCTGGGAGACTGGGTGGTTCGGTCTGGGAGACTAGGTGGTCTAGTCTGGGAGACTAGGAAGGATAAAAAGGATTTGTGAGAATACGTGATTTCATGATACATTTCCTTTAATTGCATGCTAAATGATAGTGGTTAATGTAGGTGTATATGCTATGATTGTCATGTTACAGGCGGTATGTCTTCTTTCGAGAGCGGGTTATCAGACGTTGATGATCCTATGGCTATCGTCTCAGATGATGAGGTTGCACCCGAGCCGGAGATACTTACATCAGACACTGAGAGTGACCCTGACATGATATCCAATGACGAGGATGACTTCCAGCCGTTCGCGTTGCCCGACTTTGGCGATGATTTACCGCTTGCAGATGGTATCCCAGACGAGGATCCTTTTGTTATTCCCATTCCTGTCCACGATCATCTTATCATCGGTCATCCTGATGGTGAGCACATTGTGGCACCGATCCTTGCTCCTGTTCCTTTAGTGGTCATCCCTCTTGAGGATTGGCCATTCGACGATCTGTTCGACGATGATTTTGATTTATTTGTTGATGGTCCTCCCGATGATGCTCATGGAGATGGAGAGCTCGATGAGGACGTTGTTGATGTTCCACTTCTGGGGATTCCTGTCACACCCCGACCGCGTTAAAACAACAAACCGCGGCGGAAACGTCGGGGAGTGATGCGACAGAATTATTGTTTCAACAACCATGGTAATTAAAGTGTTGTATTATTGATTAAAGAGTTTACATTGTCTTGGAATTTAAACTAAACATAACATAATAATTGTCTTTTAAGTCACTAAGGCCCAAGTCCGCCTAAGTGTAGCACAAGTATCATCATGCAATAGCACCTGAAACACATGTGAAAATAGGTACGTCAGCATAAAAATGCCTGTGAGATACATAGGTTTTGTTTATTCAAGATTCATGACTTATAGTTTAAAGAAGGGTTTAAAAAAAATAGTCATGAACCTTGTAAAATGTTTTCATTTATGAAATCATGTGAAAATCGATATGAAAATCGATATGAAAATCAAATGATATGAAAGAAATATGCATGGTTAAATGAATAAGTAAGTAAAAGTGAATTTGTATAAAATGTTTACTTTGTATAAAAATGTTTTGTGTCCTTGTGAAAAATGTTTCATGTCTTTGTCAAGTGGCTTAGATAACGCAACAATGTATAATACAAAAAAAGCACTTATGTATAGGAAGTACCAGCGGCGTATCCACCATGCCTTTATCATATAACACATAGTCCCGTTACATACGTCACTTATCAATAACCAACCAAAATGTCTTGTTTAATGTTTAAATGTTTATGTATAATCCATGTACAATGTCATGTGGGAAATGTATCATGTATAAACAAATGTAATGCATAGCAAGTAGAAAGAATCTACTTAACTACATGAAAATGTTAATGTGATAATCAATGTTATGTACGGTGAATAACTAGTAGTTATTCAACCCCGTAGGAAAATGTACAAAACAATGCTTTTGAATAAACCCAAGTTTAAATCAAATGTTATGTTTTGTAGAAAACAATGCTTTTTTATTACAAACATTTATGCAGTAGTGTTTATTCGCATACATTCAAGCCTTGCGACTGTGGCGACAAACCTTTAAACAAATTAAAGGTTCATCTAAGTTATGTATATCAGATTCTGTCATTTCTAACTTCCAAACAAACATAGGAAGTCGGAAACAGGAGTTGTCAATTCCTATGGTACCATTACATACTACCGGGCGGCGTAGCTAATGTTAATGAACGTATTATTGTTCCGATTAAACATACCAAATGTCATAACCAATGTAGCACGTGAAAACCATGTACTAAGTATGTTAAGTAAACATAAATAGTAGAAATGTTCATGAAATCAATGTGCTAGTATGCTAAGTAAACACACATAGCAAAAATGTTTATGAAATCAATGTGCTAGCATGCTAAGTAAACATACATAGCAAAGGTGTTTATGAAATCAATGTGCTAGCATGCTAAGTAAACATACATAGCAAAACATGATTGAAAACATGTACTATATGTGTACTAGATGAAACTAGCATGATTATGTCATAAAAGCAATGAAGGCATGAAAGTAACATGTAAGCACAAGTGTTTCACCCCAAAATATTTAAAAGCGGTAAAAGAGGGGAACTATGTACTCACTTTGGATTGCTTATTAGTCTTGGGAATAAGACCAATTTAAGCTCCAAGTATCACGGACTCAACAAGGCACCTAGTATATGTTACTATGTTAATAATCAGATCCTAAACCGGGAGATAGGATAGAATGATGTTCTATAAATCAAATGAGTAATTGAACTCATATGGTATGATTTATTAGAGCTAACATTCTGATTTGGAAGTCTACCTATGTAAGGATTCTCAAAAATGTCCCAATTTGACCCGTAAGTAAAAACTCGGACCCCTGAAACCCTACTGTGCATGAAAAATCAAGAAATCAATATTTTTAGGTTTCAGGCGGGCCGCGTAAGGGATAGCTTAGCCTTACGTGGGCCGCGTCAACATGAGTTTGACCGGATAAGCGTTCCCAGGCCATGTGTCATCCACCTGGCACACCTATTCGTGACCCAGCAAGCCTACGCGTAGACTAGGTGGCCACGCGGGCCGCGTAAGGGTGAGCCCATGGCTCACGCGGGCCACGAGAGCCCCATTTTTCAGCTATAAATAGGATGGGTCATGAGCAATTCACTGGTGTCGACGAAACATTCAAAATCAATCATATACTGCTCGAAATTCACTTTCAAATTAGTGGGGGTGCTGCTACGATACAAGGTATTAACTCAATCGCTGCTACGATTCAATGTCCGATCGATTGAAACTATCCGATGAATGTTTAAGTGCTGCTCAAATTAGGGTTATACTTTGTCATTCGTCGTGAATTCGATGGATGTTTAAGTATTGCACTTTGTCATTTGTCGTGAGGGTTTAATCTCGTGAGTTATCGTAAATGCTGTATTAGTTACTGACCTATTTCGTGTGCATTGTTATTTAAATTAGGTTATCAGGCTAATCAGTTGGCTAAACTCTGCCCGCGTAAATCTGCAAAGTGAGTCATTCTCTTTTTATCAAAAATGTTTTACAATAATCCAATTATTTTCAAAAGTTATAATTATAGGGATTAAGTCATGGTTATCTTGAATCACTGGTTAGTGGGTTATTGTGCACATTACTAATTTCTCACGGTTAGGCTAATAAATCCTAACAGTGATAAACGTCACTACTTGGGGAAAGACCTAATAGTGGTATGACCATCGTCACCAGGTGACACGGCGCCAAATACAAATAAGATAGAAGCCATTGTAATCTCTCTTATGCTGTAATTTATAACTATGTGTCATTTTGTCAAAATGAATGATTCACCAGTATTTCCCCGCTGACAAAAATATTTTTAAAACATGTTTCAGGTGACCTGCTGTAAATCAAGGAAAACGTGCTACGGAGCACTAACAAGCTTGAAGAGGTGGCTCAGTTAAAATGAATAAACATGTTTTAATAAATCAGGGAATTTCCTAGAAAAATTCCTCTATTGTAAATTTACGGGGTTTATCCCGAATTATGAAATAAAATAATCGGGCATTTCAAGTTTTAAAAAGATCCTGTTAAATCTTCCGCTGTCGCATCATAAATACCACGGGTTCCTGTCCCGCGGCTCCTGACTGGGTCAAACTGGGGCTGGGGCCGTGACAGGAAAAGGTGGTATCAGAGCCACTGATTTAAGCCAATTAAGTATTTAGAGAATACTTAATTTTACTAATTGCCATTTTGTGGTTACATGTTTTATTATTTGAATATTTGTTTAAAGTATGGGTAAACAAAGACTTTCGGACATCTATCATAAATTAGATACTTCACCGAAAGAAAAAGGAACTTCATCCTCAAAATACCCAACAGATACTGAGGAAGGAATATTTGTCCTTAAGGAACAGTTTGAGAAACCACTTTCTCCTAAGAAAAGAAGTCGGATTATTAGAAAAAGTCAAGAGAAAATAAAGAAGTCACAACCAAAAGAAGTGATGATTCCTAAGGAAACTCAAGAAATAGGCAATAACCCACCATGGGAAGATGAGTTAGATGAAAAATGGGTAGATCTCTATATGTTAGCTACTATAGCAGTAAATGCTAACGTTTAAATACCCTGACCCAGTCCTAGCACCCATATCACCTATAAGTCAGCAACTTTACCCATTAAATAAACAACTTAGTAAGAGAAAATAAAATAAATTAGGATTGCGCAACCTTAGTATATTGTGAATTTCATTTGCAATTTGTATTAGAAAGTCGCAGTATGTGCAATAATATTTGAATAATTATATTAAATGTTCGCCTGTGAAATTTTTATTATAAAATTTTAACTTAGCATTTTGTGTGCATTTTTGCATATATGCTAAACAGCATGAATGAGTTATCTGAAGCCCTTCAGAATCTCAATCTCTATCCCGTGAAAGTGGAAGTTTCCAAAGACTTTACTGGTTACTTACCCGATGTAGAGGAACCTATGGAATTTCGAGCTCCACCTCCGGAGAAACCAAGGCCTAAGAAAAAGAGAAGATTTATTGGTTGAAGGCGTGTACGCAGGAGGAAACCAGCAACTAGGAAAGTTCCCAAAATAGAAAATCCCATTGATCAAGGAAACGGGATCGAGATTGAGGAAAATGCTAGGCAAGTAGAAATGGAAATTGGGGAAAGTTCTAGGCAAGTCGAGAAATTGCCTTTGCAGGAAGAATTAGATCGCATACTTGCAAACTGCGATATCCTTAGACCTATCAATGAAAATCTCTTCCCTTATCCTGCTGAAACCCAACTTCCAATAAACTTAGAACCGGCTATTCCAGATCCTCTGATCCAAACCCAACCTCTAAGAGAAATAGACGAGTGGTGGACCAATGATTGGCAGTTTCAAAACCTCCTCCATAACCCTTATACCTTTTTCCCTCAGTTCGACCCAGAACCTATACCAAACCCACCAATGAGCAATGAAAACTTAGATGAACTCCGCCATTTTGGTGAGGAACTGATGAATGCAGGGAATAGAATTCGGGAAGTAGGAGAACAGATCTCCTAGAAATACGACGAGAGGGAACGTCGCTTCTAAGGTGCCTAGGGATAGGATGGTTGTGAAGCTGTGATTGTATAATAGTAGTAATACTAAAATAAGTCTGTAAATAACCTACAAATAAAACTTTTGTAAGATAACGGTGTGTACTGATGCATATTATAATATATAAAAATGGCAGTTGAGAAATCAATATTTTTTTACTAAACATGTGTTGTGAAATTGTGTGATTAATTGCATATAGCTATTATTTATTTTATGCTAATAATTTATATATATTAAATACCAGATGGAAAACGCTAATAATGAACCAATTAATGAAGTTAACCAATCTGAGCAAAACCAGGAAGATCAATTCATGACTAGGCAAGATATCGAGAATATCGTTGCTCAAGGAATAGCCAATGCTATTCCAGCAATCCTTGCTGCTGCCCAGAAACCTGTTGAACCTCAACAAATTATTCCTAGTAAACGTACTCATGAAGATAACTTCAGTAATAGCGTAAACGGAGGTGGCAATCATACTAACAACGATAATGAGATACGGCAAGCCCTAATTCTCAAAAGAATGAAAGTTGCATCGCCTGGTTGCACTTACAAGGAGTTTCTTGCTTGTAAACCAGCTGAATTTGCAGGCAACGAAGGGGCAACTGCTGCACTGCGTTGGTTGGAGAAAACTGAAGTAGTAATTATGATAAGTAAATGTGCTGAGGAAGACAAGGTCCTGTATGCGTCGCATCTTTTTAAAAAAGGGGTGCTAGAATGGTGGAATACGGTACTTCAAGCCAAAGGAAGAAATATGGCCTATGCCATGAGTTGGGAAGAATTTAAGCAGATAATGGAAAGAAAATTCTGTCCCGAATATGAACAAGAACAAATGGCAAATAAATTCCTGAACCATCGGATGATGGGTGTAGATTGTCGAGGATATACTTCGACATTCTTCGAGTATGCGAGAGTGGTACCAACCCTGGCTTCGCCAGAACCGGTGCTTATTTCCCGCTATATTTGGGGATTGATTGGCGAAATCCATAATATCGTTAAAGCTGCGAGACCTCGCATTATTGACGATACGGTAGAATTAGCTAACACCCTAACTGATGAATTGGTACGCACAAGTGAAGAAAACCGGAAAAAGGAAGTAGCCCAAAAGATTACCCAAGGATTCCGTGTGGGTAACCATAGTAGTTTCAGGAAAAATGGAACTGAGCAATCTTCCACTGTTCCATTTTGCAATTCCTGTAAAAGAAAGCATTTTGGAAGATGCAAGGGGTATTGCAATTTTTGCAAAATTCCAGGACCCCAAGAGGAAGATTGCAGAAAGAAGAAAGCAACAGTTTGCTACAACTGTGGAGAAGCTGGACATTTTAGGCCAGACTGCCCGAAATTGTCCAAACCAGCTGATAACAAAGCCAAACCTGTAGAAGGAACTACCAAGAAGAACGTAAGAGCCTTCCAGTTGACTACTCAGGAAGCAGAACTAATTCCTGACGTAATAGCTTGTACGTTCCTAGTTCACAACGTTTATTCAAAAGTACTGTTTGACTCTGGTGCAAACCAAAGTTTTATAAATACTTCATTCTGCCAAGCTCTTAATTTACCCTTAACCACCCTTAGGCAGATTTTTACAGTCAAAACAGTAGATGGGAATTCTGTTCACATATATAAGGTTTTGCAAGAAGGAAAAATAGAACTCTTAGGTCATAAATTTTCTGCAAACCTGTTACCTATGAATTTAGCCGGATTCGATGTCGTGTTAGGAATAGATTGGTTAGTAACCAACCATGCCCGAATTATTTGCGATAAAAATGCCATAGAAATATATACACCTACAGGAGAGGTAATTTTAATTACAGGAGATAAATCACGAAAGCCACTGAAATTCATTTCCGTAATGAAGTTGGCCAGTTATTCAAGAAAACAAGAAATGGTGTGTATGATTTCAGTAATCATTAACACGAAAGGTAAGGAACTTAAGGAAATTCCGGTAGTATCAGAATACCCAGATGTATTCCCAGAAGAACTCCCGGGATTACCACCTGACAGGGAAGTAGAATTTAGGATTCATCTAATTCCGGGAACTACACCGATAGCCAAGGCACCTTATCGGTTAGCACCCACCGAAATGTTAGAACTGAAAAAGTAGTTAGATGAATTATTAAGCAAAGGATTTATACAACCTAGTTCATCCCCATGGGGAGCTCCAGTGTTGTTTGTGAAAAAGAAAGATGGGTCAATGAGAATGTGTATCGATTACAGGGAATTAAATAAGGTTACAATTAAGAATCGATATCCATTACCTAGGATCGATGATCTCTTTGATCAACTCCAGGGAGCTATATATTTTTCTAAAATAGACTTACGCTCTGGATACCATCAATTGAAGGTACAAGAAGAGGACATACCTAAAACTGCTTTCTGAACTAGGTATGGTCATTACGAGTTTACAGTCATGCCCTTCGGACTAACGAATGCACCTACGGCAATCATGGACATGATGAATAGAATCTGTAAACCGTATTTGGATAAATTTGTAATTGTCTTCATCGACGATATACTTATTTATTCAAAAAGTTAGGAGGAACATTGTCAGCACTTACATGCACTCTTAACCTTGCTAAGAAGGGATAAGCTTTACGCCAAATTCTCAAAATGTGAATTTTGGCTACAGGAAGTACAATTTTTAGGACACATGGTGAATCATGAAGGTATTCACGTAGATCCCTCCAAAATAGAAGCAATCACCAAATGGAAAGTCCCGCAATCAGCTATGGAAATTAGAAGCTTTCTAGGGTTAGCAGGATATTATAGACGATTCATTAAGGATTTTTATAAAATAGCGGTACCATTAACTAAGCTAACCTGTAAAGCAGCTAAGTTTGAATGGGGACCTAGGCAAGAAGAGGCCTTTAGGATGTTAAAGCAAAAGTTAACAAACGCCCAAATTCTAGCCTTACCAGAAGGAACAGAAGATTTTGAAGTTTACTGCGATGCTTCTAAGCTAGGATTAGGATGTGTGCTAATGCAACGCAAGAAGGTAATTGCGTATGCCTCAAGACAATTGAAAAAGCATGAGGAAAACTATACGACTCATGACTTAGAGTTAGGAGCCATAATTTTTGCCCTTAAGATTTGGAGACATTATCTGTATGGAAGTAAGTTTACTGTCTATACGGATCATAAGAGCTTAAGGTACATATTTGGGCAAAAAGAATTAAACATGAGACAAAGAAGATGGATGGAGACTCTAAGTGATTACGACTGTGATATTCAATATCACGAAGGAAAGGCCAATGTAGTTGCAGATGCCTTAAGTCGTAAGTATCATGAAAAGAAAAAACGAGTTCGTGCCCTTAGATTAAATCTACAATTAGATTTAATGGAACAACTGAAGAATGTTCAAGAAACAGCAATCGAAGATGATGCTGAAGGAATGAAGGGATGAGTAAAAGAATTAGAACAAGGAAGTGATGGAATTTGGAGATTCCACAAGAAAAGGATATGGGTACCTAAACAGGGAAAATTAAGAAATAAGATTTTAGAGGAAGCCCATAAATCTAGGTATACTGTGCATCCCGGTAACAATAAGATGTACCAAGATTTAAGGAATAATTTCTGGTGGACAGAAATGAAAAAGGACATAGCTAAATATGTTTCTAAGTGTCTTACTTGCTCACAAGTTAAAGCAGAACACCAGAAACCCTCAGGTCTACTACAACAATTAGAAATGCCTGTATGGAAATGGGAACTTATAACTATGGATTTTGTTACTAAGTTACCCAAAATCAAAAAAGGTAATGATGCGATTTGGGTAATTGTGGATCGATTAACCAAATCAGCTCATTTTCTACCCATGAAAGAAACCTTTAGCATGGAAAGGTTAGCCAAGTTGTATGTAGATGAAGTAGTATCCTCACATGGAGTTCCACTCTCCATTGTATTAGATAGGGATAGTCGTTTCACTTCCCATTTTTGGAGTAGTTTTCAGGAAGCAATGGGAACCCGACTAAATTTAAGTACTGCATATCATCCACAAACAGACGGACAAAGTGAAAGGACGATACAAACCCTGGAAGACATGCTCCGGGCATGTGTAATAGATTTTGGTGGAAACTGGGATGACCACCTACCTTTAATCGAATTCTCCTATAATAATAGTTATCAACGAGCATTGAAGCTGCCCCATTCGAAGCACTGTATGGACGAAAGTGCAGAACTCCAGTTTGCTGGGCAGAAATAGGAGAAAGTCAATTATCAGGTCCTGAAATTATACAAGAAACTACCGACAAGATCACTCAGATCAAGGAAAGACTGAAAACGGCTCGTGATCGTTAAAAGAGTTACGCCGACATTCGACGCAAACCACTAGAATTCCGAGTTGGAGACAAGGTACTCTTGAAAGTTTCTCCTTGGAAAGGAGTAGTTCGATTTGGTAAGAAAGGAAAGCTAAGTCCAAGATACGTGGGACCATTTCCAGTGATCCAACGTATAGGACCAGTTGCTTATTGTTTACAACTACCAGAAGAATTAGCTGGAGTACATGATGTATTTCATGTAACCAACCTCAAGAAGTGTTTATCAGATGAATCGCTGGTGGTACCTCTCCAAGATATAGAGGTAAACGAAAAGTTGAAGTTCGTAGAAAAACCACTTCAAATAGAAGACAGAAAGATCAAGTTTCTCAAACACAAAAGATTGGTACTAGTCAAAGTCAAATGGGATTCCAAAAGAGGACCCGAATACACTTGGGAACTGGAAACGGAAATGAAGCGAAAGTATCCTCACTTATTTCAGTAAATCTCGAGGACGAGATTTTAAATAAGGTGGGGAGGATGTAAGGACTCTCAAAAATGTCCCAATTTGACCTGTAAGTAAAAACCCGGACCCCTGAAACCCTACTGTGCATGAAAAATCAAGAAATCAATATTTTTAGGTTTCAGGCGGGCCGCGTAAGGGATAGCTTAGCCTTACGCGGGCCGCGTCAACATGAGTTTGACCGGATAAGCATTCCTAGGCCACGTCTCATCCACCTGGCACACCTATTCGTGATCCAGCAAGCCTACGCGTAGACTAGGTGGCCACGCGGGCCGCGTAAGGGTGATCCCATGGCTCACGCGGGCCGCAAGAGCCCCATTTTTCAGCTATAAATAGGATGGGTCATGAGCAGTTCACTGGTGTCGACGAAACATTCAAAATCAATCATATTCTTATCGAAATTCACTTTCAAATTAGTGGGGGTGCTGCTACGATACAAGGTATTAACTCAATCGCTGCTACGATTCAATGTCCGATCGATTGAAACTATCTGATGAATGTTTAAGTGCTGCTCAAATTAGGGTTATACTTTGTCATTCATCGTGAATTCGATGGATGTTTAAGTATTGCACTTTGTCATTTGTCGTGAGGGTTTAATCTCGTGAGTTATCGTAAATGCTGTATTAGTTACTGACCTAGTTCGTGTGCATTGTTATTTAAATTAGGTTATCAGGCTAATCAGTTGGCTAAACTCTGCCCGCGTAAATCTGCAAAGTGAGTCATTCTCTTTTTATCAAAAATGTTTTACAATAATCCAATTATTTTCAAAAGTTATAATTATAGGGATTAAGTCGTGGTTATCTTGAATCACTGGTTAGTGGGTTATTGTGCACATTACTAATTTCTCACGGTTAGGCTAATAAATCCTAGCAGTGATAAACGTCACTACTTGGGGAAAGACCTAATAGTGGTATGACCATCGTCACCAGGTGACACAGCGCCAGATAAAAATAAGATAGAAGCCATTGTAATCTCTCTTATGCTGTAATTTATAACTATGTGTCATTTTGTCAAAATGAATGATTCACCAGTATTTCCCCGCTGACAAAAATATTTTTAAAACATGTTTCAGGCGACCTGCTGTAAATCAAGGAAAACGTGCTATGGAGCACTAACAAGCTTGAAGAGGTGGCTCAGTTAAAATGAATAAACATGTTTTAATAAATCAGGGAATTTCCTAGTAAAATTCCTCTATTGTAAATTTACGGGGTTTATCCTGAATTATGAAATAAAATAATCGGGCATTTCAAGTTTTAAAAAGATCTTGTTAAATCTTTCGCTGTCGCATCATAAATACCACGGGTTCCTTTCCCGCGGCTCCTGACTGGGTCAAACTGGGGCTGGGGCCATGACAACCTAAGTGCTCTTGACCCATTATGGTAGTTTAAGCTACTATAACGCGTCGGTTGCGCAAAACTATGGTCGAATGGTTATCTATAAGCTATGTCAAGTCTTACATGCCCAATTATACCCTAACATGTTACTTAATCAGATTAGATGTCAAAAATATGTTCACGTATGCACAATATGGTTTTATGATTCAAAAGGGCATTTTGGTCATTTCCTATGGGCATATACACTACTTAACAATTAGCTAACCAATCCTATGTGATCATAAGGTATAACCTCAGAGGGTATTCCCTATGCAACTATGATCACTAATCATGCTTGGTCGGATCCTAAAGATCGACCAAATGGGTCGGGTTCGAATGTCTAAGCGGTTGTCTAGACTGCTTAACTTACGACCCTAAACAAGCACTAAACTAATAGTGACGAGTTAAACATGTCAAAACATGTTTAACTAACTTAGAAAACTGATTTGGTATCAAAACAAAGTGTTTTGATACCTAAAAGTAGTTCCGTTGCAAGATACATGCTAAAACGCATTTTGACCGAAACTTTAACTCGTCACTACACCTAGTTAACGTGGTAATCAGTAGGTATAATCGCTAAGGATTATAACTATCGTGATTACAATCACGTTACAAAGTTCAACCGAACTTTGCGTTGACCATTGACTGGTCAAACTGAAAGTCAAACACTATTTGACTTTTTAAGCTAGTAAGCAATAAAAGAATGAAGGAATGCTTACAAAAGGTCCTTGCTTGAACTTGATCTTATAAATTCTCAGGTATGAAGTTATTTAACCCTAACTTAGAGAATTTTAGACCAAGTGTGAAGAAACAAATGAAATGGCTAACCTATTTATACTTGTTGCAAACTTACAAGATCATCACAAGTGTTTGTGTGATTGCCAAGCATGAAATCATGGCCATACAAGTGTTTAGTGACAGGTACTTATGCTTGGGAAGGTGTTAACTTGGTCCCCAAACAAGAATTATTGCATACAAGGGCCTGGTCTTGCAAAACAATAGCTTAAACTGATTTTCTATCACTGAGGATTCTCAGGCGACCGGCGTAAGCTAAGGGATGGGCATACGCGGCCCGTGTGGCCATCTTTGGCAGATTTGCACAAATGGTCCCTGCACAAGTATTAAGCTCATTTCAACCCCTTTTGACCCCCTTTAAGCCATTTTCAAGGCTCTACAAGGTCAATAAAGTTTAGAAGACTCATAATATGCTCGGAAAACTCTCGGATGTCGGTTCGTTTGGTCGTACGGTCGCGTTATTCGTTAAATCACGACGAAACTCAAACGGACGCGAAAACGAACCAAATTAAGTGACATATGGTATTTTTGCATGCCGATCACTAAAATAGAAATATTTTAGTGTGTACAAAAATTTTGGGTGTCCAGATGTGGTCAGAACGCAAGATATGCGCGTAAATGCAAACTTACGCTGTTTTTGACACTTTTAGTCCCTGTAAGTTCATATAAGCATGTTTTCGCACACCGAACCCATCAAGGCTTATTTCTAAGCCATGTTTAGGTTATATATGGTATGTTTAGCTTATGATAAAGTTCCGGACTGTACGTTTCCTTACGAAACGAAAGAGTTTTGCAATTTGACGCAAATAGTCCCTGTGAGCGAATAAACTTGTTTTTTCCATACCAAACCCTTCAAAACTTATTTCTAAGTCATGTAAAGGTTATTTAAGGTATGTTAAGCTTATGTTTCTATTCTGGAGTGTTTGTCGCATTAAACTGATTTCGTTTACGCATCAGTTTGCGTATAACTTTCCAGAAAGCGATATAGAGTTCCAAATCGTTCAAAAATCAAAACGAGCAAAATGTCAAACATAATTAACAAACTTTAGGATCAAAACACATTGTTTTATTAATATTGGATTGTTTAGAGTTTGTACAATGATTACACAAGCACATATGTCACAGTCTCCCCTACTTTAGGAAATCTCGTCCCGAAATTTATTTAGAGGAAACTTGTGAGAATAGATGTGGATATTTCGCTTTCATCTGATCTTCACATTCCCAAGTAAACTCTGGGCCACGTTTTGATTCCCAGCGAACTTTGACAATAGGTATGCACTTGTGTTTGAGCTTTTTGACTTCACGGTCCATGATTTCCACTGGTTTCTCAACGAAGTGCATCGTGTTATCAACACGGATTTCATCAACTGGAATGTGGAGGTTCTCATCAGCTAAACACTTTTTAAGATTGGACACGTGGAAAGTTGGATGAACATTTCCAAGTTCAGGAGGTAGCTGAAGTCTGTAGGCTACTTTTCCGATTCTTTCAACGATCTTGAATGGTCCGACATAGCGTGGTGCAAGTTTTCCTTTCTTTCCAAATCTAATCACACCTTTCCAAGGAGATACCTTGAGTAGGACGTGATCACCGACTTGAAATTCTAAGGGCTTGCGTCGTCGATCCGCGTAACTCTTTTGACGGCTTCTAGCTGTCTGAAGGTTATCACGAATCTTCTTGACCTTATCTGTAGTCTCTAGAATGAGTTCAGGTCCAGTAAGCTGAGCTTCACCTATCTCATTCTAGCAGACCGGTGAACGGCATTTTCGACCGTATAAAGCTTCGAAAGGAGCCATGTTGATGCTAGAGTGATAACTATTATTGTAGGAGAATTCGATCAACGGTAGATGCGAATCCCAACTACCACCAAAATCAATCACACAAGCTCTAAGCATATCCTCCAGTGTCTGGATTGTTCTCTCAGGTTGACCATCCATTTGCGGATGATATGATGTGCTCAAATTGAGTTAGGTTCCCATGGCAGATTGCGTGGTTCTCCAAAAGTGAGACGAGAATCTAGCATCTCTGTCAGATATGATGTTCAAGGGAACGCCATGTCGAGATACAATCTCATCAACATATATCTTGGCAAGCTTGTCAGCAAATAGATCCTCACGGATTGGCAAGAAATGTGCTGACTTTGTTAGACGATCAACGACAACCCAAATGGCATCATGACCTCTTTTATTGCGCGACAGCTTAGTAATGAGATCCATAGCAATGTTTTCCCATTTCCAAACTGGAATCTCTAGTTGCTCCAATAATCCAGAGGGATGTTGGTGTTCTGCCTTAACCTTAAGACAAGTAAGGCATTTGGAAACATATAAGGCAATGTCTTTCTTCATACCCGGCCACCAATACAGGGTTCGAAGATCCTTATACATTTTGTCTGCACCAGGATGAATAGAATAACGAGACTTGTGAGCTTCATCCATTAGCAAGGTGAAAAGATTGTCTATACTTGGGACCCACAGACGGCCCATGAAATAGAATATCCCAAAGTCTTTCAGTTCAAGCTCAGGCTTAATGTGACACGGTAATTCTTTACCCATCAAGTCTTGTGTAACACAAGTATGTTGAGCCTGAGAAATGCGGGCTTGATTGTCAGATCGAACCTGAACACAATGAAGCTTGACACGTTCCTTACGACTCAATGCGTCAGCCACGAAGTTCGCCTTACCAGGATGGTAGCGAATTTCGCAATCGTAGTGGTTTAGGAGTTGCCTCAACGTTTAGTTCTTTCTGATTGAAAATATGCTGGAGACTCTTGTGGTCAGTAAACACTACACACTTTGTACCATAAAGGTAGTGTCTCCAGATTTTGAGAGCAAAAACTACAGCACCTAACTCAAGATCATGAGTTATGTAGTTTTTCTCGTGCACCTTCAACTGTCTTGATGCATAAGCTATGACTTTGTTTCTTTGCATAAGAACGCAGCCAAGGCCTAAGTTGGATGCATCACAATACACAACAAAATCGTTGTTACCCTCGGGCAAAGATAGAATAGGTGCATCACAGAGCTTCAGTTTCAAGGTCTGGAAAGCTTCCTCCTGTTTGGATCCCCACTCAAAAGGTTTGCTCTTCTGAGTTAAAGCAGTGAGAGGAACCGCAATCTTGGAGAAGTTTTCAATGAATCGACGGTAATAACCCGCTAGACCAAGAAATGAACGAACCTCGGTAGGAGTAGTAGGTGTATCCCAATCCTTAATCGCGCTAATTTTGGCGGGATATACATGAATACCTTGTTCGTTGACAATGTGCCCCAAAAATTGAACTTCCTTAAGCCAGAATTCACACTTGGAGAATTTGGCGAAAAGTTGTTCTTTCTTTAGAAGCTCCATTGTACGACGAAGATGTTGCTCATGATCAGCTCGAGTCTTAGAATAGATAAAAATTTCATCAATGAAAACGATGATGAACTTGTCCAAATAAAGCTTACAAACCCTATTCATTAAGTCCATGAAAACAACAGGAGCATTTGTTAAGCCGAAAGGCATAACAGTAAACTCATAATGACCATATCTGGTATGAAAAGCTGTCTTGCGAATATCTTCTTCGAGAACTCGAAGTTGATGATACCCAGAACGAAGATCAATCTTTGAAAAGCAAGTAGCACCCTGTAGCTGATCAAAGATATCATCAATGCGAGGTAGGGGATATCGATTCTTGATGGTAAGCTTGTTAAGCTCATGGTAATCGATACACATTCGGAAAGATCCATCTTTCTTTTTCACGAATAGGACAGGAGCACCCCAAGGTGAAAAGCTTGGGTGAATGAATCCTTTATCAGAAAGTTCTTAAAGTTGCTTAGACAACATCTTGCATCTCAGACGGTGCAAGGTGATAAGGTGATTTAGCAATAGGATTTGCACCAGGTACAAGATCAATTCGGAACTCAACTTGGCGCATAGGGGGTAAACCAGGTAATTCTTCAGGAAATACCTCAGGATAATCCCGAAGAACAGGGATATCTTGGATAGTCTTACCCTTGCCTTTTGCCTCTACGACATGTGCCAAGAAAGCAACATATTTCTTTCGTAGGTATTTTTGAGCTTGGGTGCAAGACATAAGTTTAAAGCTACTAACAGGTTTCTCCCCACGAACTTCTAAGATCTCACCAGTCGAAAGCGAAATTCGAACAATCTTCTCAAAACAAACCACCTCCGCATGGTACTTGGCTAACCAATCCATTCCTACTATAACATCGAAGCTCTTGAGTTGCATCGGTGTGAGGTCGATAGGGAAAAGATGGTTATTAAGGTTCAACTGGCAATTTCAAAGAACAGAGTCAAGTATAACAGGTTCACCACTAGCTACTTCTACTATCAAGGGCTTTCCTAGTTTTGTTCTAGTCATCGAAAGCAAAGGCTTAAATGCTAAGGACATAAAACTCTTATCGGCACCCGAATCAAATAGAACAGAAGCAGGATGGTTGTTAACAAGGAACGTATCGTTCACCACTTCGTTATCAGCACATGCCTCATTTGCATTCAGATTAAAAGCTCTACCACGAGCCGGTGCCTGATTTGCATTTGCCAACCTCGGGCAGTTGTTCCTGTAGTGGGTCAGATCCCCACAATTGAAACATGAACCAAGAGGATAATGAGGTCGTGCAGGATTCTGGGCAAGGTTTTATGCTGCTTGGTTTTGAGCAGGCTGATTTTGGTTAGGAGCAAAACGACAGGTATTTGCAAGATGACCAGATTTACCACAGTTCGTGCAGATACGACATTGCACTTGTGGTTGGTGATGGCTATTACATCTATTGCACAAAGGTGCGTTACCAGCATACTGTCTTTTGGCAGCAGGTTGTGCAGGCTGATTAGGAGCAGACTGTTGTGCTACCACAACGAAATTCTTGGAAGCCTTATGCTTCCTTGATTTCTTTGAAGACTCAGCAGCCTTTTTACCCTTCTGCTCCTTGGTGTTATCAGACTGTTTCTACTTCTTATCCCCCTTTCTGTGGAGTTTACCTTTCTTGACTTGCGATTCAGTAAGGGTTGCAGCTAGCTCAATGGCCTGTCGGACGGTAGTAGGGTTGTTGCCAGTGACAATATCCTGAACAGGATCTGGCAAACCGTCTATGTATTTCTCAATAGCCTTATCCAAAGGCGTGACCATTGTCGGACAGAGCAAGCTTAACTCCTCGTATCTATCTGTATAAGCCCGGTGTTCACCACTGTCTTGCTTCAAGTCATGGAACTCATTTTCGAGTGCCCTCTGCTCGTGACGAGGGTAGAACGCTCTCATCATAAGAGCTCTAAGTTCCTCCTATGTCTGACCCAAAGCAACATCAGCACCTCGGTCTCTCATAACCCCATTCCACCATGTGAGAGCCCTCTTTTGGAATACACTAGAAGCAAACTCGACCTTACGATTCTTAGGACACTGAACATGGCGAAAGGTGCTCTCAAGACTCTCAAACCACCGTAGGAGCCTAGTTGCTCCTTCAGAACCACTAAACTTAAGCGGTTTAGCTGAGTTAAAACTTTTGAAATTGCATGGAGCAGGTGCATTATTGTTATTGTTGGCTTGGTTTATTTGAGTTATGAGATCAGGTAGCATAGCAGCCATCTGCTGTGCTATAATAGCTGCCAGTTCAGCATCAGGTTGTTGAACGTTACGTCGAGGAGGCATTCCAAAAGAGGAAACATGAGAGAAAATGAGTGAGATGATGTGATGAAGGAAATAAGATAGCAATAAAATCGACAAAATGAAAGGATGGTGGTCATTTGTTTGTTACCACAAAGCAAACAAGCGACACACAGTGACAAATCAAAGTAAATAGGTCATAATAATGTATCGCTGAAGACATGCTCGCCTATAAGTGAACACTCACCCCAAGAGTTCCCAGGTAAGAGTGACTGGTCCGATACTGCAGATTTGTATGAACACTCTAGCCTTAGACAGAAAACTCAGGGTACAGTCATTCACTCTTCCAGTTTGCACGTGTTCACATTATTTAGACCCAAACTTTGACGAGATTTTGAAAAATTTGGAAGGCATTAAGCCAAAAGAAATCATCTAAGGATAGATGATTAATTTCAAAATCATTTTGGAAATTGTGTTCAAGTTTTGGAAATCACCTAAGGATAGGTGACGTGTATTGTTTTAAGTTCTAAACACAAGAAAACTTGTGTTAGGGTCCTAGAAAGTTATAGCCTAGGTCAGAGCATTACTAATAACCTAATTCCCTGTAACCATTGGCTCTGATACCAACTCTTCTGTCACAACCCGACCGCGTTAAAACAACAAACTGCAGCGGAAACGTCGGGGAGTGATGCGACATAATTATTGTTTCAACAACCATGGTAATTAAAGTGTTGTATTATTGATTAAAGAGTTTACATTGTCTTGGAATTTAAACTAAACATAACATAATAATTGTCTTTTAAGTCACTAATGCCCAAGTCCGCCAAAGTGTAGCACAAGCATCATCATGCAATAGCACCTGAAACACATGTGAAAATAGGTACGTCAGCATAAAAATGCCTGTGAGATACATAGGTTTTGTTTATACAAGATTCATGACTTATAGTTTAAAGAAGGGTTTAAAAAAATAGTCATGAACCTTGTAAAAAGTTTTCTTTTATGAAATCATGTGAAAAATCGATATGAAAATCAAATGATATGAAAGAAATAGGCATGGTTAAATGAATAACCAAGTAAAAGTGAATTTGTATAAAATGTTTACTTTGTATAAAAATGTGTTGTGTCCTTGTGAAAAATGTTTCATGTCTTTGTCAAGTGGCTTAGATAACGCAACAATGTATAATACAATAAAAGCACTTATGTATAGGAAGTACCAGCGGCGTATCCACCATGCCTTTATCATATAACACATAGTCCCGTTACATACGTCACTTATCAATAACCAACCAAAATGTCTTGTTTAATGTTTAAATGTTTATGTATAATCCATGTACAATGTCATGTGGGAAATGTATCATGTATAAACAAATGTAATGCATAGCAAGTAGAAAGAATCTACTTAACTACATGAAAATGTTAATGTGATAATCAATGTTATGTACGGTGAATAACTAGTAGTTATTCAACCCCGTAGGAAAATGTACAAAACAATGCTTTTGAATAAACCCAAGTTTAAATCAAATGTTATGTTTTGCAGAAAACAATGCTTTATGATTACAAACATTTATGCAGTAGTGTTTATTCATATACATTCAAGCCTTGCGACTGTGGTGACAAACCTTTAAACAAATTAAAGGTTCATATAAGTTATGTATATCAGATTCTGTCATTTCCAACTTCCAAACAAACCTAGGAAGTCGGAAACGGGAGTTGTCAATTCCTATGGTACCATTACATACTACCGAGCGGCGTAGCTAATGTTAATGAATGTATTAATGTTCTGATTAAACATACCAAATGTCATAACCAATGTAGCATGTGAAAACCATGTACTAAGTATGTTAAGTAAACATACATAGTAGAAATGTTCATGAAATCAATGTGCTAGTATGCTAAGTAAACACACATAGCAAAAATGTTTATGAAATCAATGTGCTAGCATGCTAAGTAAACATACATAGCAAAGGTGTTTATGAAATCAATGTGCTAGCATGCTAAGTAAACATACATAGCAAAACATGATTGGAAACATGTACTATATGTGTAATAGATGAAACTAGCATAATTATGTCATAAAGGCAATGAAAGCATGAAAGTAACATGTAAGCACAAGTGTTTCACCCCAAAATATTTAAAAGTGGTAAAAGAGGGGAACTATGTACTCACTTGGGATTACTTATTAGTCTTGGGAATAAGACCAATTTAAGCTCCAAGTATCACGGAATCAACAAGGCACCTAGTATATGTAACTATGTTAATAATCGGTTCCTATACCAGGAGATAGGATAGAATGATGTTCTATAAATCAAATGAGTAAATGAACTCATATGGTATGATTTATTAGAGCTAACATTCTGATTTGGAAGTCTACCTAAGTGCTCTTGACCCGTTATGGTAGTTTAAGCTACTATAATGCGTCAGTTGCGCAAAACTATGGTCGGATGGTTATCTATAAACTATGTCAAGTCTTACATGCCCAATTATACCCTAACATGTTACTAAGTCAGATTAGATATCAAAAAATATGTTCACATATGCACAATATGGTTTTATGTTTCAAAAGGGCATTTTGGTCATTTCCTATGGGCATGTACACTACTTAACGATTAGCTAACCAATCCTACGTGATCATAAGGTATAACCTCAGAGGTTATTCCCTATGCAACTATGATCACTAATCATGCTTGGTCGGATCCTAAAGATCGACCAAACGGGTCGGGTTCGAAAGTCTAAGCAGTTGTCTAGACCGCTTAACTTACGACCCTAAACAAGCACTAAACTAATAGTGATGAGTTAAACATGTCAAAACATGTTTAACTAACTTAGAAAACTGATTTGGTATCAAAACAAAGTGTTTTGATACCTAAAAGTAGTTCCGTTGCAAGATGCGTGCTAAAACGCATTTTGACCGAAACTTTGACTCGTCACTACACCTAGTTAACGTGGTAATCAGTATGTATAATCGCTAAGGATTATAACTATCGTGATTACAATCACGTTACAAAGTTCAACCGAACTTTGCGTTGACCATTGACTGGTCAAACTGAAAGTCAAACACTGTTTGACTTTTTTAGCTAGTAAGCAATAAAAGAATGAAGGAATGCTTACAAAAGGTCCTTGCTTGAACTTAATCTTATAAATTCTCAGGTATGAAGTTATTTAACCCCAACTTAGAGAATTTTAGACCAAGTGTGAAGAAACAAATGAAATGGCCAACCTATTTATACTTGTTCAAGCTTACAAGATCATCACAAGTGTTTGTGTGATTGCCAAGCATGAAATCATGGCCATACAACTGTTTAGTGACAGGTACTTATGCTTGGGAAGGTGTTAACTTGGTCCCCAAACAAGAATTATTGCATACAAGGGCCTGGTCTTGCAAAACAGCAGCTGAAACTGATTTTCTATTGTTGGGGGTTCTCAGGCGGCCAGCGTAAGCTAAGGGATGGGCTTACGCGGCCCGTGTGGCCATCTTTGGCAGATTTGCAAAAATGGTCCCTACACATGTATTAAGCTCATTTCAGCCCCTTTTGACCCTCATTAAGCCATTTTCAAGGCTCTACAAGGTCAATAAAGTTTAGAGGACTCAAAATATGCTCGGAAAACTCTCGGATGTCGGTTTGTTTGGTCGTACGGTCGCGTTATTCGTTAAATCACGACGAAACTCAAACGGACGCGAAAACGAACCAAATTAAGCGACGGATGGTATTTTTGCTTGCCGGTCACTAAAATAGAAATATTTTAGTGTGTACAAAAATTTTGGGTGTCCAGATGTGGTCAGAACACAAGATATGCGCGTAAATGCAAACTTACGCTGTTTTTGACACTTTTAGTCCCTGTAAGATCATATAAGCATGTTTTCGCACACCGAAACCATCAAGGCTTATTTATTAGCCATTTTTAGGTTATATATGGTATGTTTAGCTTACGATCAAGTTCCGGACTGTACGTTGCCTTACGAAACGGAAGACTTTTGCAATTTGATGCAAATAGTCCCTGTGAGCGAATAAACTTGTTTTTGCCATACCAAATCCTTCAAAACTTATTTATAAGTCATGTAAAGGTTATTTAAGGTATGTTAAGATTATGTTTCTATTCCGGAGTGTTTGTCACATTAAACTGATTTCGTTTACGCATCAGTTTGCGTATAACTTTCCAGAAAGCGATATAGAGTTCAAAATCGTTCAAATATCAAAACGAGCAAAATGTCAAACATAAATAACAAACATTGGGATCAAAACACAATGTTTTATTAATATTGGATTGTTCAGAGTTTGTACAATGATTACACAAGCACAGATGTCACAATTCCCGTTATTGAGATTTCTTCTGATTCTAGCTTACACTCTATCTCAGATTCCTTTGAGTTTGTGACATCTTCCGCCTTGTAGGAAGTTGGTTTGCGACATTATACCACAGATTCTGATGATGATATAGCCATGTCAGCTGCACCATCCCCTCCACATGACTTTGAGCTTGATCTTGAGCTAGACTATGTCCTTGACAATCTGCCCGATGCTGCACATGCTGATCCTAAGCCGATACCAACTCCTGAGCCTTTAGTTGATCATGACCCTATTCCATTTCTCCACTTTCACCCGCTGATGTTGCTCCTTTTCACCTAGTGGAGTCTGATGTACACCGTGTCGACCTGCCTATTGTTTTCTTGCAGGATATACCCGCACCCCGTCCTGGGGAGGGCACTTCAGGTCAGCAGCGTAGCCATGACCCTCATGTTTCAGTAGCATTTCCCCATATACCTCAGTCTGCACCTTTTGCTCATTTTACTTCTTCCCCAATTGATGAGCCACTCAGATGGTTCCCACCGTACACCATGCCGATTTCTGATCCCTACCATTCCTCTCACTTTACTGGTTATACACGGGATGAGTTACTTCTATCGTTGTAGCTCCGGTATGAGATCATGAGTCGCTGGATAATAGAGCTTGAGATGACACCGCATCCTTTGCCATGTCTGTGTCAGCCTGCTTTTGTTCCCCCTCGTTCATCATCGTCCCCATTTTCACATCCTCCTGCACCGCTTACTCCATTTCCTGAGTTTGATACTTGATTTCTTACCGTCGAGCAGCAGATCAGTTATCTGTTGCGTCATGTTTATGATCTTGAGGAGGAGCTTGTGCATGTGCGCAGCTTGCTTTTCTTTCCTCCACCTCCTCCTCCACCACCATCAGCATAACCGGTTTTTGGTTTTACGTAGGTAGCTTGCTTTTGATGAGAGCACCGCTATTGAGCTGAGCTAGTGAAGCCTTTTGGAGATCACCTTTTTGATTGTATGACTGTTGTAGACTGATAGACATTTTGGACAAGGGTAGTATGACCCTGTGTTCCCTTTTGATATGATACTTTTGTAAAACATGTAACAATATTGGTGGTCGATGATTAATGAAAGCTCAATCGTAATGTTCTCATTAAATACGTTGTTAAATTACATGTTTGTGCTATGATTGTGATAAGATTGCTTGTTATGACGATTACTTATATACCTATGTATATACACTCCTAGGTCGTATTCGTATAATAGATGCTTATGTGCTTGAGTCCTTAATAAGACCTGACCTATACAATCTTCTTTATAGAAGATGCCTCCTCGAAGGAACACTTAGTTGCCCACAACAGAGGCAGAACTGCATGAACGGATTTCACAGGCAATCGCACAACATGAGGCCCTACGCTCTGAACCCAGCGGAGGTACCTCAGGAAATAACCCACCTCAAGGTAATGTTTAAGTCACTTAAGACACATTACAATATGTTTGGACATTCCATGTGCTTTTGCTAATGCTTTCTGTGAATGATGTTGCTTGTACAGGCTGTACTTACAAGCAGTTCCTTGATTGCAAGCCTCTAAACTTTGACGGCACTGGAGGTGCTGTAGCGTTCTTAAGATGGGCTGAGAAAACAGATTATGTACTGCGAATGAGAAAGTGTGCACTTGAGCACCAGGTCACTTACATTTTTGGACTATTCCTAGACGGAGCCCTGTCGTGGTGGAACCTTCAGGTTCAGACTCTAGGTGAGGCTACAGCGTATGGTATGACTTGGGATGAGATGAAAGAACTGATGCGTAAGAAGTACTGCTCGAGAGCTGAGATTCAGAAGTTGGAAACCGAGTTCTGGAATCTGAAAATGGATGGACCTAAGATTGCTGAGTATGTACAGAGATTCCATGACCTGTCTCGTGTTGTCCCCTACATGGTAGAGCCAGAATTCAAGCGAGTTGAATGTTTCATTTGGGGATTGGCACCCCAAATAATGAGCATGGTAACGACATCCAAGCTTCCAACCATCACTGAAGCCATTGATTTGAGCGTGGCACTGACCGAAGAAGCGATCAGATTGAACAAGTTTTCAATCTCCGAGGGAAAGAAGAAGGAGACTCATGTCGAGTCTTCAGGAGAGAACAAGAGGAAGTTCTCGAATTTCAAGAAGGGTACCCAAGGAAACAACAAAAGTGGTAACCAGAAAAGAGATACGAACCCACCAGCCGAGGTCAGGACTGGTGCTACAAGTTCGGAGAACAAGGGGAAGGGATACATGGGCACCCTGCCCAAATGTGATGTATGTCAGTTCCATCATGCCGGCCAGTGTAGGTTCAGGAAATGTGAATCTTGTTGAAAGAATGGTCATTCGAAGGAGACGTGCTGGGCTGGTACTGGTCGTGGGAATGGTGGTCAGAGAGGTAATGGAAATGGAAATTGTAATGGAAACCGTAACGGAAATGGGAATCAGACTGGGAACCGCAATCAAGGAGGAAATGGAAATCATGGTGGTTCTGGAAATCAAGCTGGAAACGGAAACCGTGGAGCAAACAACAATCAGGGCGGTACTGGAAATAGACAAGGTTGCTTTAGCTGTGGTGATGTTGGGCATTTCAAACGGGATTGCCCAAAGAACAATCAAGCCCAAGGAAGAGTCTTCAACATTGGAGCTAGGGAAGCTCGTCAAGATCCGAACGTAGTCACTGGTACGTTCCCTATCAACCAACACTTGGCATCTGTGCTATTTGATACTGGTGCCGATTATAGCTTCGTGTCCCTATAATTTAAGGATATACTTGGATTAGTTGCCAGTAAGTTAGATATTCCGTACTCGATAGAACTAGCTAATGGGAAGCTAGTAGAGGCAAATGAAAAGATTAGAGGCTATGTGATAGAGCTTGGAGAGCGTTAGTTTACGCTCGATCTCCTACCAGTTGAGTTGGGAAGCGTTGACGTGGTAGTTGGAATGGATTGGTTGTCGAGTAACCGAGCTGAGATTGTATGTCATGAGAAGATTATCCGTATCCCGATGACGAATGGAGAGACTATCGTAGTGCACGGAGAAAATCATGATACGCCTCTAAGGATTATCAGTTGCTTGAAGGCCCGGAAGTTTATGCGGAAGGGATGTGTTGCCTTCTTAGCTCACGTTGTTGATAAAGAAGCCGAAGAACCGAAGCTGGAAGATATCCCTGTGGTAAGGGAGTATCCTGAAGTCTTCCCCGAAGACTTGCCAGGATTACCGCCGCAACGACAAGTCGAATTCCATATTGACTTGGTTCCAAGCGTCGCGCCTGTAGCAAAGGCACCTTATCGACTTGCACCTTCAGAGATGCAAGAGTTGTCGACGCAGCTTCAGGAGCTTTTGGACAAGGGATTTATTAGACCAAGTTTCTCGCCTTGGGGAGCTCCAGTTCTGTTTGTCAAGAAGAAGGACGGTAGTTTTCATATGTGCATTGACTACCGGGAGCTGAACAAGTTAACCATCAAGAATCGGTATCATTTGCCGAGGATTGATGATCTCTTCGATCAACTTCAGGGTTCGAGTTACTACTCCAAGATCGATCTTCGATCAGGTTATCACCAGCTACGGATTCAAGAAGAGAGTATACTAAAGACCGCCTTTAGAACTCGTTATGGACATTACGCCGACAGTATTTATGGACTTGATGAACCGAGTTTGCAAGCCATATCTCGATAAATTCGTAATTGTATTTATCTATGATATTTTGATCTATTCACGTTCTAAGGAGGAGCATGAGCAACACCTTAGAGGCATCTTAGAGCTGCTTAAGAAGGAGAAGCTCTATGCTAAGTTTTCGAAGTGCGAGTTCTGGTTGTGTGAGGCACAATTCCTTGGTCACGTGGTGAATGAAAATGGAATTCATGTGGATCCCACCAAGATCGAGGCGATTAAGAATTGGGAAACTCTGAAGACGCCAACCGAGATCCGACAATTTTTTGGTTTATCTGGGTACTATTGCAGGTTCATTGAGGATTTTTCGAAAATCACTCAACCGCTGACCTCCCTTACTTAGAAGGATAAGAAGTACGATTAGGGAGATAAACAAGAGGAAGCTTTTCAGCTGCTAAAGAACAAGCTTTGCGATGCACCTATTTTATCCCTACCCGAAGGCACCGACGACTTTGTGGTTTACTGTGATGCCTCGCATCAGGGATTGGGTTGTGTGCTGATGCAGCGACAAAAGGTTATCGCTTATGCTTCGCTCCAGTTGAAGGTTCATGAGAAAAACTACACCACACATGATTTGGAGTTAGGCGTAGTGGTGTTTGCTTTTGAAGATTTGGCGGCATTATTTGTATGGCACCCGATGCACGATATTTACGGATCACAAGAGCCTACAGCACATATTCGATCAGAAAGAGCTTAACATGAGACAGCGACGTTGTGTAGTGCTGTTAAATGATTATGACTGTGAAATCAAATATCACCCAGGAAAGGAGAATGTGGTAGCAGACGCCTTAAGTCGAAAATAAAGGATTAAGCCCATAAGGGTTAGGGCTTTGGAGATGATTATACAGACAGGCCTCTAGTTGCGCATTCGTGCTACACAAAGAGAAGCTCTTAAGAAAGAAAATCTAAAGGTTGAATATCTCCGTAGGATGGAGAAATAGCTGGTACCCAATATGGAAGGAACCATGTATTTTATGGGACGAATTCGGGTTCCTCTGTTTGGTGGTCTTAGAGATGTTATCCTTGATGAAGCTCATAAATCGAGGTACTCGATCCACCCAGGGTCAGACAAGATGTACCAAGATTTGAAGGATTATTACTGGTGGCCAAGACTTAAGGGTGATGTGGCTACTTATGTTGGGAAGTGTTTGACTTGTGCCAAAGTGAAGGCCGACTATCAGAAGCCTTCAGGTCTCTTACAGCAACCCGAGATACCCATGTAGAAGTGGGAACAGATCTCAATGGATTTCGTAACAAAGTTACCCAAGACACCCAGAGGTCATGACACGATTTAGGTAATCGTGGACCGTCTGACAAAGTTTGCACACTTTCTGCCGATTAGAGAAAAGGATAACACAGGTAAGCTAGCTGAGCTGTACCTAAGGGAGATAGTCGCACGTCATGGAGTGCCTATCTCGATTATATCAGACAGAGACGGGAGATTTATGTCCAGGATTTGGCAATCTTTCCAAGAAGCGTTTGGTTCTCAGTTGAATCTGAGCACAACATTTCATCCACAGACGGACGGTCAGAGTGAGAGAACGATTTAGATGCTTGAAGATATGTTACGTGCTTGCGTAATGGACTTGGGTGGCAGTTGGGACACTCACCTGCCTTTGGTAGAGTTCTCCTATAACAACAGCTACCATTCAAGCTGCACTGTTCGAGGCTCTCTACGGACGAAAGTGTCGATCACCATTATACTGAGCAGATGCAGGTGATAGACAGCTGGTTGGTCCCGAATTGGTCTAAGAGACGACAAATAACATCATGCAGATCTGAGAGCACATCAAGGCGGCTCATGACCGACAAAAGAGCTATGCGAACCAAAGAAGGTAACCTTTGGAATTTGAAGTAGGTGATATGGTTCTGTTAAAAGTCTCACCTTGGAAAGGTGTGGCACGCTTTGGGAAGCATGGAAAGTTAAACCCACGATTTATCGGACCATTCAAAATCATGGAAAGGATTGGTCATGTGGCTTACAAGTTGGAGCTACCGGCAGAACTCAATGGTGTTCATGATACATTCCATGTATCTAATCTGAAGAAGAGTCCAACACAAGAAACAGTGGTTATTCATGTTGATGAAGTTCACATTGACGACACACTCCACTTTACCGAAGAACCTATTGATGTTACTGACTGGAAAGTTAACAAGACTTGGAGGAGTAGTGTTAAACTCGTCAAGGTTCGATGGGACGCACGTCACGACCCAGAGTTTACTTGGGAGCGTGAAGACCGCATGAAAGAAAAATACCCGCATTTGTTCCCCAACTCCCCTGCTGCTAGTAGTAAGACTTACAATTTCGGGACGAAATTTTCTTAACAGGGGGAGAATGTGACAATTGTCAAAATTCCAGGTATCCGTACAACCATTAAACCATGATTAGTGCTTAATGGCTGTGCTGCATTACACTTAATAACTTGAACTGCTTTCTGATTATTGCCATATACATACATGTACATCATATATTGCAAATGATATATCATTATTGCATGAGAGCTTATTTGACTCAAATGATGCACGAAACACAGTTAACACAGTTATCAGATAAATCAGGAAAATGCTGACAGAACTCAGTGCATAGACAGACAGTGTGTTGAGACACATAATGAGCCAGAAACCAAGTATTACACTAGTATAGTGTGTAGGAAAGTAAGGATTATAAAACTGCCTTCCTAGTGATAGTTTAAGTGCCGGAAAGTGCCTAAAACTCACATAAAGTGCTGAATTCAGCAAAAATCAGCAATTTTCAGCATTTAAACACATTCATATCATGCAGAAATATGGTTAAATGGTCCTGAATGCTTTCCAAAGTGTCGGGAATTAAAACTGTCATAGAAAAGGTACATAAAGCACACTAAACTGCATAGTTTAGCACCTTAACGAATCGGTAACCAACCGAACAACCGGACACTACCCGAAACACCAAATTTTCACTAGAAGCACTGTTTTAACATTACCAAGCTAGTTATAGTCCCGGAACATCATAACACTACATAAATATCTAGTAACTAAAGTATCTAACTAGATACTTACATTTTTACCATAAAATCTAACTAATGTTTACAACCTAAGCCTACTACCCCCCCACCTATGAAATCGGCCAACATATGGCCCACCCCAAGATTTTATAAGATTATAATAATAGATCATGTTTATTCTTTGTTAGACACATTACACAGTGGAAGAAGTCTTAAAATGGTTATAAGTATAACCCCTGTGAACATAACTCTCATAATCTCACACACTAAAACACACACATCTTCCTCTCCTCCCTCTTGTACTCTCGGACAACCCCAACCCCACCATCATCACCATCATTCATTCATCCTACATCCATTCCAAACTTATACAAGTGTGTTAGAGGTTACATAAAGAAGCTAGGAGCTTAAGGAAGTTCAAGGACCTTCTTCATTTGCTATTAACCACTCTATTTCTCCTCTTGATCATCCCTAGCCTTGAGCTAGTGGTAAGAACATCTTACACTCCATTTTACATCTTATATTAGTGGTTAAAAGAAGATTCATGATGATAATCTTGAAGAACACTAAGAATCACAAGAAAGAAACTTGAACATAAGCTTGAATACATAAGAAATCATAATGTTTATGTGTTGTAATACTTGTTGATTGTTGAATTCTTGTGAAAATGATGTTGATTGTGACAACTCGTATTTTAGAACCTTCTTTGTACTTTGATGTAACTTGTTTGAACAATATGTGATTACGTTATATAAGGTCTTAATGGAATGTTTTGTTGTATTACGTGTGTTATATATGTTTGTATTATGTAGTCGCGCAACACAACCCGACCGCACAACAATAACCCGATCGCACTAGCCCATTCAGGCCACACTCCTTACATCTGAAACCAATGGGCAGCCCATGATGGGTTCAGCCCACTCCCTTATGTCGCATAACCTCATGAGGAGGGGGGATAATCTTCATTGTTTTGGCTAAACACTTTACACATCAAAACCCTATTCTCTTTCTCTCCTCTCAAAGCCGACGGCAAACAACATCCCATCTCCATTGAAGCTTTTGATTCGGACAAGACTATTGGATCGCACAAGTTATGTTTTTTATAACTGTTTGGCCCGTGTACATGTTGGGATTAATTATCGGGCTGGGTTAGTTTCCAATCGCACAACCCATTGTGGATCGCACAAGTCATGCTGATCGCACAACGGGTTGGGTCGCCTGTTTATTGGGCTTCATCTTTCGGGTCGCACAAGTTTGGACTTGATGAGTACTTGACTGCTACTGTTAATGTGTTAACATGTATTATGTGTTTGCCATGATCAACACGTGTTCATAACCTGTTAAACTATGTGTAATCATACGTGCATTACTTGAACCTAGACCTGACTTGTATGGTAACCATGTTAGGACGTGGTTGACCACATATAGCTCAAGTACCCTTTTCGTGTATCTGCCGAGCTAACCTAAGGTGAGTTCACACTTTCTACAAAGCATGGGATTCCCAGGGGTTGGGAATGGGTTAAGGAACATGGATTCTTCGTCCTTCTTGGGTAGGACAGTACGGGTTATGGAATATATTTCCTCGTCCTCTTGGACAGTTTAAATTTCACTAGACCAAAACTCTATCACGAAGTCCCTCCTTTTTATATCGACTTAATCGCCGGGCCAATGGCGAGTGGGTCATTAGTTAGATAGCGCTATTTAGGTCTGACAAGCCTCACACCGTGCCGCAGAGGACGGGCGTGAACTAATGGATCTAGGCACGTCAATGATGATAGACATTGACACTAAGGGCACATAAACATGACTAAAGTCAGTGGTCGATATGGTAACGAGTCTAGTAGTATAACCATGGGGTAGCCCCCACAGCCGGAGAGCCAGATAATTTAACATGGGGTAGCCCCTACGGCTGGATAGCCAGAGTAAACGGGATTTAAACAGAACACGTTTTTAAACTATGGGTTAACCCCCACGGCAGGGATTCCAGTTAAAGGAAACCGTTTTTGGAACAACTTAAAACAAACACCCAACTGTGAACTCGCTCAACTTTATTGTTGACTCGTTACTACATGCTTTGCAGGTCACTAGGTTTAGCAGGAGCTTGCATGGGGAAGAGTCGTTGTGGAGCATGGACATTGAGTGTTCATGATAAACTTAAACATTATTAACTTATGCTTTGGTTTTAGACATTATGCTTCCGCTTGCAACTTAAACTATGTTTTGATTTGGACACCAATTATATTGTGTTGGGTTTTATGTTTACTTACATGCTTGTTCAATATGATTGGTGGCTTGATCCTGGTCAGTCACGCCTCCAAGCGGTGATACTCCGCATGTGGATTTTGGGGGTGTGACAGATTAGTATCAGAGCCATTGGTTATAGAGAACTTGGTTTTAATAAGGGAAAAAGTTTTTGTTAAAACCAGACTATAACCTGTACAGTGCTCAACGATCCACAACGACGCTTCACTCCACATGCAAGACTCGACATTCTAGGTGATATGATTTATGCTTATATTGCCTACTTGCTAACTACATAGAACTATGCTCATGGTATGCTTAGATAAACGTAGCAACTACAGTTTGAAAACACATGTGTGCTTACTCTCTTCTGTCATCGCTCTTTCACGAACCTCTCTCACTCATGTTTTCCTTTGATATGAAGATCATGAGTGGACGTGTTAACATGACTCTAGCCCAGTTGACAGCTCTGATTAACCAACAAGTTGCTGCGGCACTTGCAGCCGCACAAGCAGGAGGTATACCCTGCAGTCTAAACTCACTCTAGGATCCTTAGGTCCTACTCTCGTAAACCAACACTTGTGCTTAACCTTGTCCCTTCTTACACCCACGACAGGTCAACATGCTCAGCCACCTGTGTGCACCTTCAAAACTTTTATGGACTGCCGACCGACTACTTTCAGCGGCACTGAAGGGGATGTGGGCCTCCTCCACTGGTTTGAGAAGCTCGAATCTATCTTCGAGATATGTGAATGCCCTGAGGCTCGCAGGGTGAAGTACGCTACTGGTACTCTTGAGGGGATAGCGCTCACGTGGTGGAACGCTCAAGTCCAAATGCTGGGGTTAGTTGCTGCTAACGCCACCCCCTGGAACGATTTCAAGCAATTGATCAAAGAAGAATTCTGTAGCCGTGATGACATCCATAAGCTGGAGGTAGAGTTTTTCAACTTAAAGATGACGGGGTCAGAAATCGAAGCTTATATAAGAAGATCAAACGAGTTGGCTATTCTGTGCCCTACTATGGTAGATCCTCCCATCAAACGTATCGAACTGTATCTCAAGGGTTTAGTGCCAGAGATTCAAAGTCACGTGACCTTAGCAAATCTAGGCACCATTCAACAGATCATCAAGTTGGCTCATCGTCTCACGGATCAGGTGGTGGAGCAGAATAGGTTACCAAAGCGCATTAGTGCTACTACTTCTGATACTCCCAGCGACAAGAAGCGTAAATGAGATGGAACTTCAAGCAAAGGTTCAACTCCTGTTCAGTCTCAGTCTCAGCAGAGAACGAATGACGACTACAAGAGCCCTAGTCAGCAATCAACTGGTAGCCAAAGTCAAGGTGGGTGCAGGGGAATTCACCCCAAATGCAATCGCTGTAATCTTCACCACAACGGGCCATGTACCAGGAGTAACTGTCGTCGGTGCAACAAGCCAGGCCACATCGCAAAGGATTGCAGAAGTTTATACCCCGCAAACCTGAATCGTCAGCAACAACAAGCCCCACAACGCCAGCAGCAGCAGCAAGGCATCAACAAAGGGTGCTTTCAGTGTGGAGCTGAAGGCCACTTCAAGAGAGATTGTCCCCAACTGAATCGGAACCAGAACAACAACAACAATAATAACAACCAGGGGAATGGAAACAACGGGGGTAACAACGGCAATGGTGCAAGGGGTCGTGTGTTCGTTATTGGCCAGGGTGAAGCGAGGAATGATCCCAATGTTGTGACGGGTAAGTTCCTACTGGACGACTTTTATGTTACTGTCTTATTTGATTCGGGTGCCGATACTAGCTATGTGTCCTTAAAAGTTAGTCGAATGCTTAAGCATACCCCAGCACTTTTGAACACCAAGCACACTGTAGAGCTAGCTAATGATAAAGTTTAGAGGTCACACACATAGTCAAGGGTTGTAACCTTGTTATTGCTGGTCACATTTTCTCTATCGACCTCATTCCTATCGTTCTGGGTAGTTTCGACGTTGTCATTGGGATGGATTGGTTATCCCAACACCAAGCAGAGATTCTCTGCAATGAGAAGATCGTCCGTGTTCCTCGTTCAGGTGATGAACCTCTTATGATTTGTGGCGACAAGAGTGGTGCTGTGGTGAGCATCATCTCTTTCCTTAAGGCCCAGAAGTGTTTACGAAAGGGCCACACTGCTATTTTGGCTCTCGTTACAGACACCTCGAAGAAAGAGAAGAAGATAGAAGATTTTCCAATCGTACGTGACTTTCCTGAGGTATTCCCTGAGGAATTACCTGCCTTTCCGCCTCATCGTCAAGTCGAGTTTTGAATCGAGCTAGCTCCTGGAGCAGCACCTATAGCTCGTGCACCTTATCGCCTAGCTCCATCAGAATTGGAAGAACTGTCCAGGCAACTACAAGAGCTTTTGAATAAGGGTTTTATTCGTCCTAGCTGTTCGCCATGGGGAGCTCCAGTGTTATTTGTGAAGAAGAAAGACGGTACATTCAGAATGTGCATCGACTACCGTGAACTCAACAAAGTGACCGTGAAGAATTGCTATCCTCTTCCACGTATTGATGACCTGTTCGACCAGATGCAAGGGTCAAGCTACTACTCGAAGATTGATCTGAGATCGGGATATCACCAGCTGAGAGTCCGAGAAGAGGACGTCTCCAAAACAGCCTTTAGAACTCGATATGGACACTACGAGGTTTTGGTCATGCCTTTCGGGCTGACAAACGCACCTGCGGTTTTCATGGACCTTATGAATCGAGTGTGCAAACCCTACCTGGATAAGTTCGTCATAGTTTTCATCGACAACATCCTGATCTATTCTAAGAGTCAGGAAGAACACGAGCATCATCTACGCCTTATTTTGGAACTCCTCCGAACAGAACAACTTTATGCAAAGTTCTCGAAATGCGACTTCTGGCTTCACGAAGTCCATTTCCTAGGCCACGTGGTAAATAAGGATGGGATTCATCTTGATCCATCCAAGGTAGACTCGATCAAGAACTAGCCTGCGCCCCATACACCAACAGAAATTCGCCAATTCTTGGGCTTGGTAGGTTACTACATAAGGTTCATTAAGGATTTCTCCAAGATTGCGCAACCTCTCACCTCACTAACTCAGAAAGGTGTCACCTATCGTTGGAGTGATGCACAGGAAACTGCATTTCAACACTTAAAGGATAGACTTTATAGCACCCCTATCCTCTCATTGCCTGAAGGCACAGACGATTTTGTGGTTTATTGCGACGCATCCATTCAGGGACTTGGATGTGTGCTGATGCAACATGACAAGGTCATTGCTTATGCGTCACGTCAACTTAAGATTCACGAACAGAACTACACTACACACGATTTGGAGCTGGGAGCTGTTATTTTCGCACTCAAGATATGGAGACATTACCTGTACGGTACCAGGTGCACCATTTACACCGATCACAGGAGTCTCGAGCATATCTTCAAACAAAAGGATCTGAACATTCGTCAACGTCGATGGGTTGAGCTTTTGAATGATTATGAATGCGCGATCAAGTACCATCCAGGCAAAGCCAATGTTGTGGCTGACGCCCTCAGTCGAAAGGATACTACGCCTAAGCGCGTGCGAGCATTACAACTCACCATTCAATCTAGTCTTCCTTCCCAGATACGAGATGCTCAGGTGGAAGCATTGAAACCAGAAAACGTCAGGGCTGAAGACCTACGCGGCTCAAGGCAACGGTTAGAACAAAAGGAAGACGGTGCATACTACGTAACAGGACGCATCTGGGTCCCACTCCATGGCAACTTAAGAGAACTTGTAATGGATGAAGCGCACAAGTCTTGTTACTCAGTACATCCTGGTTCGGATAAGATGTACCACGACTTGAAATCTACGTATTGGTGGCCTAGCATGAAAGCTCACATAGCAACCTACGTTAGTAAATGTTTGACTTGTGCGAGAGTCAAATTCGAATATCAGAAACCCTCATGCCTACTTCAACAACCAAAGATTCCACAATGGAAATAGGAGCAAATTTCCATGGATTTCGTTACTGGCCTGCCTAGATCTCAACGCGGAAATGATACTATTTGGGTGATCGTGGATCGACTCACAAAGTCTGCACACTTCTTGGCTATCAAGGAAACGGATAAGTTCTCCACTCTAGCAGACGTATATCTTAAGGAAGTTGTCTCGAGGCACGGGGTGCCCACCTTTATTATCTCTGATCGTGATGCACGTTTTACTTCTGAACTGTGGCAAGCAATGCACAAGTCCTTTGGCTCACGTCTAGATATGAGCACAACTTATCACCCGCAAACGGATGGGCAGTCTGAACACACCATCCAGACCCTTGAAGAAATGCTTAGGGCATGTGTGATTGACTTTGGCAACGACTGGGAGAATCATCTACCATTAGTGGAATTTTTGTATTACAACAGTTACCACACCAGCATTCAAGCCGCTCCATTTGAGGCATTGTACGGACGTAAATGTCGATCACCTCTTTGCTGGGCAGAGGTTGGTGATAGCCAGATCACTGGCCCTGAACTTGTGGTAGACACAACAAAAAGGATTGCTCAAATACGACAACGAATGGCGGCAGCTCGTGACCGTCAGAAAAGCTACGCTGATAGGGGCAGGAAACCACTCGAGTTCCAGGTTGGGGATCGAGTGCTACTCAAAGTCTCACCCTGGAAGGGTGTTGTTCGTTTTGGCAAACGAGGCAAACTTAACCCACGATATGTTGGACCATTCGACATCATAGAGAAAATAGGCAAAGTGGCCTACAAACTGAACCTACCAGCAGAACTCAGTGGAGTTCACAATGTTTTCCACGTGTCGAATCTGAAGAAGTGTCTGTCAGATGAGACCCTCATAGTTCCTTTGAAGGAGCTCACTATCGACGATCAGTTGCGATTCGTCGAGGAACCAATAGAGATTACTGGCCGAGATGTGAAGATTCTCAAGCGCACTAGAATTCCTCTCGTTCGAGTTTGTTGGAACTCCCGTCGTGGCCCAGAGTTCACCTGGGAATGCGAAGACCAAATGAAACAAAAGTATCCCCAATTGTTCGAGAACAGTACAACCACTACTGAGGCTGAAGCTACTGCGGAATTTCAGGACGATATTCCAGATCAACGGGGGGAGGATGTGACACCCCAGGAAAACCAGGAAACCACGCAACTTAACTAGCTTCCTCAGTGAGTACGTGCTAAATTTCGGGACGAAATTTCTTTCAACTTAGGGATAATGTGACAACTCGTATTTTAGAACCTTCTTTGTACTTTGATGTAACTTGTTTGAACAATATGTGATTATGTTATATGAGGTCTTAATGGAATGTTTTGTTGTATTACGTGTGTTATATATGTATGTATTATGTAGTCGCGCAACACAACCGAATCGCACAACAATAACCCGATCGCACAAGCCCATTCGGGCCACACTCCTTACATCCGAAACCAATGGGCAGCCCATGATGGGTTCAGCCCACTCCCTTATGTCGCATAACCTCATGAGGAGGGGGGGTATACTCTTCATTGTTTTGGCTAAACACTTTACACATCAAAACCCTACTCTCTTTCTCTCCTCTCAAAGCCGACGGTAAACAACATCCCATCTCCATTGAAGCTTTTGATTCGGATCACCCTCATCCATCTTTAATCGGTTAGTGTTTCATGATATGTGTTTGTAAATGATGTTATGATTCCATGATTTGATAGAATGGTTAGGGTTACATGTATAATGAACGATGATGTTATGTGGTGATGTTTATGTGAATCGGATTTTATAATATTGAGCTAAGAACCGATTGAATGCATGATAACCGGTTGTGATGTGTTGTTATTCGGATGATGATGTATTGTTATGTTAGTATGAATTGGATTTGTTGATGATGAATGAAAACCGAATGCTTGTTAATCGGCTGTGATATGGTTACCTTAGGATGATTTATTGTGTTGACATGATAGGATGTATGCTACTGATCAAGAATATGAATCATGTTGATATGTTTAAGTGTTATGATTATTGTCCATGTTTTGATTATGTTTAGGGTTCATAAGAATTGATGTAAAAACTCTAGTTTGATCGAATATGTGGTGGTTGGTAACTGTTAGAGTTAATCTTGCAAGATAAAAGGAAACAAGTTAATTGATGGCATGAATTAAGGAAAGAATGTAACTAATCGCACAAGATCAGATCTTATCACACAAGTTTACTGATCATACAAGTCCTTGGTCGTACAAGGACTAATCGCACAAGCCTTCTCGGACGCACAAGATTAGGTCACACAAGACCTGATCTGATCGCACAAGTGCCCGACGCACAAGTTCAGTCGCACAAGATACCAGTAGTCGCACAAGACTATTGGATCGCACAAGTTATGTTTTTGATAACTGTTTGGGCCGTGTACATGTTGGGATTAATTATCGGGCCTGGTTAGTTTCCAATCGCACAACCCATTGTGGATCGCACAAGTCATGCTGATCGCACAACGGGTTGGGCCGCCTGTTTATTGGGCTTCATCTTTCGGGTCGCACAAGTTTGGACTTGATGAGTACTTGACTGCTACTGTTAATGTGTTAACATGTATTATGTGTTTGCCATGATTAACACGTGTTCATAACCTGTTAAACTATGTGTAATCATACGTGCATTACTTGAACCTAGACCTGACTTGTATGGTAACCATGTTAGGACGTGGTTGACCACTTATAGCTCAAGTACCCTTTTCGTGTATCTGCCGAGCTAACCTAAGGTGAGTTCAGACTTTCTTCAAAGCATGGGATTCCCAGGGGTTGGGAATGGGTTAAGGAACATGGATTCTTCGTCCTTCTTGGGTAGGACAGTACGGGTTAAGGAATATATTTCCTCATCATCTTGGACAGTTTAAATTTCACTAGACCAAAACTCTATCACGAAGTCCCTCCTTTTTATATCGACCTAGTCGCCGGGCCAATGGTGAGTGGGTCATTACTTAGATAGCGCTATTTAGGTCTGACGAGCCTCACACCGTGCCGCAGAGAACGGGCGTGAACTAATGGATCTGGGCACATCAATGATGATAGTCATTGACGCTAAGGGCACATAAACATGACTAAAGTCAGTGGTCGATATGGTAATGAGTCTAGTAGTATAACCATGGGGTAGCCCCCACGGCCGGAGAGCCAGATAATTTAACATGGGGTAGCCCCCACGGCTGGATAGCCAGAGTAAACGGGATTTAAATAGAACATGTTTTTAAACTATGGGGTAACCCCCACGGCAGGTATGCCAGTTAAAGGAAACCGTTTTTGGAACAACTTAAAATAAACGCCCAACTGTGAACTCGCTCAACTTTATTGTTGACTCGTTACTACATGTTTTGCAGGTCACTAGGTTTAGCAGGAGCTTGCATGGGGAAGAGTCATTGTGGAGCATGGACATTGAGTGTTCATGATAAACTTAAACATTATTAACTTATGCTTTGGTTTTAGACATTATGCTTCCGCTTGCAACTTAAACTATGTTTTGATTTGGACACCAATTATATTGTGTTAGGTTTTATGTTTACTTATATGCTTGTTCAATATGATTGGTGGCTTGATCCTGGTCAGTCACGCCTCCAAGCGGTGATACTCTGCATGTGTATTTTGGGGGTGTGACATTGATCATCGTATGATCTTGCTAGATCATGAATAAAAACATAATCAAGCAAGATGAGAGGATGAACATGGTAGAAGTTAATGGATCATCCTCATGAGAAGCATGAACTTGAAAGAATATGTGATTTTCTTGTAAAATAATGATCAAAGTAAGATGTAATACTTGTAGATCTAAAACTTCATGGATGGTTTTTCAAAGGAACCAAGTTAAAAACACAAGATTTACTTGATCTTGGTTCTTACATAAATAAACCCCATTTTTAAAGGTTAAATAAGTGTAGAAACACCTATGTAACAAGAAAAATCAAAGAAGTAACATTTTTGAAAAAATATGATTATAAGTTGTGAAGATCCATTTTCTTTAAAAATGAAGTTTTTAAAGAATCAATCACACTTTAAAAGGTAACAAGGCTTACTAAGAACACTATTAGGTTACTACAAATTTTTGTGAAATTTCAAGTTCATGAAGTAGTAGATTATGCTTGCTTTTGGCAAGATTGGTAAGTATAGATGATTTATTATTGATTGTTGGTCGATGGTGTCGATTTTACAAAAGAAAATGATATACCTTCAAGGTATGGAAACCTCCATTTTTAGGGGAAATTATGGCAAATTTTTTCTAAAAATTAAACATTTAGAAAAAATTTCTAAACAAATATTTACAAGTGTATTTCAAACAATAAATTTTTACATAAACTTTGCCACAATTTTTTTTACAAAAATTATAAATATTGGAGGTTGGTTTTTATAAATAAAAGTGACTAAATATATATTTAGGAAATATATATTTAGAAGTCACCATGTGTGTGATTATTTGTATACTTTGTGTATTAGTTATATTATTTTAGGACATGAAATAATATAACTCATCAAAATACCGAAAGTTACAATCCAACATATTACCAAAATTCCAAAAATGTGAATATACAAAGAATACACAAAATATTGATGAAACTGAACTAAGGAATATAACTTACAAAATACTCCGGAAATAATATTCATGTGTATATTTTGGTAAATAATATTTTGAACACCAAGTGAATAAAAATATGATTTTTACAATTATTACAAAGTTATATCATATTTTTTACTAGAAGAAAATATATTATTTTGGTGAATAAAAATATATATATTTTTCTTGGAATTATTAGAAGTCGTATTATTTTTGGGAGAAAATATATATTTCTTAAACAAACATGAAATACAATATTTTTGGGGTGAAAGATATATTCTCTCAAATGAATATAAAATATATCATTTTTGGAGAAGAATAAGTTTATATATATTTTCTAAGTTAGACTAGAAAATATATTATTTTGGAACTTATATGAAAATATAAATATTTTCCAAGGAAAAATTATAAATATTATAAATAATTTTTCTAAGTAATATTTCTTAAAGTATATATTTTGGAAATATATATTGGTGAACTTTTATTAAAGATCATATTCCAGAAAAATTAATATGAAATTAAGTATAAGAATACTTAATGAATACAATAAAAATACGTATTCTCATACGTATAAGTACACACCGGAATACGATCCCAATACATGGCAAAAATATACAAATACAAGAATATGAATACACCCATCCTTGGGAAGGAAATACATGTATAAATACTTGAAGAGTATCAAGTCAAAATACATTATTATTCCAAAATTTAATAAAAATGATTTAAGTTAAAATATTTAATATCTTAACAAATAATTATAACTTGGAATAATATTGAAGACCCGAAGAAACGTAACTCAAAGACACTAATTAATACTAAGTCAAGGCCAACCCGCTCGTCTAATAGATCATAGTACATTCTAGGTAGTTGTGTACGCCCGGCGAAGCTTGAGTTACGGTGATACGAAGACGTAAGACTGTGAGTTCATGTCCCCCTTTTCTCTTAACTGTTTTCAGTTTTATAACTTCGGGGGTGAAGTACATGTTACAAATGTTATTATTTGGTATGGTTAGCTAAGGGAGGGTACTGCTAGATCATATGAGTGGTGGGTATGACGCTTAAGACCATTAATCCTCGTTGTAGGACCGAGGGACATGAGTGATAGATCTATTTAGGTGTAGCGAGCCCCACCCATGTTGGACCAGGGTTTGGCCCATGGGTTGACTATGTCTTACATCCGGAAGCCCGGTGCAAAGTCTGCTAGGTTTGAGCCTTTCTGCATCACGTCACACAAATAAATGGCCTTGCAAACCATTAATGATCTGTTTTCCTTGTTGTTTTCATACCGGGATTTACAAACTTACATACTTACTTTCAATGATTACAAAGGTTTATTCATACACATAAACAAACACGAACTCGCTCAACTTTTGTTGATGTTTTCAAACTACATGTATTTCAGGGAATTAAATGAGGATCTGGAGGGCGTTCGGAAGTTCCAAGTGTTGTTTGAGAATAAAAGATGTCATCCATGGTCTTAGGGGTTGGTTAGTGTATCTTATCCTGGACGAGACACGTCTTCCAAAACCTGGTTTTATTTAATGTCTTTTGTCGACTCCTTGTGAACTCTAAAAACAAGTTGCTTGGTTTGTACTCGAATTTGAATTCTGTGTTTTAAAACAATGTTGTTGTTATGTTTTTAAACTTATTTAATGGATGAACATCTTCGGTTTTATCATATAGTTGTTGTTATGATTGAATGCTAACGGGAGGCTGAAATTTTTTCATAAACTCTTCAAATTGTTTTTGCCTCTTTTCTTCATTTTCTTTCATTTCTTTTTCCATCTGTTGCACTTTTTGCTCCAACTCCTGTCTCGCATCCCTTTCATTTGCAAGTTCCTTTTCCATTTCAACTCGGACTTTTTCAACCTAAATTGTTAAAATGGGTCAATAATCTAAGTTATTGTTTTCTACTAATAATTGTTGGAAACTATATAATTTATAGAATTGTGATACTTTGTAAGAAGTAAACAATACCTCCTCTTGTGACCTTATAGCATCAACATGTAATTTAGATTCGGTAGATGTATACAATTTCCCAGTTATCACGAAATTAGGATCTGAAGATCCTACCCCGAACATCCGGCCCTTTTTATCTCCTGCCACTCTCGCCCACACATCAAGATCATCCGGATGTTGGTTGAGATCCGACCCATGCAACTTAATCATATCACTTCTGTACCGTAACTACAATTATGGAAACAAATTGTTAGTTGTTGTACTAAAACTTAATACGCTAATGTTCTAATTATTCAAAAATGATAAAGATAACTTACATAGATTTCTCTTGATTTTTCAGAAATAAACTCAAATCCCACAAGACTATTAATGTCCAGCTCTCCGGCCCAATACTTCTTTTTTGCTTTCCTTTTTGAGATGGGTATCAAAATAAACTTCAATCCACTTTACTTTTCGGTCATATTTTCTTTCCTAAAAAAGCATTTTCGTAAAACATTTGAGCACAAACAATTATATTTTTTGACCCAACTTTTTTACTAATTTATATAAAGATGATTAGCTTACCAAACGAATGCGATGTTCGTCAAACCCTATGGATCCACCGGTATGTCGGGATATACCTTCACCACTAGCCTTGCTATTGCGGTTTGTTCTTCCGCTCTCTGACTTTTTTAGCCATTTTTCGGTGTTCCAACCCTGAAAACGAAATATATATATGTATATATGTGTGTAAGGCTAGACTATGTGCCAAGTACAATATAAACCACACACATATAGAGCAATAGAATATATATAAAAAAGTAGTAATAAGAATGTAACTCCCATACCTTACACAATTGCTTCCATACTACCTTAGACACCGAAGCTGGTGGATATTTATAAATTATGTCGAATATGTGCTTGTCTCCTATAACATGTCCAGCGTCTCTGGCTTTGTCTTTAGATTTTTCTCTCAAGTCCCTCATGGTGTCTCTATACCGATTCTCAACAACGTTACGAAATGCGTCATATATGTTTTTTTCACTCTCCGGGTACCAACAGTATTTGGTCTGTTAAAAAATAAAGTAAAGCACTTAATTAGTATATTTTTTATGACAAGATCCGTTTACTAAACGAGTCATGTCCACAGAAAAATAACTGATATAACCTTGTATTTTTATAAAAGAAAAATATGTTTGATGACAAGATCCGTTTACTGACTCGATAACTAATATAACCTTGTATTTTTATAAAAGAAAAATATGTTTGCTGGTACATCATCTGATGTATGTGAACCGGGAACCGACCCGAAAAACGCGTAAGTATAAAGCTAATTAAATGGGCAAAACCGTGAACCCGACAAGTTTGACCCGAACACGACACATTTAATTAAACGGGTTCGACCTGAATCTGACCCGAACCCATGTAGCCTAAACCCAAACCCACGAATTTCATGTTAGGATCATTTCGTTTTGAAAATTCATGCCCCTAGTCATAATATATATATTTTTACTGTCACTAGTGTATAAATCAGTTATATTTTATACTCGAATCGTATTTTAGGAACGAAAAAAACTAAATCATAGCGTTAAATAAAATTTACATACATATATATGGTTGATTCCTGATGTGTTTTTTTTAATTTCCTTATACATTTTATTTTCATGATGTTTGTTTGTATTTGGTTAACAGTAGGTTTAATTCAAGGCTCAAATTCATTGATCAAGGTTTATGAAATTAGTTATCACAGTAGGTTTGTTTATATTTGAGCTGAAGATTGAAAATTTTTATGGTTTAGTAATTAAAGGGTAAAATAGTCATTCTCTAATATAGTTATTCTCTAATATATTTTTAATGAAATAAAAATTACCCCAAAACGAACAAACATACTAGCCAATACATCCTTCGGGAGCATCCGGAACGTTGACCAAGGTCCATCAAAATGCTCCAATAGTATATATCAGTGATTGAGCTATGAACTTCATAACTAGCAAACCTACAATATTGAAATTATCAAATAATTTATCAGTATACTTAGAACATGAATAAACAACACAAATGAAAATTTTAAAAGTAAAAACATACGTCTCCCCAATACGTTCAATATATTTCTTCCCAGAGTTGTTAGGAGGCATGTCTCTGTTGCCCGAGTTGTTCCAAGATGGGCGCATCGCGTCACCCTCACCACCGTCATTCTCACCACTATTATCCTCAGTGTCGTTGTATTCACCATCACCGTTGTCGCTCTCGTCAAATCCCCTGGAAGCGTATCTCCCCAATATTGAAAGTATTAAATAATTTAACAGTATACTTGTAACATGAATAACAACACAAATGAAAATTTTAAAATTAAAAACATACACGTCCCCAATACGTTTGGTTTATTTCTTCCCAGAGGTGTTACGAGGCATGTCTCTATTGCACGAGTCGTTCCAAGATGGGCGCATTGCGTCACCCTCGCCACCGCCATTCTCACCACTATTATCCTCAATGTCATTGTATGCACCATCATTGTCGTCGCTCTCATCTAAACCCCCGGAAGCGTATCTCCCTGAGGCAACAACATCACTACTAATAGGACTTCCATCCAATCCACCACCATGATGGACGACGTGTCTCCCTGAAGTATGTTTGGAAGCAGCAACACTACTAATAGGGCTCTCATGGGATGCCTCACGACTATTCTCAGCTTGTTTTCATTTCCCTAAAGTTATAATTTGACGGTTACGTCCTCCATGAAGTCTCCCTGATATATATTTTGGTGGACCATTGACACGACCACTACCAGCATCATTTTCATGTGATCCCCTTCCACGATGATTACCACCTTTCCTGGGTAAAGGGACATGTCCACGAGTAGCACGACGCGTATCACGCACATCAGACATAATGTATACACCCTGCATTTATTAGAACAAGAAAGCACGTCAAACATAATGTATACACCCTGAAATGTCTTGTGTAGGACGTGATTCACCATGTGCATACCATAATTCATAATTTTTCATGAATCCTTTGGTAATTAGATGACGCTCAACCTCATCTCTCGTCTTGTAATAACGATTTTTGCATTTACAACATGGACATCTAATCGATAGAACTTGGACCCCTCCTATAGTTTCTTTATTAATGTTTTTTGCATGTTTGTATGCAAAATCCAAGAAATAAGAGACTATTTGTAGAAATGTTGGATTCAATATGCCATTAGTGGCTCTCATGGAGTACATCCATCCTCTATTAGACGACGACATTCTTATCCAAATATGACTGAAATTCCACAAGCGACTATTTGTAAAAAAATATACAATAGTGGACATATATATATATACATATACAAATATAAATACACATAAATGTTAAAAAATATACAATAGTTATGTACAATGGTAAGATCATTTTAACTTGTAATAACGAGCATCCTGAATTGACATTGATTTGACTATAACTAGACCTGGCAAACGGGTCAGGTCATGGGTCAAAACGTGTTCGGGTCATAATAATCCTTCACTGTAAGCACCTCGCAGCCTAACCCTTGTGCGTGCAGACTCATACCTACACTTTGTGGGTTTTGACTAGTATATTTCTTCGCATGTGAGATATATTTGACAAATCCTTGGAACTTTATAAACAATATTTATTTTGGTCATATGTCTTTAAACTTAGTGTTTTATATTTGGGACATGTAAACTAAACATTATATTGTTATGGTTTGTAAGCCTTTAAACTACTGGTGTCGTTGATGCTTAATCATGTTAGATGTTTGCTTATCATATGCTTGAAAACCTTTTGTGATCGCACCTTGCGTTTCCGTCTTCGGTTGGGCGTGACAACCCTTGAAGGCGACGTCTGGCCCATGAGCCCATCAACCTAATACCTTATCCAGCCCTCCGGCTATAGATACAACCTCCACCAAAAGTTTAGGATCAGATTTCTCACTCTCCCACTCTAAACACACACTTGTTTCCTTTCTTCCTTGAAAGAGACCTATTTTCACATTGTAGCCTAGTTAAGAGAATAACCCCATTCTCTTCTTAACGAGTAACAATGGATCACTCTCGAGATCCCAGCTGTATCGTTTGAAGAGAAGATCTATAAGATAACCCCCTGTCAAGATACCACATTTAGTTCTGTCCCCCGCGGATCTGAACTAGTGTATCTTCATTGGCCATCCTATTTGCCAGAAGACACTTCTATTCGATTTTTCTTATTTTTCAATTATTTGGATGGTCAAACTCAACCCCCTTTTCCACTATTCGGTTCCTGTTTGAAGTCCGCGACCGTTGGGGCCACCTCGCAAGACCCCGGTCCAAATGATAAAGAATACGACCAGAAAGACAATGTTGTGGGTACCATCAGTAGGGTTACCCACAATACTCAAGGGACGAACCAAAAACGTCCTTCAGTTTCCGCACATGGACATGGACGCACAACAGGAGCCTCATCTACACGAATGGGAAACAATAGAAATGTGGTTCCTCCAAAGCAAGCAAACATTGACGACGGGTACTGAAGAGGTATGGTCCCAATTCCTTGCCAACATGGCAAGGACCATACCACTTTCTCCATCCTACATGGCGTTGACATCAACCGAATCATCCAGAAGCTTCTAGAAGCTTCTGGAAAATATCCAGGTGACACCAAAGATGCTCCATCCGACATAAAGGACAACACGTGTCACCAGCCATCAAGCGCCAAGTGGACCTGCAACAGGTCAGGGAGCAGCCCGACAACATCAGTACGATGTTTACAAATTAGGCAAATACAGGCGCGCCACGTGTACCACTACACTGACCGCAGCAGAGGAGACCAAGGGGATATTCCCCTTGGTCGGACAGCTGGCGCGCGTCTACAGCTAGCACTGCTGCTCCTTCCTTTCTTCACCCTCCGGCTATAAATAGGACCCTTCACCATCCAGGTTGATCATCTTGCTCTCTCCATTCTCACACTTAACACACACTGTTTATTATCCCTCAGAACAGTACTTATTCTCACGCCGGAGCCTGGTTAAGAGGGAAACCCCCATATTCCCCTCTTAACGAGACTAACGGTGTTGCTGTTTTGCAGGAACCGAGCCATTTCCAGCGAGTAAGAAAGGAGATTGAACCCACTATTGAAGTAACCCCACTGATTAACCATAGCGTTAATCAGTGTTTCATCATTGGCGCCATCCGTGGGACTCGATAATAGCATACCTCCAATCCAGAATACTCCCGGAGAACAAAGCGGAGGCGAGGAAAATCCAGTATAAATCCGAACATTATCAGATGGCCGACGGGATCTTGTACAGAAAATTATACCTCGGGCCTTTGTTAAGATGTGTTGATCCCGAAGACGCAAGCTACTTAATCAGAGAAGTGCACGAGGGAATCTGTGGCATACATGCCGGACCAAGAATGGTGGTAGCAAAGGTCATGAATGCGGGGTATTACTGGCCCGGAATGCATCTGGATGCGGTCAAGGAGTTGCGGAAATGCAGCGGATGTCAAAGACATGCTCCCAAAACGATGTGCCCCAAAAACGAGTTGGTGCCAGTCACTACGGCGTGGCCCTTTCAACAATGGGGAATAGACATGGTCGGACCTTTTCCCGAAGCCCCAGGTGCGGTCAAATTCTTAATAGTCGCAGTCGACTATTTCACCAAATGGGTAGAGGCGAAAGCTCTCGCATCAACCACAGCCACCGTTGTCAAAAAATTCATTTGGGAGCAAATCATATGTCGCTTTGGTTTACCCCTCAAGATCATCACGGACAATGGAACCAACTTTGCCGAAGACAACCTCCAACAGTGGTTTAAAGAACTACACATCGAGCATACCTTCTCCTCGGTCGCACACCCGCAGGGGAATGGTCAAGTTGAAGCCGTCAACAAAAGCATCGTCGATGGAATCAAGGCAAGGTTAGGAAAGAAGAGAAGAGGCTGGGTGGACGAACTACCCAGCATTTTGTGGGCACACGGGACGATGCCCAAAACAAGCAACGGGGAAACACCGTTTAGCCTGGTTTACGGGTCAGAGGCAGTAATACCAGCAGAGATAGGACTGCCGTCACCCCGAATGCTCTCGATGAACATGATCAACAATGAAGAAGAAAGGAGGATCGACCTTGACTTCCTAGAAGAGAGAAGAGAGATGGCAGCAATCAATGAAGCCAAATATAAATCGAAGCTGGAAAAATATTACAACTCCAAAGTCCGAGTCTGCATCTTCAACCCGGGAGACTATGTCCTCAGAGACAACGAGGCCTCAAATGTAGAGAGGCCCGGGAAGTTGGCTCCCAAGTGGGAGGGCCCATATGTCATCGACACCGTGCTCGGAAAGGGAGCCTATAAGCTGCGCACCATCGACAACAAAGACGTTCCTCGCACATGGAACGCCCAACAGCTGAGAAAATGTTACCTGTGAAGGAAATTCTTGTAATAGCAATGGCCAAGTCGCCAACACGTTTATGATAATACAAGAAGTGTTTGGCTATCTTTCTATCATGCAAATTTCTTTGTCATAACTGCATATATTACTTTGGGCATACACGAAAACATCAATGGCTCGACCATTAGGAAACGTTGTAGACCTCCAAGGCCTGTCACAAACGAGTGCACAGCCGGGTCAGACACACAACTAAAGCCTAACAAATGCCAAACAAATACTTCGTGCCCACATAAACACGAAAACATCGAACACAGGACAAACAAACATTGTAAGCACCCCCAAGGCTGAGCACAGCCGGGTCCACACAATAACCTGTAGATTCGATCACTTCGTAGTCACGAACCAACTTGCGCACATAAACGACAGAATAAAACGTTGTAATAAACACAACACAGCCTGTCAGCGCCATCATTCATTCGTGATACCTGAATCAAAGTAATTTACATGCACATATTATGACGATAACAAAATTCGCAACGACGCGAAAGCATATATTAATATATCAAATGTCAAACATACCAAATTATCCAATAACACGACCGATAAAAGAAGTTATAATTATTCACAAACATTTCAACGATTACAAGACCAAAGCAGGTCATACGCGGCACGCAGGCCGGAAACCTTCATTCTGGATGACTAGAGCCAGCACCTCCGGTCGTACCACCGTCATCGCCAAGCGCCTTCTTTAACAACGCGACACCGTCCGATCTTCTAGCCAATTTTCTCGCAGCCTTAACCACAGCAAACTCCAAAGACGAAAACTCTTGTCTTTTTTCAGCATAAGCCGCACCACAGTCCTCCTTCCATAGCTCAAAGTGATGCTCTTTCTCCTTATTAGCAGCCACAGCTCTGCCCTCGATATAACCATCTTTACGCCCACTATTATAGCCCGCTTGCCCCAACTCAAACATGTAGTTGGCCAGTTCATGTGACTTGACAATGCGATCAGCAATCTACAATGAACACACAAATAAGGGACAATTCACAAAAGTCACAAATAAAGTGAAAGAGATTACCAGAGGCACAGCGCGAGAGAGCAACCACTTGCAATCGGTCGACGTCTCCTCAGCAAGGACCTCAGAAGCTCTGCATTCGACAGTTTTCTCTTGCAAAAGACGGTCAGCAGTTTCATATTGCCTGGCAAGCTCTTCC